>JAOPJH010070480.1:0-10849 GCA_027122575.1 Merluccius polylepis
GTTCAGAATAGATATGGTGCATTCACAGTCATTCAGAACAGGTCTGTGAAAGTTATCATCACTATGAGACACCGCGATCAGCGACCGGTAGGCCGGGTGTTGCTGCTATGCTAACGTTACATTTTAAACATGGTGCACACAAAGCGTGCCATCAACCAGGCACAGGGAAAAGACCGCCATCTACGATTTTGTAATTCTTGACATCATCGCATCGGTTACGGTTGATATTATCACATTGAGCACTGTAAATGTATTGTTCCTCCCTCTCCGTCAAAGCAAGCAAACCTACCGCTCCCATCTTGAAGTTCGACTGAACCCCCAGGTACTCCAGCGCGTGATGATGAACTTCTTCTTCTTCTTCTTCTCTTACTGTTTCTCGGCACATGGCTGCCACCTACTGTTTGTTCCGAGAATATATTACTCGTTTCTTCGTTTTTATGATGGTGAACAAATACCTCGTTGATGCATTACCGCCACCACCTGGACAGGCGTATATAGACCAGGGCAACTAAGTTAGCAGCTTATTCTCATCCAAAAAAATGTTTAACTATATTTTTCAAATGATGTACATCAACCCTGTGCATTGTGGGAACTGAGATGACCAATTACAATCAATCACTTGTCAGTGCTTTTGTACTTTATTTTGAGCATTGTTTTACCAGTTTGGCTGGTACAGGTTTATTTTCTGCAACACCGGGACTGAACTCACCTTCACTTCATGCCACTCGCATTTAGCCACTAGGATTTAGGGTTTGGTTTTAGGATTGGGGTCACCCTGGTCATCGAACCGACCGAAATGAAATGAAACGGATCGCCTGTTAAGAGACATGAAAATGTGCTTTTAATTAGCAGTCGAATTAAATCAAATGAATTGATTTTGGTCAAACCAAGCGTCTTTTTACAAAGGGTCTCCAAGGGTCTTTACGTTTACAAAAACAAGGCAGCGGAAGTAGAATAGAATGAACCCTTTAACACTTATTTCTTTAAACAGAACAAAGATTTAACATTTCCAAGCAGTATAACCAACACATTTTAAATAAACAATGTTACTCCACAGCCTTACCATTGCAATTTAAATATGCAAACTTACACAAAAATCTGATCCTTGTACAAATTAAGCTTTCTGCGTTCTTTCAGTTCCTTCAAGTCGAACATTCCAACATTACATCGTCCATTTATCTAAATACAACCCACGTCAAGGACAAAAGCGCCATGGCGACTGCATGTTCTTAAAGACCAGATTACGCCAAGATTACTGCACTGGCCTCCCGTTGGCCAGAGAATTGAGTTCAAAACCACTAGTTTATAATATATATAAAGCTCCAAGACACTGATCTGCCGTGTTATGAGCCCACTGGTCATCAGGGACCGGCCTGTGCTCACAGGTCGAAACAAGCATGGTCAAGTACTTAATGCACCACAACAGTGGAATATAAGGTCTGCCTCACTTGCTAAAATAAGGCTGAAAACATTTGCCATCAGCATTAAATTAAAATGTATAGTTTATTTAAAGTCTTTACTTGCATTCAACATTGCCGTTTGGATTAATAAACCTGATAATGGTGACAGTGGGCTAAAGTAATGGAGTGCCATTTGGTGACAAAGGCATGCAATTACACCTTGTTGGCATAGCAACATTAGCCAGTCAGACCAAGGCCTGAGTAGCCTGCATGTAACCAAACGGGTCCTGGCTCTGGCCCACACATTACTTTCTATAAAGCATCTGCATAATGTAATGCAAGAGTAGGGTACGGTGGCAAATGGACTGAAGGAGATCTACCACACAAGGACGGTTGACATGAGATTTATTAATTCATAGTCCTCCTAACATGGGCAGAGACCATTACAGTGCAATAGAAACATAAACCAGTTCACTGCTTTATTGAAAATCATTTAATGATTGAAGGAATACAACTATAGACAAAATGCACCAAGAGGGGCAGCCATTTTGGAGATGAGTGCTCTTCCAGCAGCGCTGCAGGGAGATGAAGAGGACAAGCATGTTAGAATTGACCAATCACAAGCAGCACTCATACACTCATTAACAAGCTCAATCAGGGTTGTAAACCAATCAGTCATGAATGTTCAGACTGGGGCGGTAATAAGAAGTCATCATATGCTTTAATGATAAAGTTAATTGAAGTGACAACTGAACATACCTGAATGTCCAGTCATCGTCACAAGCACCAACTGGAACCATGGACAATCTGGAGAGAAAAAAAGCATGTTATTGACCGCATTTATAAGCATAAACCAGCTGCTTAGTGTGTCATTTTGGGGGGTCAGAGTGTGTACCAATCAGTCATGAATCTTCAGACTGGGGCGGTAAAATGCAACATCATTCTAAACAGCCATGGAGTACTTCATGAGAGAAATGGCTACATACCAAGATGATCCAGCAGCTGAAGCCAAGATCCAAACCACAATATGGGTCCAAGGACAGCATTGTGGCAGATCTAAACACTGGACCCATCAAGCCCCATGGAAACCTAGACAAGATTTGCAATTCTTTAAACATACAAGTCTGGTTGTCTTCGCAAAGTTTCTTTTTACAGTTGCCACTGATCAGATATGGAGTAAAATCATATGCACCAGTTGACTGGATTCCAATAGTCACCTTACACCTGATACAGGGTTATCAGTGACACCAAGGGCCCATCCACACAACCAGGGCAATCGTGTTTGCATTAAGGTGATCATCATCATCTCAGATAATTGTATTCATATTTTTGAATAAATCAAGTGACACACACCTCTGGGTCAGTGGCTCCACTCATCTTGGCGCCAGTTCACACCCAACTTGTTCTAAAGAGAGAAACAGTAACCCTTAGTACAGCCGCATGTCAGACAACAAGTTCCCTTAGCGACACCATTCAGACAGTTGCAACCACAACAGGCTGTCCCCTTGTTGCCAAGACAACACCAGTGGGTTCACCTTCTCAGGTTCTGGTGTTAAACCAAGGCGTAAGACATGTGTTGGTGTCATCATTAAGGAAAAATAAGGCATTTAAATGATGCCTAAAGACCATTCACTGATGTGTACATTCAACACCAACCAGTGTTGGTCAAGAACCCACCTTGGTTGGTGTAGAAGTAGTTCCTGACGACCACCGCCATGACACCTGAACAGAAGTGAGAGGGTGAGGCTTCAACAGAACAGGTCCCAACAAACAGATGAACTGAGCCAGAGTCAGGTTAGGTTTCTCAACAGTAGTTCAGACGAACGAGATTCTAATTTTTGATCATCATTTCAGGCAGCAGGGCAGGAATCAAAGATTTAAAAAAAACTACAAAAATTAATTCTTACCTTCAAATAGGGGCAGTTTCCAAACAACAGCGTTCTCCCTCTCCACACCAAAATACCGCCACATAATCTGTTGGAAGAAATACAAGCATATTTGAGCAATCTTCCGATATAGTTTAAAAAAAAATCAACGACGCTCAATGCGAGACATGCAGTTCCTCAGTCGTTTGTATAGTTTCACATCGGTTCAAAGTGAGCTAGGTGTATCATCATGGAAACTGCCCTCTGGGCAACTAGATTAAGTAGGGGGGTTAACAGCACCAAGCTATGAATGGACTTGCCTCAACACCAGCCAGCTCCATTGGACAAACGGGTCGAAGTCCAGGGAGGGTCCAGTTTTATGGCGCTAGCGCACATTTCCACCTACAGAGACAACTAGTTAGCCATACGTCTAGAAATCATACATAAAAAAATTTGTAAAAACTACCTCGAGGTTTGTCAGATTGAAAGTTGGCATCAATGTAAATCAGCCATATGCTTGTCTTTTGGGAAAATCATCACTTTAAAAGAGTCATTATATTCAGTCAGTTAAAAACTGCCCACACTCACCAGTCAAGCATGCGGCCTTCATCCCTGGTCTGGCCAAACAGTCTGGTGGGGGTAAAATGAGAAGTTTCAAAAATCACACCACATCTAATGTGCACACAGTCGAGCGCTATTATGTTACTCAGAATCTGGTAAAGAAGTTTCTTCAAAGTAGGATTCGGTAAGAGAGAATTCAAAGATCATCATCGTAGCAAGCGACCAGCGGCAAATGTGAAGCTGTCCAGCCTCAATTACCTTGGATTTCACCCCCATGGTCCAACCTGTTAGAGAAAAGGCATCAGTGTTAGCATATTAGTTTATCCCAAGTCCATTTAGACCCAAAATCACACCTATTTACTAGTCAGCACGTTACACACCGTCCACAACCATATTTAGTGAGGAGTCCTCACTAAAGGTTGCATGGATGGCAACTTGCAGTCAGGAATGGCTTCAAAAAGGCCAGTTTAAAACTCCGGTTTAAGTCAACACATACATACGCAATTTGCCATTTATCAGCTACCAAATCACATTTACCTTTGTAGTCTGCAGTAACACCATGATCCTCTTCCACCCGACACAAAAAGACAAATAAATATACATTAAAACAATGAGCGGAAACGTATAATTAAGGCGCCGCAGCATTGGTTCCCACGTGGTCCAGGCGGCCCAACACGTGGTGGGCCCCCGCAGAACCACGTGTCTCTGGGCCCGTTTTAGGACGGAAAACCCCGTCTAAACGCAGGTGGTCTCGTTCAGAATAGATATGGTGCATTCACAGTCATTCAGAACAGGTCTGTGAAAGTTATCATCACTATGAGACACCGCGAGGGGCTGCAGCAGCCGGTGAACCGGTAAATGTGCTCGGTTTTCAATGACCCTACGCTACAAATACCACGCGTTACAGGCAGGGTAGGTGTTACGAAACACGTTACAATTAAGTTACAACCAAACCGATGAGGTTTAGCACGCGGATGGCCGTGGATGGTGGATGGATGCGATGTGTGCATCGCCAACCACTGGATAAGCCAATAGCACTACCGCGTCACTGCGACACGACTAGAAAGAAATGCATACTACAAAGTCACTACTACTGACTTCAAATATCAAACACAAGGCCATACTAAAAGTCACTTCTAAATCAAATGCTAATATTTAAAAACCCAGGGCGTACGGCTTACCTCTTGTGTCGGTGTTCAGGAAGCAGTGGACAGAGCAATGTCGCCGCCAGGCCTTTATACCGCCCTGCTCGTCCCGCCCCCGTCTTCTTCTTCTTCTTCTTCTTTCCGGTTTTCTTGGCGCACGTGACACCTTACGGTGTGTTATCGCCACCTGCTGTCGACTAATAAAATACACATTTCGCACATGGTGTGAAGAAATACGAAAAACAGATATGTTATAATCTTGTTACGTGGCCCACCTAAAGAAGACACGTTTTTATATGGTAGGATCCATATTTGTATTCCTCAAGTACTGAAAGACACTGTATGTACTTGGATCTGATTGATTTGGTCCCCAGGGGAGATTTTGTGGAGAATGTGACAGCCCCAATCTCTCCTCATGGCTTAAACTTGTCTTTCCTGATTTGTACATGCCTCCTGCATTTGAATAAGAACTGCTTGACTGTTTTTGATTCCCCGCATACTTCACACACACCATTCAGATGTTCCCCTTCTTGACGTAGCCCCACTCCTGAAGCACACTGTCCCACTCTCATTCTTAACAAAGTATCCTTTCTTTTTGTACCCGTCACTTCCCTCCTTCTTCCATCTACTTTTTCCTGGATTTGATATAAATGTCGTCCCTTTTTTCTTAGTTTCACATTCTCTTCCAGAGGAATTTCTAACCCCACCTCCTCTCCAAAGGTTCAGCTTTAGCTGCCCCGTCTGCCATTTCAAATGCTACCACCCCTTCTACCACCTGTCTTCTGTCGTCGATGCAAAGTCATCATCACCTCGTCACAACTCCCCCCTCATGCAGGGCCATGAGTGATACCTAAACATAATGGTTAGATGTTGTGGTTATATTTCAGCTAAATCTAGTAGAACATATGTAGAAATGTCTACATTTACCAAATCCCCCTTTTTTTTTAGAAGACACTAAATGACAGATATAAAGATATACATATAAATACATTTAGCCTAAATTCACATACTATGACCACTCAAAAAAAAAAACACATGGATGAAAAACAATCTTTATTTCAGTATTCTTGACAGATATGCTACTTATTCACACATGCTTACATCAACAATACATTCCCCTCTTTCTACAACAAGGCTGTTGCAGTCACTCCTCCCAACGTTGTGCTCGGGGGCGCCGCTGGAGATTTTGGGCCCGATGAAAGAATATAATATTGGGGGCCCCCCCCCCTCCAATAATAGTGTTAACTTGTTAACGTCCTAACTTTCCCCCCACTTATGGCGCCCCTGGTTGTGCTGTCATAATTTCCGCCGCTGCCGTCCTCCACTAGCTGGGGGGTGATGATGTCGGCGAATAACGGACTCTTTGACAGCGGTGCATCTTGGTAAGCGTAGTCCCCACTGCCGCTCGGACCCCTCGCCCTGACCTCGGGTGAGGGGGGAAAATGTGGCAAATTACAGTGACCGCTGCCGCTGGCTTCCTCCCCCAGTGCAGGGTTGTTGACCTGCAGGTCCAAACGACTGTTGGTCTGGCCGCTGCAGAGAGAACGGATAGATGTGTTAGTTAGGGCTATAGCTGCTAAAAGCCATTTGTTGACATTAGCCGCCTCAGTTTAAAGGTCTGTGTCCAGACTTTTTTTCAATCGATTATCGATTTCAACTATAAGGTGACCTTGAGTGTAGGGCTGGGCAATAGTTCAGTATTATAATTGATCGTCTTCAATGGTATTTTTTCATCATGTAATGAAGATATCACCTTTTGAGATATCCAGTTTTATAGTATAAATGAATTATGAGATTATGAGAAGATAAATAATAAAATGATCAAAATATGAGGGAAATAGAGAGAAAGGAAAATAAGTTGTACTCTGAGACTATACTTTATGGAATGACCCTCGGTCAGACTGCATAGAATGGTATTTTGAATTCATAAGCATACAAGCAACAAGTCATATTTATCGATACCGTGTAAAATGACCCATAATTATCGTGATAATACATTCTTCCATATTGCCCAGCCCTACTTGAGTGTCCTGAAAGGCACCAAACGGCGTGATGATTATCATTAATCATTACTATTAAAGTGGGAAGGGAAGCAGTCAGACCAGTAGGCTGTCAAGGAAACGTAGGGAGGGGGCTGACCTAGGCTGAGTCTTGTGACCGGTCATGAGTACGCCTGGCTCCACCAGAGGGCTGCTGCTTTGGGGTGGTGTGCTGCCCCAGGTGACTCCTAATTCCTAATAGTGTGAACACAGAATAGAAAGGCATAAAATAATGACGCCTACCTTTTATATAATGTCACTACTTCACTGAAACAACTGACATCATGTATCTATGTAACTGACAATATCAATGGATAACACATAGCATAACAACATAAGCTAGACAACGTTTTGTATAGCTTAGCTTTTGTATATAAGTTGATTAACTGAAACTTTCAAAGAGGATAACAGCACAGTACTAGACTTCAAGCAGCCCTAACCTGGTGAACTGTAGTGAAGTGTAGCTCTCCAAACTGGCCAGTAGGCGTCGCTGTTGTGTCGTCCAGTTGGTGCAGCGGGGTTTGACTGGAGGAGGTCGGCGGATCTCCACTCCCACGGTCACCCAGACCGGGAATAATGTAGCGTGGATAAACTAATAGTCAGGGGATGGAGAGAGAGAGGGAGACAGAGAGAGAGAAAGAGAGAGAGAGAGAGCGAGACGTACAGCCTATTAGCTGGTGAATGTATGAAATATTGAATAAATGACGGGTCTGAACTAGACACTGTTTCCTACTCACCATCATAAGCTTGCGAGAGGAGCATCACGCCAAGTATCGTCAAAAGTCGCAAATCCATCTTGCAAACACAATCTGCTGCAGTTCTTCGCTTGCTGATAATGTCAATTATTTGTTTTATTTTGTTTTACCTGTGCAGTATTATTAGTTAAATGTGGCACATGTTCACGTCTCTTCACATGCGTTGTTCTTTGTTTTGAAAAAAAAACACCGGTCGATTTTTATTGGTTGAGATTTCGTTTTCTGCCTCCAGTGTCATGGCAACGGCGACAAACGTTTCATAAGTATAAAAAAAGTCACACAAGTATGGCATAAATAAGTCTTTACTTTCTCATGAAAATGGTTCAGCGTCAATTCAGTCTGCATCCAGTGATGCTTTGATTAGAATTTCAAAAAGTTATAATATTATTCACATATAAAAGTAGGACTACACATGATATGTGATCTTTAAGCAGACATGAGGATTAAACAAAATGTACAACAGATAACAAATTGATAGACGGCAAAAATCATACAGATATACACAACTTGACCATCGTTTTGTGACTTCATGATGTTTTCTCGGATGTATTCAACTCTTACTCTAACAATCAGAAGATCATGTGGGAGCAATCATTGACACGATTCTACACCTTGGTCACCATCTTCCTCACACCCGTCTCCCTCCTCTATCCTGTCTCCTCTGAGATTAAGCTCAGCCATTTTTAAAAGGGTCTGAAAGGGGCCTTCGTAAATAGCTCCAGTTGTTTACTCATTACCTTATATTGATGAAGATCTAGCGATTAATGATCAACGGAAATCGGCGAGTCCATGAACACGAGTCCACGCTGGAACAGCCTCCATCCTCGTCGTCGGTTACACATCAACCACATAGGTGGTCTCACCATGCTCAACCAAAGACCTTTTGATTTTTAGATTTTTTTTACTACCGATCAATAATACTAAATCAATAACGTGTACTGGTCAGGGGGGGTTTCACCGGAGGGCTGCAAGTGCTGGACTTTGACTATGGAAAAAATACAATAAACCACAGAATCCTGCCCAGAATGAACGGTACCTTGGGCACGTTCAGCCATAACCTTTCCACCCATTACCTGCCATCAGTGGTTGTGAACTATTAACAAGGTAAAAGACAAATTAGCACCGCAGTTTGGGAGAGAGGGAGCAAGGCCCCCACCGCCCATATAAGGGTTACCAAGAAGCATGGGAATACGACGATAGGTCTCCGTTACGACAGCCATCGCACACTAAACCCATTCCGCGTGATAGTGCTTAGTTAAGGAATGTGTGGAGCGGACGGCAGGCACCAGTGGAAAAGTTGGATTCAGTCAGCGCCGATTTATTCATTCTCTTTCTGATTAATAGTCTGATTTGTCTGTGCACAACTATTTGACCTCGGCCAAAATCAAGTTGCTTTGCGGTTTCTTCTCGGAGAACTTGGGCGATGGCGACGAGGAGGAGGTGGTGGACAAGTTGACGGGCGTGAGCGTGACGCTGTACAGGTTGGTGATGAAGGCCTCCCACCCTCTGCGGAAAGCCCGGTCCAGCGCCTAGCAACAGAGAGAGAGAGAGAGAGAGAGAGAGAGAGAGAGAGAGATGGGGAAAGTTACTGACATGGCACCACCAGTCCTGTGACTCCTGTCCATTCCACGTGTACAAAGACGCAGTCATCGTCGGCCCCATTGGTGAAAGAGTAACCAAAACCAAAAGTAGAAGGAAAGGGGGCAGTGGTTCTCAACGGGTCTGGCCTCAGGGCCCACATGTGTCATTAGTCATTAAGTCACGACCCAAAAATAAAACATGTATTGTATATATTTGTGTATGTATATATTTCAGTAATCAATAATGCCTTCATTCACAAAAAGCTGCAACAATTGGGGCTAAACTCAATGAAATAGGAAGCTATTGAAACATGAATTAACATTAAAACATTAGCTTATTCATGGGCTTCTTTTAAGATTAGGGTTTGGCATAAGCTCTGCGACCCACTAAAAATGGCCTCACCAGTTGAGAACCATTGAATTAGGTGATGGAATCGCAGTTTGTGATTGGTTCAAGTTGGTGCCAGGTGATGTCACACCTGCAATCTAAACCAATTGCAAGAGTCCAATTGCGATGATCTCTGAGGGGCCCTAATCTTCTTTCCTCAATCATCCTGGTTTCAAGATCGTCGACATGTTGTGTTGGCACAACATGTCGACGTCGTTGGCACAACAACGTCGACATATTTTCGAGCCGTTCAAAGGTTGCTGTGGTGGGCAGATGATAGCGTAAAGGATCTGATGGTCATGTGTTGCTCGTTACATAACCGGTGATGATAAGCTACACTGCAGTGTTTGGACACCGCGTGACACAAACATCTTCACATCCCATAACCTGTGGAAAGTCTTCCATAGCGTGATTTCCGCTCTGTAATCTCATTGGCGGTTAAGAAGCTAAGCCGGAGAGGAATGTGGGCAGGAAGGTGGGGTTTGATTGGTTAACAGGAGTGGAATGTTTAAGGTGTGGATTTAGGAGGTGGAGGCGATGGCCGTGTCCTCCGCTCAGCTGATAAGGGACAGCAGGTGAAATACCACCTGGGAACACAGCCGAGCGGCGCCAACCGAACACACAGAAACACGTGAATCTGTCGCTTGGTAAATAGATTAGCAATTGGTTGAACTCAGGGGCACGTTGGTGTTCCACTGTACTGACTTTTTTTGTTATTTCCCATGATGCATTAGGTTTAGGTGGTACAGTGTGTGACCTTTGTGGTTATTTATAGTTTTCCCATTTTGCTGGCGTGACCGTTCACGTGTTACCGCCCTAAGAGAATGGCACAAACTCAATTTGTGATAATTAGTATCATCAACACACAGAAATGCTAATAAAAAGTACAATTTTATCGGAAACACAGGTTAATATAACATAGGGTTATAGGAGTTTGTGGAAATGAAACTCTTCCTGAAAAGCTACCATGTCTTCTTGTTGTGCTAGGGCTGTTTCGTTTGCAGATTGACAAATCGTCCATTTCAACTATAATAATAACAATAATAATAATAATAATAATAATTATTATTATTATTATTATTATTATTATTATTATTATTATTATTATTATTATTA
>JAOPJH010070484.1:0-10847 GCA_027122575.1 Merluccius polylepis
ACAGTACAGAGACAGGTCATTAATGAGCAGGTAGGGCTTAGACAGTACAGAGACAGGTCATTAAGGAGCAGGTAGGGATACATCCTAAAATAAGTTCAGATATAGGCATTTTTCTCCTACATGTTATGTTGAACTAAACAATGTCAGAAGAAGGTAAAAGTTCGACGGCTGGCTGTAACATTGAACAAAGAAAACTTCGATCAGCCGCACAGACTCAGCTCAACATGTGTACGAAGGGAGTAGCATCTAGCAAGGATGCTACTGCTAGCACTGCCACGGAGCCCGACCAGCCTGATATGGCTCAGATTCACGGGATGCTGAGCAAAATATTAGAAGAAACCGCAGTCTGAAAGAAATTTGTCGGTCTATGAGCTCCGTTGATACAAAGCTATCCACCCTCATTTCTCGCATTACGCAGGTGGAAGACCGAGTGAGTCAGCTAGAGGACGAGCAAGCTAACATAAAGGCAAGACCGGCGGCAGCCACTAAAGAGGACATAAAACTACTGACAGACAGGCTGGCCACAGCTGAAGACCGATCCCGACGCAACAACCTCAGATTCGTTGGGATACCGGAGGGGGCTGAAAAGAGCAATGTTACTGCGTTCCTGAACGAGTTTATCTCAGCGACCCTTGGCATTGATCCAACCCCGGGGGGTATCGAGATGGACCGCGCTCACAGGATCGGGACGCGGCTGGAAGCAGGGGAGAAGAATCATGGCCGAACGATTGTGGCGCGCTTGCTACGATACAAAGATTGCCAAGCCATCCTGGAAGCAGCACGGGAAAAGAAACGCCTGACGTGGAACGGTAAACAAGTTATGATTTTCCCGGATTATTCGAGGGAGACGCAAAGGAAGCGAGAAGCCTTCTCACGCTGCAAGAAAGCACTCCACGAGCGCAAGATTAAATTTGGAATGCTATACCCTGCACTTCTGAAGATTTTCATCAGTGGAGAGAGTCCACGCGGGTGTTTGATGACCCCGAAAAAGCAATGGAATACATCGAGAGGCGCTGAGGTACATGTTTAACACTGAGTATGTGCGTGATGCGCTCCGGGCGCGCTCTGGATAGACTTTGGAAACCACACAAGTCTCTGCCGGCCGCTTGTTCGGGAGAGTAACGGTATGTGAGAGGGTGTATGTATATGCAAATTTCACGACCTCTGTTTTGTTTTTGGACATGGAAAGACCCTTTCAAATTTCCGGCTTTGCACGTCACAAAGAAGTTGGAAGCTGACATTTCAGTTTATATCTTTATAGCCGGGGCCTGTATTGCCGACCATTTCTATTTTTGTATAGAAATCGCTATGTTTTCCTTAACCTAATATCTGAACACAATTTTGTAAACGATACTCAGGGCAGTGGGCTTTTAGGCTGCCCTTATTCCATACGTCATGGACCTAAGAGATTTACTTTTTTGTTTTATTTCACCAATGTTCTTGGTTCTGCTTTTTGTGCCAGACTGGTTCGCAGTCTGCGGTTTATTGACATCACTATGGTGTTGGTTTTATGTTGCTTTTTTGTTTTTTTGTTTTTTCTTGTCAATGTGTATATCTAATGTTGCACCATGGATCTTATATCATAATAGAATGGCCACTTATTCTACAGTAAAATACTTTAAGATTGCTTATGACTAGCAGTGGGAGGACATTATGTTACTCGACCTGGAATGTGAATGGCCTGGGCTGTCCAATTAAAAGGAAGAAAATACTGGGGCATCTGAAAACTAAAAAACAAGATGTAGTATTCTTGCAGGAAACACATTGTTGTCCCCAGGAATCAGTTAAATTATGTAGGGACTGGGTAGGACATGTATCATTTAGTGCTGGGACATCTAAAAGTCGAGGAGTAGCTATATTAATTAACAAAGGCTTACAGTTCAGGCTCAGGAAGGAGGTTAAAGATGAAGAGGGCAGAATTATTATAATACTAGCAGAGATTCAAGGACAAACTCGTATACTGGCCAATATATACGCACCCAATGTTGATCACCCTAATTTTTTCGTAGACTTAGAAGGTAAGCTGCATGATATGGGACAGTATCCAACAATTCTGGGAGGAGACTTCAATATTGTATTAGACCAAATCCTTGATAGAAGTAAGCCATCATTAAGTAGAATGCCTGACTCTGTTTTGCTTGTTAAGAGAATGTGTTCATCTATGGGTCTAACAGATGTGTGGCGGCTGAACCACCCAACGGACAGAGATTACAGTTTTTACTCAGGAGCCCACAAAGTCTATTCAAGAATAGATTTTTTTCTAATTTCTAGCTCGTTACTGCCTGCCACATTGTCCTGTTTAATTGATAGCATTCTGTTAACGGACCATGCTATGGTCAGACTACAAATGACCCCATATCAGGAAACAGAAAGATCACAGACGTGGCGTTTTAATTCATCTTTATTACAAGATGTGGGATTTAAGGAAGATCTTCGAGCCCAGATTAGGCTGTATTTGGAGACCAATGTCTCCACAGCTCCCTCTGCCATAGTGGCCTGGGAGGCCATGAAGGCCTTTCTAAGGGGATTCATTATTCAATATTCTTCTCACAAGAAGAAGGTCAATACTGCTAAACTCACAGATCTAGAAAAGAGAATTAAGAACACTGAAGCTAAATTAAAAAGGAATATATCTGAATCTATTTTAAAAGAATTGACTCACCTTAAATATGAATATAATATTATAATATCCAAAAAAACGGAATATCTTTTGTTTAGGGCCAGGCAGACTATTTTTGAATCGGGGGATAAAGCAGGGAAGTTTTTGGCCAGGTACATTAAACAAAAAGAGATCAAGTCTTCTGTAGCAGCAGTGACGACTGGGGATGGAAGCATGGCAACTAAATCTAGGGAAATAAATGATGCATTCAAGAAATTTTATATAAATCTTTATACATCTGAAAGCACTGCCACGGACAAAGAGATAATGTCATTTCTGGATAAATTAAACCTTCCTAAGCTGAGTAGTTCCCAACAGGAAGACTTGGATTCACCTATTAGTTCCCAGGAGATACTTAATGCAATTAAAGCCCTACCAACAGGTAAATCCCCAGGACAAGACGGGTTTACGGCGGAATTCTTTAAATGTTATGCAGAAGATCTATTACCATTATTTGAAAATATGCTTACAGAAGCATTTGAATTTGGTAAATTACCTCCCTCCTTAAACCAGGCAATTATCACACTTATACTTAAAAAAGAAAAGGACCCAACTGACTGTAAAAGCTATCGTCCAATAAGTTTAATATCTGTTGATTGTAGACTTTTATCTAAAATACTTGCAAATAGATTGGATAAAACACTTAGGTCACTTATCCATCCGGACCAAGTGGGCTTTATTAGACAAAGAAATTCTTCTGATAATGTGAGACGTCTTATAAATATTATGTGGTCGGTACGGGACACCAACGATCCAACAGCAGCTATCTCACTTGATGCTGAGAAAGCGTTTGATAGGCTGGAGTGGAGGTATATGTTTCATACGCTTAAAGCTTTTGGATTTGGTCAAACATTTCTCAGATGGATAGATATTCTCTATAAAGACCCACAGGCCGCAGTGAGAACAAATGGTCTGATTTCCTCTTATTTCACACTTGGTAGAGGCACCCGGCAGGGCTCTGCATTATCGCCAGGGCTTTTTTGTCTAGCTCTTGAGCCTCTTGCGGCAGCTATTCGGAAGAATCAGAATATTCAGGGAGTTAAAATAAATGAGTCTACACATAAGCTTCTGCTTTACGCGGACGACATTTTGTGGCTTACCTCGGACCCAGCCAGATCTGTCCCAGCATTATTGGACGTTATTAAGTCATTCTCCAAAATATCAGGGTATAAAGTCAACTGGTCTAAGTCAGAGGCCCTCCCACTGACCTCATACTGCCCAAAAACTTTATTTCAGGCAGGGCTATTTCAGTGGCCTACTGAAGGCATAAAATATCTTGGCATTCTCTTCCCTCACCAAATTGATAAAATAATCGAAAAGAATCTGGACCCACTTTTTAATAAAATGTCATTAGATACAGATAGATGGTCACCACTATTCTTATCATTATGGGGAAAGGTCAACGTCCTTAAGATGAACTGTATCCCAAGGTTGAATTATTTGCTTCAATGTCTTCCTATTGCAATACCCCAGAAATACTTTAAAGGTTCGACCAAATTTGCAAAAAGTTTTTATGGAATGGCAAACGCGCAAGGATAAAGTTAGAAAGGCTTCAAGTTCCAATCAATAAGGGTGGCATGGGCCTCCCCAAGCTAGCCCTGTATCATTATGCCTTCTGTCTGAGACATATAGCTCAGTGGACACTGCCACCTGAGAGAGCCCCTCCCTGGTTTGAGATTGAACAGAGACTGCTTTCCCCACTTGCCCCTATAAATGCTCTGTCTAGCACTATACCCTCCGAATTAAAATCTCACCCTATCATATCCAACCTCGTTAATGTGTGGAAGAAGTTTTCTAAAGCTTTTAATATCAATGTCTATCTTAATTCTGAATCTTGTATTTGGAATAACCCAAAGTTACGTATTAATAGACAATCTTTTTTATGGAAAGATTGGGTAGAAAAAGGAATTATTACACTAGCAAACCTATATGAGAGGGATAATATAAAGTCATTTGAAATGTTGACTGGTGAATACAATCTGCCCAGAAATAATTTCTGGAAGTACTTACAAATGCGTCACTTGTTACTTACTGTCATAGGGAGAGGAATAGAACCTCAACAGTCAAATCTTCTCTCTCAGACTACGAAAATAATGGGTTTGGGGCATGAGGCTTCCATATTCTATACAATGTTATTCCAACAGACAGTTACCATATCTTATGCGACAATGTTAACTTGGTCGGCAGATTTGAATATTGATGTCACACATAAAGAGTGGGATCGTATTTGTGAAAACATTAAGAGGGTGTCAAGAGACATTAAAATTAGATTAATCCAGTTTAAGATTCTTAATCGCTTTTATTGGACTCCAAGCCGACTGTTCAGGCTGAAGCTGCGGGATAATGCAGACTGTTGGAAGTGCTGCAGCTCAGAAGGGACTCTTCTTCATCTGCTCTGGGAATGTCCCATGATTCAGAACTACTGGCTAAAGATTCATGATCACATTGAAAACATTACCCGGTCTAGCTTGGAGTTCTGCCCGCGGCTTTATGTTTTAAATGATCCACAAATAACATCCAACTGTGGAGCAGCGGACTTTATTCAGACCAGTATAATGGTTGGAAAACAAATTATAATGAGAAATTGGAAGAACTCAGGTGAGCCCTCTTTCCAGGAGTGGAGCACGGAATTGGCAAAAGTGGCATCCTACGAAAAAATCTCTTTCAACATTAATGACAGGACTGAACAGTATGTGGCGAAATGGGGAAAGTACGTGCAATATATTGCTATAAGATGAGAGAGTGGTGCTTATTGTAAAAATGTAAAATTGATCCATGTGTGTTTTTCTATTTTTTAAAATTTTTAAATGTTATTATTATTTTACTTTTTCTTTCTCATTTAACTATTTCTACCTGAATTTTATTACCTTTTTTGGCTTAATCTTTATCTTCTTTTTCAAAAATGTAACATCACTAAGGAACTATTGGTAAGATGTCAATTGTAATGTTGACTACAATGTTGATTGCAGTGTAATAGTGGTGTATAAAAACTCAATAAAATACTAATTACAAAAAAAAGAAGACAGCGGACGCACCGGAGATCACAGGGAGCGACGACATGCCCGCGCTGGAGGACTAACCGGCGGGTGTCCTCATTTGGCCACAGAGCGCAGACTGTTTGACCGCTGAAATGTGTGCGCTGCTGGAGGAAATTCCCCCATCCACATTCTGTAAGTGGTGCTATGTTAACTGTCTGTGTTAAACTGGCGTGACTTTACAACGGAGTTCGAGACGGGCACCAGTTTAATTTAAATTTCATCTCTTTTTGTGTGTTTGAAAATTATTCTAAGGTTACCACTTTCTATATACTGTGTGTCGGACCGTCGATGACGTTGGACTCGCCCCTGTCCATCTCACTTGTTCTTGTTTGTGTATACAGGGCGGAAAAACAAAAAACAAAGTTAGGAGGAAGGGAGAAAATATATATATATAAAAAATAAAAATAAAACAGCTCGAGATTGCCACTTGTTGGCTTCTGCCTCCTGTGTTACCCGTGATTTTTTGCACTAAATGCATGGTTGCAGCTAGGTTGTGTTAAGTTTTCAATAAAGTAACTCTCTAATAGTTAATTTTTCCTCGTTTTTTAATTTATCTATTATTATAATCATCATTATTATTATTATTATTATTAATATTATTATTATTATCATCATTATTATTACTTTATTAACAAACAGTTCATATGTGGTTGTTGACTTCAAGATGATATAAGTTGCTATTTTCAATTTAGGAATCTGGTAAGGAGTGCCAAAGATGCAGGTGTAGGGTGTTAATGCATCTTAGAAGCTTTGGTAGTTTTTGGGTAGGCATAGCACAAGTGCTAGGGTGGGGAGGGGGGTATATCCTTGGTTTTCTTTATTTTTCTTTTCATGTTTTTCTGTTTTACACCCACTAATGTTTTTCACCATTATAACAGTTACACTCATCTGCATCAGTTTTTCATTGAACAAAATGCCTGTCCTCACCTGTGTTTAACTTATACTGTCGGTTGTACCAATCCTGCCAATGATGGGGGTTAGGAATAGAAAGCTCAATCTGATCTCTTGGAATGTAGGGCTTAAGGGGCTTAAACCATCCAGTAAAAAGGAACTGGAGTACTGGCCCACCTCTCTCTGCATGTGGACATTGCGTTTCTTCAGGAAACACATTTTCGTAACACGGATGTTAATAGAATCCGTAGAAGCTGGGTCGGGGAGGTTTTTCATTCAAGGTTGAACTCTAAGGTCAGGGGCACTACTATACTTATTCACAAGGATATTTCTTTCACAGCTGAGAAAATTGTGGCAGACCCAAGCGGCGGATTCGTGATAGTCACTGGTAGACTCCTAAATGATATATATATTATAGTATATAGTTTAGCAAATATATACGCCCCTAACTGGGACGATGAAGCTTTTATCAAATCATTTTTCTCTGCCCTGCCTGATGTTGATGCTCACAATTTAATTATTGGTGGGGACTTTAATTGCGTCCTAAATCCTGAGTTAGACCGTTCCACTGCCAGACCTGGGCCGCTATCTAAAACGGCAAGTCATTCAGAGTTACATAGAACAATATGGGTTGTTTGATCCATGGAGATTTAAGTTCCCTACTGGTAGAGTATACTTTCTTCTCACCAGTTCATAGTACCTACTCTCGAATCGATTATTTTCTGCTTGACGCTCGGCTTATTTCTACCACTGATGGTATCACATATCACAGTATTGTCATCTCTGATCATGCCCCACTTTCCTTTGAACTGTCTTTCCCTGAGCAACCCATTGCATGCAGAGCCTGGCGCCTGAACCCCCTACTACTCTCAGACTCTAAGTTTGTTAAATTTGTGAGCACACAGCTGAAGTTCTTTATCGAGACAAACGCCACACCAGATATCTGTCACGGCACTCTCTGGGAAACTCTGACAGATTATTAGTTTCACCTCACACAGTAAAAGAGAAAACGTTTCTAAATTAAAGGAACTCAGCGACAATATTGCACAGCTAGATGCACAGTATGCAACTTCAACTACGCCTGAACTACAGCAAAAGCAGATTCGTCTTCAGACTGAATTTGATCTAGCGTCAACTGCTAAGACTGAGTACTTGCTTCTTAAGGCCAGACATGCTGTGTATGAGTTTGGAGACAAAGCGGGCAGGCTATTGGCACACCAGGCACGACAGTCATATGTGTCACGTCAAATAACGCAAATACAGACTACTTCAGGTTCCACGGTTTCTGACCACAAACAGATTAATGACGTATTTGCTGAATACTATGGCAATTTATATACATCTGAGAGCAGCACAGTCCCTGGGGAAGCAGACTCCTTCTATCAGGAACTGAACCTACCTAGATTGGATGATAATTGGAGCTCCACTCTCGATAACCCATTGACAGCTGAGGAAATCTGTGACGCCATTAACTGCATGCAGTCTGGGAAATCGCCTGGGCCCGATGGGTTCACGGTGGAATTTTTCAAGAGGTTCTCCAGTGAACTTTCCCCACTACTCCTGAATATGTACGAGGCCCTCTCACACGGCCAGCTGCCACAAACATTGAGGCAAGCTTCAATATGCTTAATCCCCAAAAAAGACAAAGACCCTCTTCGCTGTGAGTCCTATCGCCCAATTAGTCTACTTAATGTAGACTGCAAAATCCTAGCGAAGTGCATAGCCAGGCGCCTCGAGAGGGTTCTCCCAGCTCTCATTGCACCCGATCAAACTGGATTTATTCCGGGACGGCACTCCTTCTCAAACATCCATAGGCTTCTTGACATAACGTATACTCAGTCAGAGTCTCACTTACCGGAAATTATTGTTGCGTTGGACGCAGAAAAGGCTTTTGATCGGGTGGAATGGGGTTTTCTTTTCAATACCCTTTCAAGATTCGGCTTTGGACCGGCTTTTGTCTCTTGGGTCAAATTACTCTACAGTGGCTCCTTGGCCTCGGTTCGAACTAATGAGGCACAGTCAAGTTACTTCCCCTTGTACCGGGGAACGAGACAGGGATGTCCCTTATCCCCGCTGCTTTTTGATTTGGTGATTGAGCCATTTGCAGTTTCCTTAAGACAGTGCCGCTCTTTTGAGGGGATAACCAGAGGTGACAGAGTGCACAAGGTATCACTGTATGCAGATGACCTTCTTCTTTATGTTACTAACCCTGCAATGTCCCTTCCATCCATTCTATCTAGGCTGGAAGAGTTCGGGAAGCTCGTCGGCTATAAGGTCAATATGCAAAAAAGCGTTTTCCCTTTGAACCCCACTGCTCTTAATATCCCTGCCTCTGCGTTTCCTTTCAAGAGAGTGACGTCCCACTTCAAATATCTGGGGATTTCTGTCCCTCGATCTTTTCAGCTATTATATAAACTTAATTTCTCTCCTCTAATTGACAAATGCAAACAAGATCTGGAGCGTTGGCGCACGCTACCATTATCACTGGCTGGGCGCATTAACTTGATCAAAATTAATATCATTCCCAAATTCATATATCTTTTTCAGAATATCCCTGTATTTCCAAAAAGAAGTTTCGTTTTCTCGATAGAACATTTTCTAATTTCATCTGGGATGGCAGGCAGCCCCGGACTAGGAAGGCCTTTTTACAAAGACCCAAAACATCGGGAGGGATGTCCATGCCCAACGTCCTTTATTATTACTGGGCTTGTAACATCCATAAAGTCATTGCACATGTCCAAAGCGATCTTCCTGAGCATGCACCTGAATGGGTAAAGATAGAGGCCCATGATCTTCCTTTCCACTCTTTGGTTACTTCCCCATTACCTTTGCAAATCCGTACTTCATGTCTCAATCCGGTCATTAGTCACACACTTAAAATCTGGTCGCAGTTCAGGAAGCAATTCGGCCTCTTTAATGGCACCCATTGTGTCGAACCACCTCTTTACACCAGCCCGGTTAGATCTGTCTTTTCGTGCATGGCACGGGAACGGAATACGTGTTGTTAAAGATCTGTATATTGAGGGAGTATTTGCATCATTTGCTCAACTGGCAAGAAGATTTGGCCTACCCCAGTCACATCACATCCGGTATTTTCAGATTAGGGACTTTGTTCGTAAGGGTTACCATCCTTTCCCTGAGTTACCTCCAGAGACTCCCTTAGATACTCTGCTAGCCACAAAGGCGGGCCCTAAGGGGGCCATCACAAGGATATATGACACGTTAAACAACATATGCCCCCAGCCCACTGCCAATGTTAGGACCCTCTGGGAAGAGGATCTTACCTTACCCCTCTCTGACAATCTGTGGAAGTCAGTTTTGGAGCGAGTACACTCATCTTCCTCATGCAGTAGATACAGCCTGATACAATTTAAAATTGTCCATCGTGTCCATTTAACTAACCACCTCAGGCTGGAAAAAATTAAATTCACGGTGAGAGGCAATAAGGACACATTTTTTAAGATCTGGATTTTGGATTATTTTGGTTTGTCTTTCTACCTGTCTGTCTCTCTCGGTCTGTCTCTCTACCTGTCTGTCTGTCTACCCATCTATCACTCTATCTGTCTGTCTACATGTCTGTCTGCCTACCCATCTGTCTACCTGTCTATCTCTGTCTACCTGTCTGTCTGTCTCTCTCTCTCTCGCTCGCTCTGTCTCTCTGTCTGTCTATCTCTGTGTCTACCCGTCTGTCCATCTGTCTGCCTGTCTGTCTCTCTGTCTACCTGTCTGCCTCCTTACCTGTCTTCCATTGACGGCCACACAGATGCGTTTCCTGAGCACCAGCTGCATGCGCGCCGGGTGGCTGAGCAGCACGGTGGTCCGCAGGGTCAGGTAGACCCGCTGGTCCGCCGGCCCGGCGCGGCTCAGCTGGGGACAGTCGTGGACCGTCGAGTCCCATGACGCCTCCGCCGTTACCTAGGAGACCAGGCCATTAGTTACCGTTAGTTACTAACGGTTAGTGAAGGTGTGTCCAGGTGTACTCGGGTCAGCTGACCTTGTTGTCATGGTGTCTGACGATGTGGAGGTCGAAGAAGTCGTCTTCGTCCTCCCCAGCGAGGACCGCATCCAGACCCCCCGCCAGGCTGGGAGACAGGCTGTCCTGGAAGTCATCCGCTGGAAACACCACACACACCACACACACACACACCCCCAACACAGCACACACACCCCAACACCACACACGCAACAACACCACACACACACACACACACACACACACACACACACACACACACACACACACACACACACACACACAC
>JAOPJH010070523.1:0-10831 GCA_027122575.1 Merluccius polylepis
AGAATGAGTTGAGAGGGGCCGGTCGGCTGTAGTAGGATGAGGGGGCGGGGCCCCAGCACAGCTCGACCTGTCTGTCACTGACAGATGTTGTGTCATTGGAGCTTCCATAGTTGGTCACGCCAAGGCGATTCCCATGGTGAAACACCGAACGAAGTTAGAAAAATAACTTACTTAACAGCATAACAATTAGAATGTTCGACTTCAACTCAGATGTGTGGCACATTTCATACATTTATTTTACGAGCTGCAGTAAACTTGGCAGGCATGATTAAATGTATTCTCTACGAGAACACACACATACACAGCAAAGGTGTGAGTAAGAAGAAAAGAGGGAGGTATGAATGCACAGTGAAGTGTCAGGGGACTGTGGACTGACATTCATTTCATACTGTATGAAAGCAGGTTGCTGTATTGATCCTGGCTACATGTATACTGTGTATCTTGACACACACACACACACATCCCTTTGACTCTTTGACCAATTCCAACACAAAACGACAACATGGCCCCAATCTATCATATGTATCTATTCAAGACGGAGAGTATACATCTACCGGTTGGAGAACAGGACAGCCACAGGCGTCTTTAAGTGTGGTTATCACAATGTCATCTGTATGGCTGTAAAATGATGAGTGGATGCACCTACAAACCACTAGAGAGAACCAAGTCAACCTGGCCCTCTGTCTCCTTACTCACAGTAAATGTGCCACATAGCTGGAGGAAATTAATTATGTGTGTGTGTGCGCACACATGCGTGTGTGCGTGCGTGCGTGTGTGAGAGGAAAATAATGCGAGAGAAATAACTTCTTTTTTTAATTATGTCAGTGTCGTTTTTTTGTTTATGTTGATGCAGCAGCGGGCCAAATAGGATGATTACTTTGTCACTACAACATTGAAGAAAAAGAGAAAACAGACCAAGAAAGACATTTATATTCTGTCATGAAGCAGTCTGGTTTGAAATGTATCATCTTTGTTTCTGACCCATGATCTCCAAGGGGCATGATTGTGATTATTTTGTGTCCTGTGGATTTCCGGCAGTGCTTTTGAAATTTTCACTTTTTTTTTGAGTGAGATTAAGGAAAAGCAATATATATATGTGTGTGTATGTGTGTGTGTATGTGTGTGTGTGTGTGTGTGTGTGTGTGTGTGTGTGTGTGTGTGTGTGTGCGTGGTGACTGTTGATGCCACAATGCACACTAGACACTGTGGCGCATATTTACCATGGTTGATCTCCCATTTGCTTACACAAACATTTTTGTCAGTCGACTGTGTGTGGTATGTGCACAAGATACATAATCTGATTTCTGTATACTTCACACACACACACACACACCTCTTACAGCGCTTCTCTATATCAAGATTTTAACTTTCCCCACAAAGTAGCAGAATACACGGTAAACTGCTGTTTATTTATTATATCTGTCCGATATCTGAACATGGATCCAACTCTTTTTATATGGACATGTATTGGATTACAATCGTGTGTCCTGCGTTAACCAGATTTTGTCTGTACTAGCGGCATCATGTTGATGCAGAACATCACAAGCAATCCAAAAAAGATGTGAATAAAAAGTATCCGAGTGTCAGCTGAATCATGAAGCTGAGCTAATCTAGTCTTCCAGTCTGCTCTGACATTTATGTCCTGCTTTTAACTGAGACTCTTCAACCTACCACATTAATGAGCAAAGTAGATGTTTTCATTTAGACCCGTCTCCATAAAGCACTGTGACATTTGGTCTAAGGATGAGAGAACACAACCTCAGTTCCTTTAATCTCCCAGACAAGAGGCACAGGAAGAAACATAATGATGACATTATTATGAAAAGACTATGCCTTGCCATTGTGAGTGTGTGTGTGTGACACAAATGATACCTAATGGACCACATTTCTTTGTCTTGCTTGTTAGTACTTAGTTTCAGTATATAGCTAGTAAAAAACATTGCTTTGGCTAAGTTTACTGGTGTCATTGCAACAAGAAAGGGGTTGCTAATAGAAATTACCTAATCCTCATAAAAATGAACGTCTATATGATCCCAAATACTCAAAGGCATTCCATTTGCAAGTGAATTGAGTACATTTTGAGAGTAAACAACATAATAGTAATGACTACAGAGTGCGGCGTAATCGCAATCCTCTCAATAGTTTTTTTCAGTTCAGAACCTGAAACAATAGGTGATAAAACTAAATTTGCTCCCACTCCTGCTGTCCCTCATGGATGATTTAAGTGTGTGCTGAAAACAGCGAGATGGACAGTATGGCAACATCAAATTACTTGCAAATCCCTCAATGGTCCATTTAAAAGTCTGTGACACAGACACACACACACACACACATACGCACATCAAACAACATCTGCTGTATAAAGCCAGCACTACTGATATTGCACTCTGCTAGGAAACGAGAGCGTGCATACACACGCACACACACGCACACACACGCATATTTATATGCGTGTGTGCGTGTCTCTGGTGGATGATAAGGAGCCTGAATGGCAAACAGATTAGAGCTATTCTCAGCAGGTCTATAGTCTTCTCGATGGACCGATGAGTTCCAGGATACAAAACAGAGCCCTTTGCCTCTCTAAATATCTCTTACCACCCACTGGTGTGGTATATAATATACGATGCTAATGTGATGTATCTTAAGTAACAGGGAGATCAGCTTCTCCTGACTGAGATAGAAGATGGTCAGGTGGGATCTGATCCCAGGTCAGCAGCAGTAAATCTGTTGCTTTCTTTTTCACGGATGCATTATCGCTATACTGCAGCATGTCCCTCACCTACCAGCTAAAGTATTCAGCTATACATATATTATTTAGCTGGGTGTGAGGTCAGATCCCTCAGGAAATCCTCAAGTCCTCCACAGTGAGAGAAGAACAAACATCTTTGTTGGCTGTAGTTTTATGATCAGAGACTCCTCTACTGCTCACAGAGGGAGAATCTTTGACAGCCAAATAAGTCAGATTCAGTGAAGCACAGCTTTTACAAGTTCTCCTTGCCGTGAAGAAACACAAACAAGACTACAGGACCCACAAATCGGCTGGGCTACAACTATTTAACCTGACTCGAATTTCCCCTTAGAAAACAGACGACCGCGGGAGTCGAACTTGTTTTTCCTAGGATGGCAAATGGATCTAATGAATAACTAATGACAATGTGACAACACACAACACGTAGCTGCTCAAAACCACCGTTGACACTGTTTAGTCTAATACTGGTGGTAATTTGGTGAGACACTGGTTAGTGTGTACGATTTTGGTATGGGAAACTCGAGTCCCCCCGCGTCTCCATTTTATTTTGGAAATGATGTTTAGGTTTACATTTAGGTAAAGGTCTATAATAATAAATTGCTAATTTTAGCTGGTTAGATGGTTACGTTTAGGTTTGAGGTTACAGATGGTCAAGTTTAGGTTTTAGGTTAGAGATGGTTGAATTAGAAATGAGGTTGATGACATGGTTACGTTTAGGTTTGAGGTTACGGTAACACTTTAGATTATGGACTTTAGATATTCACCATTAGTTGCTAAGATCGTAATTTATGTACAACAACTTTACTTACTTACTATCAATAAGTAGTAATCAGGAGGTTATTGAGGGAAAACTAATAGAAAACAAAAGTTAATGGTCTAGTAGTTGTAGAATATGGTCATGCAGAATAATGCATTAATAAGTGCTTTATAATGACTAATAAAGAGCCAATATGTGTGCTTATAAGCAACTAGTTGGGGAATATGTGGTCCCTAATCTAAAGTGTTACCGAGGTTACAGATGCTTATGTTTCAGAACTATGTTAAAGATGGTTAAGTTTATGTTTTAGATTATGGGTCAAGTTTAGGAATTAGGTTAGAGAAAAAAATATCACACTGTAGTAATGATAAAATGACAACTAGTGAGTCAACCAACCAATGGTTCTCCTGACTCCATTACAAAGTAGATGTGATGGTAGTGTAAACTCTACAATAAGTAGTAAGTATAAACATGACACAATTAAGAATATCTTCCATAAAGTAATCAGAAACAGATCCATTATTTGTTTTAGTGGGTAAGTAAACACCATATTACTAACTAATTAATGATTGGCCAAGCATGCTGCTCTAAAATAAATAAAACATTAATAACCCATTACCTTGAAACCGAAAAGCCTAATCTAAAGGCTAAAGCTAAACCGGGAATAAAAAACAGGTTTACTCATACGTTATTCATTGTCCTTTTGCAACTCCCTCTTGCCCCTCTGGAAACGATGGCTACTCAAACAATGCATCTGGGTCTGAGGAGTAGCATCCATCAGCTCTGTTCCAGTCTCACATCTCTCAGGTGTTATGGTTTCTGTTAATTCAATACTGCCACCTACAGGTTTGTATTCAAATGTGATATACATTATGTGTAAACAAACTATGTTTGGTATGTCGCCCATCAACAATGTATTGATATATTATCGATATGATAAGAAAAACTGCAGCAGAGTAAAGCAAGAATGGGGGCCAAGAGCCGAAGAGCAGAAAAAAAAACTTTTTTTTCTTTTTAAGGGTGTCATTTGAGGTTTGGCTCATGGCAGCTAAAGGTTATTCTTCAGTAGATGATCATCTGTTGTACATGTATTCCAGCTATTCCAGTCTTTGAACTGTACTCGTTTGTTAAACCTTTGATGATGCAGGTTTTGAACCGAGAGAGCAGGATAGCTTCGGGCTGATCCTGGATTATGTATTCATAGTTGCTTTCATATAGAAATACCCACAAACTATAGAAAGCTGAACACACAATACATAAACTGACACAGTACAACACAGAAACACACAGTGGGAGCTAAATTACAATATTCTGAATACATTTGTTTTCCTCGTGTTCAACTTGCTACAATGTTGAACAACTTAATTAAAATGGCTATATTGTCATTTTACTTAGAGAAGAACAAAAAGCTTTTTTCTACTAAGCTACCAGCCGTTAGAGCAAGGTATAATAACTCACTCAGTGTATATAATAGTCAAACAGATCCAGGCGAAGGTTCTTGGCAGCCACACCTGCAATTTATGGATTTTTCACTGCCTGTCTTATCCAGGAATTTTCTCATTTGTTTCTAGCAACATATATTGTTAATTTTTAAAAGGATTCAGACTGATCTCTACCACAAGGTCTCATTGCAACGCAAAACGTGTCAATTAATACTAATCAACTCATCACTATAGACTCAAATTTTAATCAAATGTCAACCATATCTATACTTTGCCGTCTTAGCAAATTACTTTTATTTGTATACTTGACATACGTGACATAATAGATAATGGATATGTGAGATAATAAGATAAGGAATAGTAATAATAGGATGACAATAATAAGAGTGAGGTTTCGGATCTCAGAGCTAAGGTTTTCGTTCACGTCAGTTCCCAGAGGCAACTCACAGCTCTGATTTGTTCTGTGTGCTGACCTCATAGGCCTCTGGATTGACCTCAAAGATTACCTGCAGTTTTCCACTCTCTGAAAACAGAACAAAATAAAAACTGGCAGAGTGAAGGATGTCAAACTTTGGATGAAGGTAATCCATCAATATCTATGCCTGACACACACACACACACACACACACACACACACACACACACACACACACACACACACATACGCACACACACAGTAACTTAGTCATTGGAAGTGGTGTTTTACCTGTGATCCCAAATCCAGAGATGAAGGGCCAGGAGGGAGCACATACAGAGACAGAAAGAGAAAGATATATTTAACAATCACTTCACAGGAAAAGGATGCATTACAAAATCCACTTAAATCGACCAATAAGGTGGCTGTTCACAACCACCTTATTGGTCGATTTTTTAGTCTACTAAAAAAAGACAAACTGTGTATGTTCAAGGAAAATTACATCAACGACAGAATGTGTAAACTCGCGTTATGGGCCATACTGACTGAAGGGCGTTTAACAAGCATTCATAAATGATTCAGTAAACTGACAACAAGAGATGAACAAATCGTAAAATAATTGGAGACATGTTGCCAAGTAAAAATAAATAATCAAACCAAAAGTGGAAATTATAACTGAAAGAAATTATTTATAAAAACAGGTTTTAATGGCAAAGTTATTTTACGTGTGTTTACATGTGTATTAACTGACAGAAGCTGCTGACCACATAAACCAATTGTGTGGAATAATGATGAGCATTCATATTAACTGCAGATGTTGGACGATCTTTAATTCACGTTAATACCATCTCTCGAATCAGAAGAGACACACCACGTCAAAATAACATCAGGAGACGTGAACTTTCCCACCTTCCCTCAAATGAGAAGATTCACTGTATATCAAAATCACATCACAGGGTGTGTGAAGATGTGACAACTTTTATCAATCTTCTAAAAAGCTAAATGACTCAATATCTCACCATTCAAATGAAGCAATATCATATATCATTTTACGGTATTTCTTTGCGTTCGGTGTTAGTGCCATTATTGCAGTTACTGTTTGGTGTGGCTGAACCTCTATGCATTGGTGTGTTTTAAGGGAAAATGGGCCGAAAAGTTCAGGTATCGAGACACACACACAGGGGTGGAGCTGACCCTCATGATAATGAGCCTTTCCTATCCGTTTGGCTCCAATCTCCTATAAATAATAAAGTGCTACACATTAGTCCATCGCTCCATTTCTTGAAGCAGGGAGGTGTGCACATTAAATGAACCGTTTGAAGAGCCAAACACCCTTAGTGTCAACAACCTAAATGAAGAGTTATAATCCATTTCTAAAGTTGAACAAGGTATCAGAATGAGAACCGAAAGTCGTTCTGAGAGTACTCAAAAAATACTTTGAGATGTTTAGAGGTTGAAGTGTGGGGGACACAGTCCACATTGTGAACTGAAGGGTATGCAAAGACACGTCTGACATCAATCATGGGAGACAGTAGCACATTCCCTTGATCTGACAAAGAAGAGGATCGAACACCGGTCTAATAGAGTAGCCTGGCTGTAAATTGGAGAGTCTGCCTGTGTATATCATCCAGGAGGAAGAACAACACTAACACATTCCTGTTGCTGCCATCCATCACTGCTCGTGAAGAACTAATCTCACAAGACACACCAGTCATTTTCATTGTCTGGTGTCTGACATGCACTCACCCCCCCCTCCCTCTTTATCTCCCTTCATCAGTGTGACAGAGCAACCATCACTAGTTGCATTGTGACATATGATGTTACACTAAAGGAAGCTGAGCCATCAATTAAAAATGTGTAAGACACAATAGTTACCAATGAAACTAATATGATTACACACAATATTTAGCATTCACAAAGGCCTTCTATACCTGGGGGAGGAACCAGATGACACAAGGTCAGTAGGATACTGACTTCAGAACACATACTATACGAACGGCAGGAAACAGGACATCACAATACCTCTCCTTAGATTAGGCTCACGGTTTGATTGGCCCTCTATGTACTCTGTTGTTGTTAAATACTGTAGCATCTGTGCAGATTGTCAAAGTGCTCTCTGTAAAGCTACCACCAATGGCAACTATAATCATTCCTGTGAAACAAATGGCATTAGACAATGTGGTGCCCTGGTGAATAATATCGCCACGGTTCCCAGAAGCTTTGTTCTCCCTGTGGACATTGTGACTGACAGGGGACCAACAGCACATCTCACTTAACAAGACAACAAGGGGTTTGGGATTCAGTAATCAGCACAATGCCACACTACCCAGAGACAGATGGACCTGTGGAGAGTTTGGAAGCATGCTCTCAAGCAGATGGCGAGAAAGTTTGTGTTGCATGCAGAGAGCGGTTGCCTTTCCCTACCCTTATCTTACAGAACCATAGAATCGGGGTCAGATCGGACCAGCATCAGATGCGCCACAAAAAATACCAAGAGTCCAAGAATAACCCCTAAAGAGGAAATCTAAAGCATGTTAGAATTGGGCGTCACGTCATTGAACACACCCGATAGCGGGCGGAGCACCACAGTTATTACTGTTCATTGACTTCGATGCAATTCATTTTTATTTGTATGCATACCCAATCGTATTACTATTGTTGAAGGGTACTGGCAAGTTCTGCTGAATGAGTAGCCAAAGGCATCGACTGCTTTCAGAACAACACCGCTGGGACACTTTGGCCCGCGGCGGCTCCAGCAACCTTCCAGCGTCTAACGCACGGTTCTGGAGGGCTGGGAAGACTGCGGGGCTGTCGGTTTGAATGACATCAACAGCAAAAAACCTGGAAGGAACATCGGCAGCACCTGCAGAAAGTTATTCATATTGGGAGTGCAGTGGTGGTAACTGGGAGTGGGAGTAACTCGTAGTTTGGAGTAGAGAAAACTGACAGGTTAGAGATAAAACCAAGCTGGTTCACCAGGATTGTTTGAATAGATGATCTGATACTACGGTTTTTACCACTCAGGCTAGCGATAGGCAGTGTTAATTGTTTGGAGGGCATTGTAACATTTTAACATGTTTATTATAGAATGACTATTGTTTAGCAGATGGCTACAGAAATCCATATCGACAAGTCTGTACTTGTTTTACACCTATCTACATGTAAAAAATCATATTCATGAGGTAAAATGTGGTATAACCCAAGGTGTAGGAGGGTATAAAAAGCCACTGCACCTGGTATTTGGGAGAAGAGAGGAATGGGAATAAGAGCTTGTTGAAACCGGCTTATGACGTACATGCGTATTGGAAATACATGGCATACATTTTGTACGTATTTTTGTAAATAGTTTTGATGTACTATTTGGAGCAAAATGAATTTCATGTGCAGAAGTGGTGAACCATTCTAATGGAACTACCATTCAGTATTTTATTTAACAATCAGGCGCTAGTAAGGCAGAAAATAATTGATGGGCTATTGTATCAGTGATACAAAATAAGGTGAGAAAGTGAATCAACATTTTTCTTTCATTTCATTTTAATCTCAGACTATAAAGAAAATGGCATCTTAAGTATGCATTTCATGCTTAATACTCAATACATTTCTCCTTCAGGCTACACAGAGTTTCCCATCAGAGAGTCACTGGACTGCAAGAGAAATACTTTAAATACTGAATTACCTCAATATTGCTATATAGTGCTATATAGTTCTAGCCTTGACCTGGGGCATTCAAACTGTGAATGGAAAGGTATGTGAACTGGTTTTACAAGATGACAACTTAATGCATTGTCGCATTAAAACTGATTGAAATGGATTAGTGCATAAGAGCACATAACAGTCCATAAGTCGTTTTCTATGTAACCCTGTTTGTCTGTGGTAAAGAACACATCAGAAAACATAAGCTAATGGCTTTTGTAGGGCAACAATTGTACTGGAATACATTTTTAATGTCATGGCTGGTGGATGGACTGCATGAATAGATAATTATGTATTGTATATTTTCCCTTTATATCCTTCTACTGTAAAACAACTCATTTGTATGTTGTCATCCCTAACATAATGTCTCCTATTAGCATTTAGAGAGCAGCACTGGACACATTCCTGTGGAGGCTGGGAGGAGAGAAGGAGCCACAGTGTCTCGTTTCCCTCCCTGATCTCTGTCTCGGAGGGCTGGCAGACGAAGCAGGAGTCACTCCAAAGGGTTTTCGGTGGGCCTTGGACAACTACACTGAGGTTGGCCTGGCAACAAGCCTGACATGGATCAATTGTCTTTCACCTCCCTCACTCAGAGATAATTACACATTAACCGATTAACCAAGTAGGGGGCCTCAGGCATGTGTCTCAGTATTTAACGCGTTTTTCTCTCAAAAGTGCAAATAAATGTGATGGAAGATACTCAAGTATGAATGAATAATCAAATTAGACAGTATACATCTCAAACTTTACTTGCATGAAAGACAGGGTCAGAACATTGGCATCACAATTCATTCATGCTTCCTAGTAACTATTTAATAACCAGATATAAAAATGACAAAAACACAGTCGCATGATCATGATGAACAATTCACTCAATTGATCAATACAAGTAAAATTAATTGGAGTCAGATTCACTCAAACTATGAATGTGGTTTAGCGAATATTGTAGTAGCCGGAACAGGATATTGTCCTATATAACAAAGGGGTATCAGCTTACTATCTGAGGATACGAAAACCTGCCGCATCATTATGTCCCCGGGGGGAAATTCCACCATCCTCACAGCGAGTCCTATGTGTTGGTCATTATCATAGCATCATGCTGCTTCTCAACTTTGTCACATCCTGGGTTGAGGTGCTGCTATTGATGGAGAACCATCCACCGTGAAGAGAGGGAGTCAGGCACAACAGCATTACATGCTGCAGTGACTCTAGAAGTGGCTCTGGGGCCCACAGCCATTCTTCACTCTCTCTGCTGTGAGTCAGTTTGAATACTGTACCTGATGTACCCATGAACACTTTGAATTCAGAAATATATGTATCTTGTATATGTATCAAGATTGCATCTTAACATCCTTGTAACTAAAATTATAGTAACTATACATTATAAGAAGCAGAATGGTCTCTTTGAGCAGCAGACAAATAGTTTTAAATTAAAGTAAGAAAGTGAGGCAGAAAAATTATAAGTGTGAATTGATATTCAAGTGAAAGCCTCTTTAATAAACAAATAACCGATGTAGAACACACTTTCAAGGAACTGAGATGTTATTGGTCATTTATGATAGACATACACCACACGACTTTTCAAATCTTAGGCCATCTCACATTATTTTCACGATTCAAAATTCCAGTCGTAAGAGTGGACATACATTACGCCTGTAAAGTGTTTGTCACCTGTCTGCTCATCATAACAGCCATGGAGGCTCCATTAAAAACTGTGCAGCCCAAAGCTAAACCTGAGCCCTGGCTTGATACAAAAACTCGCGCAGCTAGACAGG
>JAOPJH010070532.1:0-10828 GCA_027122575.1 Merluccius polylepis
CACACACACACACACACACACACACACACACACACACACACACACACACACACACACACACACACACACACACCTATAAACATATAAAAGGTGCATATCTGTAATAATGGTAAACATGTGTATGTATATATATAATGGCTAATATACATACATTTACCAAGTGAGGGTTTGAGACAAAACATTGTACCTGCCTTTTCAACAATGATAACATCGATAATGGCATTGCAAAGGTACCTCTTGACAGCAGTTTTTTTCCCATCATCCCTCTCTTCTTGCTTACTTCTCTCCTGAATGGGCAGAATAGAAATGTCCCTTTAAATGACCTCTACCTCCACTGGTGTCAGAAGTGCTACAGGTTTAGTGTAGTGTATAGGATGCAGTGTGTAGTGCAGTGTGTAGTATTGAGCGGTGAGGCTGCAGATTGCAACCAACTGAAATCCCCCCCAACCCCCCACCTCCCTTTCATCCTATGTAGGAGCCTGTACTGGCCTGTAAGGTGCCAGTAGGTACTTCCAAAATTATGTCATCGTCTACGACAGCATCAAGTAGCCAAGTGTCAAGTGGTTCCTTAAAAAATGTATGAATTGTATTTAGTTAATTCGTTTGTAAAAATATGTCATAGCTTACAAGTAATATCATCTGGGCTCATTATAAGGTAATGAAAACACAATGATTCTTATTTTCATGGGATTATACAATAATTAAAACATACTTATGACTATTATATTGAATTTCTGCCAAGTCTGTTCCGCTAGATGCCATTAAATTCAACAAACTGGACGTTTAACCAAATTGTGTTTTTGAGGTGGGTGTTGGTGTTCATTAGCCTAGAAATCTAGATGTCCCTAGCGGCAGCAAATTTAATTTGCAGCCAAGGGGGTCTAACCATTTTGTCGTCGTTTTGCGCTGCTGGAAACAGAAAATCTGTCAGGCCAATCACAGCGTGAGGGGCAGAGTCGGAAGCCGGGCTACCATGATGACAGAGTTGCGATGGTTCCGTGTTAGAGGTAAACAATGGCTGCTGCTGCTGGCGAACGGTTGTCTTTCGACTCGGCTTTGGCCGCGACTCTTCAAGACTTGAAGTCAACATTTTATTTGAGAAAAGAACAAAGAACGGCACTGAAGTCTTTCCTCGAAAAGAAAGATGTATTCGGAGTTGTGATTAATTACATAGTCAGAGCCGTCGCTCTGACTATGTCACCTTCTTCGTTGCTTTTAATGGATTCATCTTGCGTATTCCGTGAGCAGAAATAAATACACAAAAGTAGCTAGTACTTTCGGAAATATCTTCTGTCAAATAACCTTGTTCACCCATCCGCTGACAGCGCAGTGATAAGCTGTGGAGCGCTGCTTCAAGCCGAGCTGGGCATCGAACTGCAGTGCCAAGGCAGAAAATGTTTTTAAAAAAGCTGCTGATATTGTCTGACTTTGACGATGAGTATGATTTCTTCAGGGGGAGAACAGAACCCAAACCATATTTATTTGAACCTTAATATACAGAAGAGGAAATCAAGATTTAGGACACCCAGCCAGTTGGGGCCGAGGAGAGAGACAGACGAGACAGACATAGTGTTTGTGTTGCACCGAATAGGAGATTGTACTGCCGTCAATGCAGGGGCTTATGATAACAAAAGAGATGAGGAAAAGAAAAGGCGAGCAACGTTCCAATAGAGTTGGGTACCGCCCACTTTGGTGACGAACGACTGGTGCCACATTTTCTACGGGAGTCTATGGACTAAAATTTGCTTCATTCATAGGGGCCACAAGACTCGATGGCACTCGAGTGAGTTCCAGGTGCTGGAGTAGCCTCGTAAGACCATCTTGATCACGCGAGTACACATTTTTTTCTCTCTGGAGATTGGTCTGGCCAGGGTTCAATGCGTTTGTGGCTGAACCACAGCGGTCAGTGTCCTATGAGGAACTACTAGCAGCTACGGGAGTGGTTTCAGTGTGACCATAAACATCTATGGGTGTTACAACAGCGAGAAGTGACTGTTAGTTTGTAAATCACAAAGCCGGCTCCTAAAGAGGTTAGCGTAGATGCTGCAATAGCATCAGTTATATTTGAACAGGAGAGTATTTCTTCATTGAAAGAAGAACGGCACTGAAAGCTTTTCTCGCAGTAAAGATGTTTTCGCTCTCCTTCTACGGCATATGGTTGTTGATCTGATTGGTTGAAGTTAGCCTGTGATAGACGGTGATGGATAGATGGTTCATCCAATCACAAGCCAAGTATTTTTTGAAAAAGCCTGCCCTTTTCCAAGGACGACTTCCCAGATGTGTAACATCTGTGTAACAAACCATCTGATGCGTCAGGTTGGTGCTGGGGGGAGAGGGCAGCTAAAGCTGAATTCACACTTCTGCATGCTCCACGGGTCAGCAGGTTCCTAAGGAAGCTGTTGGGTCTTCCTGGAAGCCTGAGCAACATCGCCCTGTGCGGGAAGAACAACATGTTGAAGTTCCCCATCAGCAGCCTGAATGAAGAATTCACAATGATGCGTACAAGGGAGGTCCTGCAATACCGGGAGTTGAGCGATGGTGGGCATGGTGACGCATGGAAGGGCTGGCTTTGGTAGTAGCACAAAACCACGCTACAGCGCAAGGGGAAGGATAGGAGGGCCACGATCCATGAGGAGATGCAAGCAACAGTAAGGAGTATGCCAGCCAGGTAGTGGCTGGTAGCGGTGGAGCGAAAAGTGTCATGGGCCAAGCTTTGGAAAGCGGAGCCCCACCGCATTACGTTTTTGATCTAGGCTGTGTATGACATTCTACCGAGCCCGTCCAACTTGCACTTCTGGGGGAAGGTCGAGTCACCAGCATGCACTGCGCTGTCACAACATTGAGGCCGCACATGGTGCTGCTCTCCATAGCCTCAAAGCAGGTCATCCTCTTGGAACTTCCGTCCCTTGGTGAACGCGGTGTGAGCACATTGAAGTAGGGAGTGGAGGGTTTGCTGGCTAGTCTCTCTGTAGGCCTACAGCATACTGAGCATCAGAGGAGTAAGCAAGCAAAGGGCAACCGAAAAGCATTTGTTTGCTGAAAATATTGAAAAAGAATGGAAGAAAATCCCTTATCCCATTGGTTCTTTGAGAGGAAGGGAACACTTTCTTCCCAATTAGAAGAGTTTTAGCACCCAGTCAGGCGCTGCACAGCACAACAGTGATGTAAGCTGTATAGCTGCATTTAAGAAGTGTTTTTCTTTCCACTCGCTGTGAATATGCAAGTTGAATCCCTTAAACACATTCATTTTGAAATGCTATGGAATTCACTTCACAGAAGCTATGCTAGAAGCTTGCACCCACTTCCATGTAGTGTGCTAACCCGCAGCACGTAGATTTCTCTTGATTGGATGCACACAAATGAAATTGGTGTAGATCTTCTCGTTAGATGAGAACATTTCCCAAAAAGTCGGTGTGTTCCTTAAGAATCAAGGAGTGTAAGGCTGGGAGCGAGAAATACATTTTTCTTTAAAATGATGAATGTTAAATTAGTTCTGCCAGGAAATGGGCCTTGAGTGCATTCTTTCTTTACTTCTTGCGAACTTCCAATAAAGCAAGTTTGTTATATATTGACTTCTTGTCAGGTCATGTCATACAATCGCAGTGCTTGATTCAATGTGGTTTTGTAAACCATGTCTGAAAATGCTATTTGTCACTTTGTAAGTGTTGAAAAGTTCTATTAATATATATAAATAAAGTATTATTTATTACTATTGCTGGTTATTTTCATCTCAATTTAACAAAAGTTATTCACACTGTTATTTGACAAATGAAAGAAAGGATGTCTGAGCATTGTGTGTATAAAAATGGTGTTATTACATTCCTCAGGTATTGTCCCACACACTATTACAATCTTAATGTATTCTCATTGATAGGTAGTCACTGCCTCCCTTCTATGTATTGCTGGTCTAAATAAGGAGCCAAGATTGACTCACCACCACTGCCAAGGAGGCCTGCAGTTCAACCTCGGCCGCTATCGAGAGGGGGTTTTGGGTATATTGGTGTGTGACCAGCCGTGCAGCTTCCTCCTGCTGGAGCTCAACCTGGCTCTCAAGGTCCTTGATCCTCAGCCTTAGGTCCTTGGATGGGGGATGGGGTACAGGTAGGGTATGCTTGGTTTAAAGACAAGAACCTAACCCGCTGCACTTTTGCTCTCCGTAAGTGGTTTCTTTTTCATGTCGTCTTAAAGAAGCAAAACAACCCATACACATGTATGACCCATACACTATAGAAAACGTTAGAGGTTCCGGATACAATTAAACAGTTGAAGTGACTTACCCTTCTAATGTTTGTAAACTCTTCTCTCATCTCCTCAAGCTGCATCAACTGCCAGTTTTGCTATCACACAAATGCACACAGTATGGACTAGGTGTTTTAAGATCAATCACTGCCTAATTGCATTATCTCTCTCTCTCTCTCTCTCTCTCTCTCTCTCTCTCTCTCTCTCTCTCTCTCTCTCTCTATATATATATCAAATCTATATCAAATCTATATCTATCTATATATATATATATATATATAAAACACACATGAACAGGGGGAACTCTGTCTGGTCCCTCAGTGAAGGAGGTGTAGACTGTTCCTACCTGGTGGATAGTCTCATCCTTTAGTTTCAGCTCGTGTTGAATATCTTCCATTCTAATCTGAAGAACATCGTAAATATGTGAATACATAACAAGGTAAATGTGTTATTATTGTTTTCATAAATATGTGAATGAATAACAAGGCACATGTGTTATGAACATTACAGATTAAATGTGTCTGGTTGGGTAATGGATGTTTTAGGATATCATTTAAAACATAATATTGTGAATCATTACTATATGACAAGTTTTCTGTGGTAATTGATACCACTAGCATAAGCCAGTCTGAATCGGTGCTTGTTGATTTCAGGCTTCACACTTAAACCTCCCCGTCCAGCATGCAATTTGGGCTCCTGCAGATACGGCTTTCAGCCAGTGCCTTGGAGAAGGCCATAGCCAACAACACTACCAGCAATATACAAGGCAACAACCATTCTTAAGATGAAAGAAAACCTCCAAATGGGTGTACCTTTTTTCAGGTAAAATGTGTCACGACAGACTTATTATAAAATAAATGACAGTGAAATACCCCTCTGACTGAGCAGATTCAGTTTTAATTTCCAGCACAGGAACATTGACTGTGGACGACAGAGTGACTAGCATAATTAAACCATGTGTCATAGGCATCATCACCTGAAGTCTTTGCAGTGTGGCTTTCAGGTTACTTGTGTTGAGCTCGATTTGCTCTTTCTGCTGCTGCAGGTCTTTCAGCTCAAACACAAAGACAAAACAACACACAAGGGAAAAGGTAGGTCAAAGGTAGGAAAAAGAATACAGTACATTATGTTACCACTTTTTCTTTTTGATTGATTGAGCAACATACCTGGGCAAAAGAAACCTTGTCCTGCTCCAACAGAATCTTTCGATCCTCCTTCTGGATGCATTAAAAAAATCACACATAACTATGTTACCGGGCACCTACCTTCCCAGCACGTTTCATAAGTTTATGTTTCATGAGTTTTAGTTAAGTTATACGTGTTATTATTTCAAAGTAGAGCCATTTACTCCAGACTGGGTAAGTGTGCCTCCCTGTGCTGGTCATTTTAATTTGGTTAGTAACGATGTACTAAGAGAGGAGAGCCACACAAAGAAACAGCAGAGGGACGTGCAGACTTTTATGTGGGTATTGTGGGTTGTTTAGGAAATGTGGTAACTATTAACTAAGAATTAAAACCTCACCTCTTTGTAATGAAAATTACTTTTGGCTGTCTGAATAGCAAGGAAGAGCGAGGGGTTCGACATCCTAACAGCTCTCGGACAAACATCTATTTGCCTTGACTTGGCAAAACTAGAGATTGCACCCACCAGCTTTTTAATCTCATGCTCCTTGCTTCTGTTGCTACTCTGCTCATCAGCTAGGAGGCTCGTGACCCTGCGAAACTCGGCTTGGTTCTGCCCCGTATCGCTGAGGGAACTCTCCAGACTGGGGACAAACTAGTAGGTATTAAGACCATCCCAGACCCACAGCGCTGCTGGATGCTTTTCATAGGAATACAAATTGATTTAGAGAGAACAATTCCTGGGCTGATTGATGCTGTGGCTGGGTGGGTTTATCATTGAAAATAATTAAGTACAAACGTGATGGCTGCAGTGAAAAATGTACATGGTGTAGTAGGTTCAAAGCAGGGCAAAACCCTTAACTTCATGTTTCATGTATTTTCAAATGCAAATGCTGTGTCACTTTCACAAACTGTACACTGGTACACGTTTTGTGTACCAGAAGTCTAAATCTCTAATCTATAGTGCACAGTATTATCCTACCCATCCATATTGCTATGAAAAGAAAAGGGAATTGTTTAACTTTTTCACTTTGCTCGTAAGGGCTGCATTCTCCATGCGCAGCTCTGCAACCTCCTCGTCTGCTACCTCCAGCAAGTGCCGCATCTCTCCTGTCTCTTTCCTAAGCCGACTGTGGCTGTGTTCAAGCTCAGCAAGTCTTACACGCACACACGCACACACACACACACACATTAATTAATTAAATACAAAAGGACACACCCAAAATATTGACCTTATTGGCCCGCTGTTCAAGCATTCGCTAACTAACCGTTGCAAGTAAACGCTAGCAACGGCTAATTAAATATGACTGGAAATAATATGGCACCTTTGAAACTGAGCTACATGCTAGGGGGGGCGAAGTGTTCCAACGAAAACAAGCTAACAATACATGTTATATTATGATAGACCATCACCACATTCGCGAAATACGTCATTTTAAAAGTATTTAGTAAAAGTAATGGTTTATCCTTTTCAACGACCGGAGGCTATTGAACTTATTTTTTTCTTTCCCCCACATTTTTTTGTGAAACAAAGTGGGCCAAGTGTTTACCTGCCATATTCACCAAACGAGTTAGTTGCCATAGTGGAGTGATGTTGAAGTTAAACTGCTCGCGCACCGTGCCGGTAAGGGACCGGCGGGGACTCGGTGATGCTTCACCTCGCCAGTCTTTCCAAAAGTTGGTTGACAAGTTAGTCTAGTTCGTGTTGTGCTTAAGGCCGGACATTGGGCAGTATTTCACACACCCTAGGCGAAAACAGACACTTGAATAAGGAGCCCGGTTCAGCCTCGTGATTTAAAATGTTGTTGGAGTTTGACGTCTCGCTGCTTGCACTTTGTAGACGACCCCTAGTCATCCGCTGAACACTGAAGCGACCTTGTGAAAGAAGATCACAACGAGCTGTTGTTTGGCAAGCAGACATATCCAACGTCAAACTTAAAACACAGCGGCAATATTGAATCAGTAAAAAACACATTTTTAATGTATATTTTTTAATTTAGTTTACAATACCCCAATAAACATTTAAGTTGACTATAACCAAATGCACCCAAGCACTGTGATTAAGCCCTATAATACATGATACTTACATGACTGTGACTGCATTGAAACATTGTCAATTAACCAAGTATCCCATATCTACATGATTTAGTATTTTACTCCTTACCTAGGACCAATAGTGTGGCTGTGGATTTTGTCTACAGCCACACATCTGTACTGTAAACACAATGAGATTCAAAAAATAGGTAAGGCGTAACATGAGTACATTGAACCGTGCCACAATGAACAAGGCAAGAATAAAACCATTTATTTTCACCTCAAACTCTTGCACATTTCCTCTTTTTTTTATTCAAATGTATCACCAGAAAGCCTTTGATTGCTAAGTGGATGTATATGGTTATACAGGTGCAGGGGCGTGATTTGGAAGTCACATCTTTCATTTGGCAAACCAACTACCAAACATCATTGGCATAGCTTTATTTAAAAAAATACAAAATAAAAGATGGCCTAATTTCTCCAGATTACAAAAAGCTTTTTTTCTGTTTTTTTTTTACAATAAATCTCCATTAATTCACTAGTATCATTCACTCGTATGTCGTGTTTCAGTTTTAGAACAAGTGTTGTCAGTGAAGACGCCGGCTAGAACGGTTCAGTTCAGTAGGATTGATTGAGCTGGAACGCTTGATTAGAGACGGTAGAATAAAAACAATCATTGACTTTGCAGCTCTCTATCTCTCTCTCTCACACACACACACACGCACGCGCGCGCGCGCACACGCACACGCACACGCACACGCACACGCACACGCACGCGCGCACACACACACACACACACACACACACACACACACACAACAATCTCCAAAATGTGTTTAAGGAGTCTTTTAAACCATGTACAAGTGGGAATTTTGTTTGGGCAGCAGGTTTCCGTGATATTTTGAACATAGATTTTGCCACACGAAGCACTTCTCTGACTTGCAGTTATTTTGCACTCCTGTAGCAGACTTTTATTGTTTTAACCATTCCCTTCTTTAAAAAAAAAATCGTTGGACTCGCCTCATTTTGCTACACCAGCAACCAAACAACATTCATACAGCCTTGGATTGGTGCGAGGGCGCTCTTGCATTATACTAATAATTTCTCAATGGAGAAAGTAAGATAATGCACGGGGTACCTCCCCTTCGACCGCTCAACCAGCGAGCAACCTCCATGTGTAACGGCCGTTGCTTCCCAGTCCACAATCACCATGAACCCTCACAATGCATCCAACCTTGCTTCGTGGAATGTTGCTCCCGGAGTCAGGGTCCTTTCGTTGTATATAGTTACACCCACCCGCCTCCTACTGCTCATTCAAACCATTGTCTTTGTCATTATGTGGCTCAATCTAGCTTGCGCGCACCCAGTTTGAGAGGACCTTTGGCCGCCTTACGCTCCGCCCGCTTGGCTTCGAGTTCCTTCTTCCTCTCCTCGCGCTTCTTCTTGGACAGCTCGGCCTTGCTGAGACCTGGCGGACAAGCGAAGACAGATCAAATGAATTACAAAAGTAATTGACAGGGAGGACAGGTTAAAACCTACACCATCTAGTGGTAGCGCTCCAAAGCTCAGTGAGTAACACATTGAATTTCCTATGGACTGTTTTAAGAAAAAAAATACTGTTTAATTCCCAAATTAACTTTGACATTGGCGGCCCATTTCAGATAGATAGAAAGTAATAAGCTATGAGCTAGCGTTAAAAAAAACATGCAACAACATGTGGTTTGAGTGTGTACATTAATTTTCAACAGGACCAAAGAAAAGCATCATTTTGCCACTTTTGTTATGTCACCTTCAATGCCAAGTAACATTTTGCTTGACACGGACACGCCACAGACATTTATTTGAATCCACAGCATTTATTTATTTGGTATGAAATAAGTATATAAAACAATATTAGTACAATACTAAAGAACACAAGGGTGCAAGCGATAGACCTTTAGCCAGTAACATCCGTTACCGTCGCTAGGTAACAAGGTAGGCCAAATCATAGTAGTTGTAGTTTTTTAAACCTTCAGTTTAAAAAAAGCCTTCTTAAAAGTCATTTAGCTTTTTTACTTCAGGAACGTAAACAAAATCAACGCTAGATATACTCTTTAAACCATAGATAGGAATGCTGACTTTAGTTTTGCAATATAGCCTATAATGTAATTTTCTTAGTTTGAGTTTGAACGCAATCAGCAGGGAGAGCTGTTTTACTTTACCTCCCTATAGTGTGAATTAAAAGAAAAGAATGTATGTAAATAATTGAATAATTGCCTGATGATTATTAGTTTAAAGGGTTGCACACTGGGTCATAAGGCGGTCAGTATATGTGTCATTTGGAGTAGGGCTAGGCAATCTTACAGCTGGTTGAAAAAATCTATACAGCCATAAATAACAATAAATATGCTTTGGGTATTTTTTTAGATTTATCGAAAGCCTTTGATTCTGTTGACCACACTATTTTACTTTCCAAGTTACATCGTTATGGTTTTCATGATATTTCATATATTTGGCTTGTTAATTATGTTTCAAACCGAGAACAGTTTGTTTATGTCAATGGTTGTACTTCTTCCAGAGCCCAGTTAACATATGGTGTCCCCCAGGGTTCCATTCTTGGTCCGTTATTGTTCCTTGTTTACATTAATGACCTTGCAACTGTTTCTTCCACGATGCTACCAATACTTTTTGCTGATGACACTAATCTGATTTTGACTCACAGTCACTTTGATTCTTTAATTAGTGAAGCCAATTCTGGCATTATTAAATTTTCTGAATGGTTCCAGATAAATAAGTTGACATTAAATGTAAAAAAAACTAATTTTATTATATTTACGGGAAAAAAAAAAAAATATTGTAAATCCAGCGCTAAAATCACTATTGGGGATAATGATATAATCCAGGTTTCCTCCACCAAATTTTTAGGGGTATTAATTGATGAGAGGTTGTCATGGTCCGAACATATTAAACTTGTTAATAATAAAGTGTTGAAATCCATTGGTATCATCAGAAAAATTCGTGATTTCATATCTCAGGAAGTTTTAAATATACTGTATTATAGCTTAATTCATCCACATCTCAGTTACGGTAATATCGTTTGGGCTAGCACTTATCCTTCTAATTTACAGAAATTATTAATCGCGCAAAAGAAATTTGTTAGATTAGCCACCTTCTCTAATTATTTGTCTCCATCTGCCCCTCTGTTTAAGAATCTTCAGATAATGTCAGTCTACGATATTAATATACTTCAATCATGTGTATTTACTTATAAATATATTCAACTTTCCCACTTGCTGCCCAAATCCTTTCATGAATTCTTTACAGTTAACTCTCAGGTCCATTCTTATAACACCAGACAGACTGATAAACTTCATCCCCCTTTTTGCCGCACTACTCATACTCAGTTTTCTTTTGCTCACAGAGGCTCCATACTTTGGAATTCCCATCTTCATGT
>JAOPJH010070539.1:0-10824 GCA_027122575.1 Merluccius polylepis
CACACACACACACACACACACACACACACACACACACACACACACACACACACACACACACACACACACACAATGAGGGATCATGCCTTCCCTTTGTCACAGATCCTTACTCCACTCTCCATTAATGATTGGAGTGGACACAGACTATCACACGCCTACCATATACCCTGTACCCTAAACCCTGTACCCTATATCCTGTTCCAGTGATGTGCAGTGAGGTCAGTGTCTGGGTAGGCACTGAATATTCAAATGTAATCATTTAGTGCCAGATCTAGTATTGCCGAATGTTTTTATGGAAATCTGATTGTATACGTGAGGTGGACACACTTTGTATGTTATCCCGCTGCTTGGAGAATAGCAGACATGGTAAACAATATAGCCGGTTAATGCTAGCAACACACACACGCTAGCCACTCTTCCACTTTATACTGCTGAAACAATTCTAAAACTTTGACCCTTTAACCATTTTGAAAATACAATTTGCTGAAGCTTCTCAAATTTCATTGTCGTTTCGTTCATTTTCTATGAAGCAAGTTCAAAACGAATCACGGCTTTCTTTCTTTTGCACCTACGCATGCAAATCACGGCTTTGTGTGTGTGTGTGTGTGTGGGGCTGTCTCTCAGGACCGACTGAGGCATTATGTAGTCTGGATGTCTTAGTTTCAAGGTCCTGGATCTGGTGTTGGAGATAGAGCTTCCATTTCAGCCAGTGCTTGTGATGGTTGTGGTTCTGTCACGGTTAGCAGATGTCGGCAGATTCTGCAGTACTCCCTAGGCTCACTAAGGTAAGATCTGGGTTCAGCAAGATTTTTGATAATGCCTATTTTGTCATAGTATCTCTTCTGTCCTGTTCTCTTCATAGACAGCTGAGTCTTGATTATCTGTGTTCATCGATTTTGGTTTGAGCAGGTGTTTGCAGACAGGCATGTTCGTGTGGGTCACTGAGCCCAATGTGGCATCTCTGAGTATATTTTGAATGTTAAGCAGGTTCATGAACATGTCAGTCCTGTCTCTCTTGGACATTTCAAGCAGATGCTTTGCACTGCAGACTGCTCAATCTGCGAGTCAATTTGCTTGATGATACTCTGGACTGCTGGTGAGGTGTTTGAAAGTCCCATTTTTCAGTGAATCACAGAAAGCTTGACTTACGGACAGAGAAGTGCCGTTTGAGTTTGTTGATGTCACACCAAGATGTGATATTCTTGAGGGGATCAATCTCAAACCACTCTGAGTAGGAATCTACTAACACAAGATAGTGAAGGCTGTTCCATTCAAACAGGTCAGTGGCAGTTGTTGGTTTTAGAGCATTGCAGGTTCTGCACGATTGTACTGTGCTGTCAATGTCCTCTGTCAAAGGTTGCCTCAGTTCCTGGATGTCCTCTGTGTAGCAGTTGCAGGTATTCTTTGTGAAGTGACTGAGGTATTCGTGTTCTTGTTCCCTTCATTATGATTCCATCTTCAATGGCGAGTTCATCTCTGAATGGGAAGAATTCATTTACAGCTGTTGGTAAACTGCTCAGTTGATCCGGCCACCTATATCTGATTGTGTTACTGAGAGACTGCAGAGAATCATCTCTTGTTGTGTGCTCACAGAGTCCTTATACATTACTGGATGAGATCAGTTGTATTGTCATTACTTAGTGCTCTTGCTCTGTGAGGTGTGCTGTGGGGCTCTTGGCGCACGTGACAGCGTGTCTGCAGGTAGAGCTCTTTCCCTTTCTTGTAGACTAAAGTTAGATTGAACTCATTCTTTGTAAGCGTGCTGGTGCTGTGTGGAGAGGCTTCTTCAGGATTGAGATCAGTGGCTGATCTGGTCTGTCCATAATCACAGGCTTTCTGTATATGTAATCATACAACTTGAATCAGGCAAACACCACAGCTAGCAACTATTTTTCAATTTGGGCATACCTCTTTTTGGTTTCAGTTAGTGTGAGAAGCGTAGGCCATAGGATTGCCGTCTTTTAGATATGCAGCGCCTAAGCCATGCTAAGATGCATCGCATGTGAGGATGACAGGTTTTCTTACACCATAGTATTTCAGCACCCCCAGAAATTGTTGTAGTGCAGCTTTGTCTTCAGGTGGTGGGATTGCAGTGATTGTCTGGATCTTTCCTGGGTCAGCTTTTAGTCCTTGTGCTGTGATGAGATGTCCTACTTCATTCAGCTCAAATTTGCACTTCTGTGGATTTAGCCTCAATTTGACTTGTGTAGCTCTGTCTAGTATCTTTTTCAGGTTCTCATCATGCTCCTTTATGTCTTTTCGCCAACAATTATGTCATCAACAATAATGACACATGGGTAGCTTTGCACAGAGTTGTGCCATGGACCTCTGTAAGACCTCTGATGCTGCATTGATTCCAAATGGTATTCTGAGGAAGCGATATTGATAATGGAGTGACTAATGTGGTGCGGAGAGAGGATTCCTGGTCCAGTTTGATTTGCCAAAATTAGTTTTAGGCGTCGACCACTAAGAACACAGTTGCACCTGCCATTTACACAGCCACCTCCTCTACTGTGCATAGGGTGATGAGAGGACGCATGAGCGTCCAAGTCCTAGTGGTCATTGTCTTTCTTGTGATTAGCCACCATTGAAGATACCTATTCTGGTGGCTCTTAGATGGGTGTGATGACCCTTTGCTTCACCATCTTCTCCAGCTCAGTTTCGACTTTCCCCGTCATGGCTATAGGTACGCGGTGAGGAGGGCGGACGACAGAAGTGACGTTTGGGTCCAGCTTCATGGAGTAGGTCACTCGCAGTGAGCCCAGTTCATCAGCAAAGATGTCATCATAGTCATTGAATAGTTTTTGAGATGGGCTCTTCTGTTCATTCAGGTCAACCTGGTACACCTCATTTTTGAGAGTAATCAAGTTCATTCTCAAGCAGTTTGGTAACCCTAGCAGTGGCTGAATATTTCTGTTAACCACATGGAATTGCAGCTTGCATGACCCGTAGTTGCTTTTTTCGCACTCTAAATGTGCAGTCCCTTTAGTGTCGATCACTGTGCCTCCATATGCCACTATCTTTGCTGTGTTTGGAATCACATACTAATGTACCATTCATGCCAAGTATGATGTCAAATTGTGTACGTAGTGTGTTAGTACAACATACTATGCATAATATGTGGATTTTGTGTACGCAAGAAATTATGTATACTAGATAGCAATAATTTCTGAGTATGCAGCATGAGCTTACTGTACATACTCAACTGGCCCACAATGCATTGCATCTCTTCAGACGTCACCTCACATCTCCGAAAACGTTGGAGCCAATTTCCAAACAGGCGTCATTTAGATAAACTGACCACACATTGGAAATCTACAGGGTGACTTTATTGACCAAGATAATATTAAAATTTGGTGACATATAAAGTGACATACAAACAGTCAAATTACAACAGCTTTCAAATCTCTGCTATTGCTGCCGGTTGGTGCAAAATGCATTCTGGGATACTTGGCTTTATATTTCAGTGTGAATGTTCTGCTGGTAATGGCATAGTTCATTGTTCATTTAGTAGGCAGTATGTAGTACATACTCATGGAGTATGTAGTAGGTAGTACATTTCAAACACAGACCATACTTTACCAGTTTAAATATGTTGGCTGAAATCACATTACACTTTGCCTTGATTTCCATTTTGCTTTGTTTCTGAGTGCACTCACATATGATTCAATGGTCTCACCAGGTTTCTGATTTATAATGTTTTTGAACGTTTTTGGCTAGTACTACGCAACGATGATGATTTTATTTAAACTGTTTCTACTATTTTAATCATCTGGGAACTTGTAACAAAATGCCACTCATCTCCAGCTTGTTGGGGTACCACACCGGTGCTACTAAGCTACACCCGTGACCAACTCCCGCTGCTCTGCCCCAGCCACAAACTTGCTCCCCAGCTACCGAGAGAACTCTGGGCGTGGATGACCGCAGAAGAGGGGAAAACACAGAGGGATGAGAGAGAGACTACAGAGAAGAGTAGACAGACCACCTCTGCCTTCCATGATTCTCTGCAATTTTGTTCCTTGACGAGCAAAGTTGACAAACTGCAATGCAACACCAGAGTTCAACACGAGTACCGGGATTCGTGCCTGCTTGTGGTCACCGAGACGTGGCTACAAGATGTATTGGCTCGTTGTCCTGGAAGGCTTTTCTCTGGTATGCTCCGACAGGAATGCAAACTTGGGCAAGATTAAGGGAGGAGACACCTGTGTATTTGTGCTGCTCTCAATTCACATCAGCATTCAGTGCTCACTCATTTAACCATTGCAAGCCTGAAGCTGCTTTAATATCATCAGAGAACACAACATTAATTTCCATAGCTTTGCTGATGATACACAATTATACATTTCTGTCGAGCAGAATGACGTGAATGCCTTATGCTCCCAGACTACCTGTCTGTCCACAATTCATCAATGGATGAGTAATAACTTCTTAAAATTAAATGAAGATAAAACTAAAACACTCTTAGTTGGCCCCAAAGCCAAAGGAGATGCACATTAGAAGTATAGGAAATTTGGGTCATCAGACTTACATGGAAGTAGCAAGTCTAGTTGACATTTTAGATTCTGATCTAAATAAACCTTTAAATCCCACATGAACAAGGTGACCAAAACACTATTCTTCCACCTAAGAAATCTTTCAAAAGAATGCCCATTTTTAAATCAACAGGATGCTGAGAAGCTCATTTATGCTTTTATTTCAAGTAGACATGCTCTTTTTACTGGTCTTACTAATAAGGACATTTTACTCTGGAAATTACGTTCGAAAAAGTGGGGGTAGTCATATATTCGAGGACTAGACAATTACATGTTCACAATATCAGGTATTCTTTTTGAATGGAGAGTACCGGTGTAAAACGAAAGTTACGAATGTAACAACGGTTCAATGAATCCGGAATGACCGCCACAGGCGGTGCTTTAAGCATTGAATATTCCCCTTCGCGCGCGCGCAGTTCGAGTATGTATATCAACAATGTCACCTGTGACCCGAATGACCCGAAGAAGACCATATCTTCCGGTGTCACCTGAGGATCATTTCCTACAGAAACTTCTCGCAAGCACACGAGGATTCTGAGTGACAGAGAGCTCTGGCGGTCATTCGGGATTCATAGAACCGTAGTTACATTCGTAACTTTCGTTCTATTTCATCCCTGCTGACCGCCAGAGGCGGTGCTTTAAGCACTGAATGACTTATGCCAGCAAAGTCACGAGGAATCAGGTTCATAAACCATCAGTGTGTAGAGTCAGAGGACCCCGGCCGCAGGACCACGGCCAATGGATGGGCTGTGGCCACATTCACCCTGTAAAACCTGGAGAAAGTGTCCGGTGATGCCCATGAAGCCGCGGCACAAATGTCCTCCAGGGATACTCCCCTCAGGGCAGCCCATGACGTAGAAACACTCCTGGTAGAGTGGCACCTCACACCAGATGGAGGGAGACGGTTACTTGCCCGATATGCATGGGCGATGACGTCGACGATCCAGTGGGACAAACGCTGCTTGGAGACGGCGCAACCCCTGTTAGGGCCACCATAACAGAGAAAGAGCTGATCAGACCTCCGAACGCATGCAGTAGCTGCAGTGTAGACCCTCAGTGCCCGCACTGGACACAACAGTTCAGGCTCGTCCCCTGTCTCCCCTGGAGGAGGGTCAAACCGTGCCAGCCGAATAGGCTGGTTGAGGTGGGTGCGGGTCAGCACCTTAGGGAGAAACGCTGTGTTCGGCCACAGAGTGACCCCTGAGCCATCCGAATTCCACCTTAAACAAGAGTCACTGATCGACAGGGCGTGCAGCTCGCTGACACGCTTCGCAGAGGAAATGGCCAGAAGGAATGCAGTCTTACAAGTAACCCACTTCAGCTCAGCTTGTGCCAAGGGCTCAAATGGGGGCCTGCGTAGTGCATCCAGCACCAGGGGAAGATCCCACACTGGGGCTCTTGTGGCTCTCGGAGGATGCAATCTCTGAGCCCCCTTCAAGAAGAGGGACACCAGACTATGGCGCCCCACTGTGGCATTGTCAATCATAACATGGCCACAAGATATTGCCGCTACATACACTTTCAGTGTTGAATGAGACCGCCCTTTATCCAGAAGGAACTGGAGAAAATCGAGAACAGTTGGCACAGAGCAGCGCACAGGGTCCTCATCCCGACTCACACACCAGGCAGAAAACAGTTTCCATCTATTCTCATACTGGAGACGAGTGGACGGCGCTCTTGCGTTCATTATGGTACGTCTGATGGGGTCTGCACAAGAGCTCAACAGCGGCTCGGGCCCTCCAGCAGCCAAACACACAGTTGGAGGCGTCGTGGATCGGGGTGCCAGATTCCCCCCGCCAGCTGGGACAGGAGATCCCTCCTGTTGGGAAGGCACCACGGTACACCGCGACAGAGTCCGTGCAGCAGTGGGAACCAGCTCCTCCCTGGCCAGAAGGGAGCCACAAGCAGGATCCTGTGACCCTCCTGAAGGACCCTTTGGAGTACCAGCCGAATCAGAGGAAGCGGAGGAAAGGCATACAGAAGGCCGTCCGGCCAAGGATGAGCCAGTGCGTCCTGGCCTAGAGGACTGGTCGTCTCGGCCAAGGAGAACCACAGAGGACAGTGGGTCGACACCTCTGAAGCGAAGAGATCCACCTCCGCTCTGCCAAAGAGGCTCCAGATGGTGTTCACCACCTCCGGGTGGAGGCGCCACTCTCCTGATGGAGGTTTCTGACGGGAGAGGAAGTCTGCCAGATGATTTTGCTCTCCCGGTAGATACATTGCCCGAAGGCTGATCAGGCGGGGGGCTGCCCACGTGAGGAGCTCTTCTGCCACTCCCAGCAGCCGCGCTGACTTGGTCCCGCCCTGATGATTTATGTGATACACAGTTGATGTGTTGTCTGACCTTACGAGGACATGCTTGCCCCTCAGGTGTGGCAGGAAGTGCCTGAGAGCCAGGTGAACTGCTCGCAGCTCCAGCACGTTGATGTGTGCACCCCGGTCTTCCGCAGACCACCGCCCACGGGCCGTCCTGCTCTGCCATACTGCCCCCCATCCTGAGGGGCAGGCATCTGTGGTGACAGTCTCCCTGCGAGAGGGAACAGAGCCCATAGGGACACCCCTGAGCATGTAGGCCCCGTCCCTCCACGGGGCCAAGGCGAGGAGACACTGTTGTGACACCCTGAGCTTCCTGCACCTGTGCCGCTTGGCATCCAAGTGGAAGCCATTCAGCCACCTCTGCAGGGGGCGCAGCGACAGCAAGCCCAGAGGAACCACAGCTGAAATGGACGTTAGTTTGCCCAAGAGACGAAGAAATGTGACATAGGTCAAACGACGGCCCTCTTGGAATAGGCCAAGAAGGTGCAGGATGTCGTCCACGCAGTGGGTGGAGGGTCTGGCTGTCATAGTTACACTTTGCAACGCCACCCCAATGAAGGTTGTGGCCTGAGATGGTACCAGGCAACTCTTCGCCATATTCACCTTGAGTCCGAGGCGGGCCATGTGGGACAGGAGACGCGCTGTATCTCTGGACACCTGGGCCCGGGATGATGCACAGATCAGCCAGTCGTCCAGGTATGGGAGAACCTTCAAGCCTTGAGACTGTAGCGGAGCAAGGGCTGCGGCCACACACCTCGTGAACACCCTTGGGGAGAGGGAGAGCCCAAAGGGTAGCACCCTGAACTGCCAGTGGCCGCCCCGATAGGCAAAGCGCAGAAACTGCCGATGTTGCTGAGCGATGGGGACGTGGAAGTAAGCGTCCTTGAGGTCGATGGATGCGAACCATTCCCCGTGCACCACAGTTCGTAGGACATCTGCTGTGGTCAGCATGTGGAAGGGTATGACCTTCATAAATTTGTTTAGCCCTCTGAGGTCTAAGATTGGGCGAAATCCACCGGTCTTTTTCGTCGCTAGAAAATAGGTTGAATAGTACCCTCTGGGACGTGACAGAGGATCCACAGGCTCGATGGCGCCTTTGGCCAGGAGGATGGATAACTCCTGGTCCATCGCGAGAGCCTTCGCCGGGTCGCTGATGGAGGTAATTTTGACCCGGCCGGATGTGGGGGGGGGCCGGCGGCGGAACTGAAGCCTGTACCCGTGGGTTAAAGTGGCAACTACCCATGGGTCTGAAGCATGAGCAGCCCACTGTTGGAGCTGCTGATGTGAAAAATATCCCACCGCCGGCCCCGCGGCCTCAGCGTCTAGCCCCCCGGCCCCGAGGAGCCCTAGAGGGGGGGCGGACAGGCTCTGGAGCTCGAGGTTGTCTGGGGGGCAGGCGGGCGGGACCCTGAAAGTCCCGGGCTGGTCTCTGTATAGGATACTGGACCTCACGACGGCCAGTGAAGTGGCTCGGCGGTGGTAGGCGGGTGCGAAAGGCAGGTGAGGGAGCACTCGGCCGTCTGGTAGGCGGCCTGTCAGGAGGAGGCATTCGCCTAAGGCCCGCAAGCTGCTGCCTTGTCTGTCCAGCCTGGATGGTTCGCTCCAGTGCTTCCTGGGCTGCAGGACCAAATATCCCCCCCGGTTCCACCGGGAGGCTGCGAAGAGTTCTCCTAGCTGCCTCTGTCAAGCTTGACTGTGACAGCCAAACCTGGCGACGAGCTTGAACCAGGATGGACATCATTCGCCCAAGTTCTCTAGACATAAGGCCGAATGCCTCCAGTGAGGCATCACAAAAAGTGACGGCGTCAGCAGCCACATTGCCCTCCTGCAGTGAAGCCGAGAGGGCCAACATGAGATGTGATAAGGAGTTTCCCATGCGGCCGGCACGTGCCCCAGCATCATAAGCCCTTGTGAGAAGGTCGTCTGTGATCCGACACTGGGGTCGAGGGCACCTAGCATCCCTTCGCAGGGCTTCGTCTGGGGACACGATGAGAGACGTGATGGTAGGCTCGACGGCCGGCATGCAATCCAGGCCGACCCTTGCTGCATCGTGCATGGCTGCCAGGGTCCGCCCATCTGCAGAGAGACGGGAGCAGGCCTTAGTGTCCCTCCAACAGGCTTGCAACTCCTTCAGATAGTCCTCCGAGTGGGGAATAGCAAAGGCAGTGGGGGGCGGCCTGCGCCTGAAGAAGGCGCTGGCAGGTGCCGCTTCCGCCTGCTGTGGTACCTCCATGTGCAGCTGCTCTAAGGCCATGCGCATGACAGCACGCATGGAGCCATCCACCATCTCGGCCCCTGAGCTCTGAGCTGAGGAGTGAGAGCCCTGAGACGCTGAGGATTCCCCATCTCTGAAGTCTTCCCCATAGTCCTGGAAGTGGGTAGCTGACGCTGCCAAGGAAAGCGTATCCTCCTCGGGTATCAGCACCAGCATTGGAGGAGAGGATGCCACATCACCTTCCAAGGGGGTATCCGGCTGGCGGTGTCTGAGCATGGACCTCATCTGGGCCAACTCAGCAGACAGCTGCTCCACTTTGGACGAGAGCCCCTCAGATTTCGCCTTCTTTGTGGAGGGTGCGGTTGCCTTAGCCGCTGCCCGACGCTTAGAGCGCGTTTGACAGACCAGAGGAGTCTGGCCCGATGGGGGGATATCACCCTCAGGACGTTCCACCCCGGCCAGTCTGGCAGCCCTCACCGCCCGAGGCAAGTAGCTGCAGTTCATGCATGGAGTCTCTGAGAGTGCCTCCTGCAGGTGCTCAGGACCAAGGCACATGGGGCATAGGTCATGGCCATCCTCTGGCTGTAGAGGAGCCTCACAAGACGTGCAGGCGTGGGAGTGATCCATTAGCTCAGATGCTATAGGGGCCTTGCACTGGGGGGAGGGGGCGCGTACGCCACCTGTACCAGGTAACCACTCCAAATAACCACTCCTCGGATAACCTGAGCGCGAACGCTATGGATAGACCAAGTACGGAAACCGTATGCTAGAGGGAGGGAGCGCGTACGCTGCCTATACCAGCAGAGGCCTAAATTACAAAAAAGGGTCAAACAAAATAATTTGAATGATTAATTAATTAATTATTTAATTAATTAACAATAATAATACAGCCTTTGCACACTGTTCCTGTAAAAATACAAGACAGGAACTACCCAGAAAAACTAACAACTAGTTACAGCGCTAACCCATATGCTGGGGGGCGGCAGCGCGCACGCAGCCTGTACCAACAGAGGTTGCTATGCTACCGCTAACAAAAACAAACACGCTGGGCACCGGGACACGCTCACGCAACCCACCAGCAAAGTCCGCGAGCAAATACAAGTCTGCTCAATCGACTAGAGTAATGTCGGGATAAGAATGCGCGAACGCAACCGTCACCGACAAACTAAGGAGATACTCACCCGTTTACCGGCAAAAGGACGCCGAACAGGAAAAACACTCAACAAAGGAAAAGAGAGATCGCCGTCGCAGCTCCTGGAGGGCGAGCGATCGCTGCTCCGACCAACAACGGCCGCGGAACTACAAGCGACGGCGTATAAGGTATATTTATATTTAGATTATATCACGTAGTTTGTATCGAAGCAGTAAGTTCAATGCTTCCCAAAGCAAACCGCGCGCGAGAAGAAAAAAGGAAATGATCCTCAGGTGACACCGGAAGATATGGTCTTCTTCGGGTCATTCGGGGGTCACAGGTGACATTGTTGATATACATACTCGAACTGCGCGCGCGCGAAGGGGAATATTCAGTGCTTAAAGCACCGCCTCTGGCGGTCAGCAGGGATGAAATAGAACTACAGTACGTTTACATGCGGCAAGAAATTCGAATTTGTGATCGTATCAGACATCGTTCGGACTTTTAACATGCATGTAAACACCGTAATCCGACCTACTTCGGACCTACTGAGGACCATATCGGACAACTCGAAATCGGATAAGAACACCTAGATAATTCGTTCATTGTCGGCTTTTTAACGCCATGTA
>JAOPJH010070604.1:0-10813 GCA_027122575.1 Merluccius polylepis
CACACACACACACACACACACACACACACACACACACACACACACACACACACACACACACACACACTCACACAGCCTCTCACTCCTTATTTTGACTGCATGACATTCATTGTGTTGATATTGTGTCTTTAATCAATGCCTAGTCCTTCTCCCTTCAGTAGCTTTAGTGTTATTGAGCTTTTTACGCTGAACCAGGCCAACCAATGCTGCTATACATCCATTAAGTTGTCGATGCCATAGCTATTAATATCCATCCTGCTTTTCCCACTTGCCAAGCTAACTTCAGAGACGTAGAAGGAGACTTATGATCACCAGACTACTTTGTTGGCGCTTATTCGATCCTGTCTGCTCTGCTGGCCACCGCTGGTAATGCAGGCTGGATTGATAGAGTGGAGTGATAGGATATGCTATAATACATTAAATTAATAATAGTATCGAAAAATATAATATTGCCATTTTTTGTCTTTCGCTACTATAAATGAAATGATTAATTGTATAAAAAAATAATATATTTATTCTCTCTCTGTCTCTCTCTCTCTCTCTCTCTCTCTCTCTCTCTCTCTCTCTCTCTCTCTCTCTCTCTCTCTAAATATCTAGAGAGAGAGAAATATTTCATTTTAATAGGTTTCATGCATGCATGCATGCTATAGCGTCAGCATGAGCTCTGATATTCCAGTTTCCTCCCATGATAAGTCATTAAAGAAGAAAAATAACCCGGCGTTCAAGCAAGTATTCCCAGCATATGGCCCAGTCAAACTTGATCTATGGAGCCCATGTTCTTTCATATATATTATCCATTACTTTCACATGAAATCGTAAATAGTATACACTATGTTTACACTATTTATGAATTATGTGTGTGGGTGTGTGTGTGTGTGCGTGTGTGTGTGTGTGTGTGTATATATATATATATACACACACATCATTATGGGTAGTTTTATGTTTATATCCCCTTCTCTTTCTCACTCTCTCTTGTGTTCTCTCACTTTCTCAATCTCATCCCACCATTCTAGTCAGGCTTGACTTGGCTCATTAGAAGAAGATGTGGTAGGTAAAATGGGTTAGTGCATGTGTGATGTGTGTGTGTGTGTGTGTGCCTGTGTGTGTGTATGTGTGTGTGTGTGTGTGTGCCTGTGTGTCTATTTATCAGGCGACAACGTGAATGTAATAGCAAGTGCGCGCACATGCATGTACTTTTTTTTTGGCGGGTGCAACGTGCAGGCAATCCCAAAGAAAATAAATGAGACTTAAGAGGCATTTATCTTTATTATCTTTCATCAGTAGGCTTGAAGAGACCTTTAATATCATTGGCAGAACGTCCCTGCATGCGTTTCCCCCCCCCGCCTCCATCTTTCAGCCATCGCTTCAAACAACCCACTCAACTCCTCTGTACAGGCTATTTAGAATAAGAACCTCAATATCCTTTTTTGTCCAAAACGCTCTCCTTTAAGTCACGTCATACTAAGTCACTTATTTGGGTAGAAAAGGGGGTTATTCTTAAAACGGCAAAAAAAAACCTGGCAACCTGGGGATCCACCATGCAAACCTCACACCAGAGTTCGGATGGATTAGACAGCTTGTACCATAAATGTTTGAATTTAGAGAGATAATGTAGGTGCAGCACCAACGGAGAAAAAATAGTCCAATAAATGAAGTTTTTTTGTATCCTGCTCATCTCCTCTCCTATCCTGCACGCATTATTCTATTTTCAATGGCAGATCAGTGTTTCTGGGTAATTACTTCCAGTTTCTCAGTAACGTCTTACCATTTCTCAGTAACTTATTTTAGTTTCTCAGTAAGGGGCTAGGGTTAGGTCTTATCTGTCTTATCTTATGTTTTTGCCAGTGACAAAAGTAAAAACCAGAGGTCGTGTCTCGCGAAGAATGGTGACGGATTTGATCCTCTGTAGAGGTGATGTCTTAAAAGGGTGCGAGGCTTTTATTTTTTGACATCTACCTTCTCTCGCTAGATGTCTTTGGAAGTTACCAAGCCGGAGCTATTGGAGAAGATTCACTCACTCTTCTTCGTCGTCATGTCAGGAAGACTGTTATCGTTATTTTATTTTTTTTAGCAAGGACAATGCCGGATATTTTTTTTAAACTACAACGAACAAATAGTTCCCTTTGAATAGACTCATTTAATTTGGATTGGTCGATACGTTCATACGCTTCTTTTTTTTAAATCAATGGCTGAAAAAGTGACTTTTCCCGATGGACTTTTCTCCATAAATGAAAAACCCATTTCGCACGCCCCCAGAAATTAATATGGAAATAATCAGTGACGATAACCCCATGACAGTCAAAGGGTGAAATTGAGCATGTTCACAATACCATTAACTGATATTAAATGTGTTATATGTGTTAAAATATTATGCCGGGATTGGAGAAAACAAAATGCCTACAAAACATACATTAAACACATAAAAACTATCACTATGACAACACCATGGCACCGGATAACACTTTGTTTTAAAAATACAAAGACGATATGTGAATACAGTTGAGCATGCACCTGCTCAACACCTGTGCGTGTGTGTGTGTGTGTGTGTGTGTGCGTTTGTGTGTTTTCAGTTGATTCATGTGCAATGAATGAACTAAGAATACACACACACACATGCACACACACACACAGCTGTGTATAAGATGTGTTCTTCTCTTGCTTGTGCTGTGTGTGTGTGTGTGTGTCTTACCCCCTCATCTTGCAGGGTGTCACGGGTCTACTTCTGCTGTGAATCATTAGTTAAGTGAACCACTGGGTTGAGACACGGGGGTCAGGAAAGACATTCATCTCTTGCTGGACAGCTCGCTCTTCTCGTCAGTTTCAGCCTCTGGCAATGTGTGTGTGTGTGTGTGTGTGTGTGCGTTTTCACTTCAGTGTTGAGTCCTTCCTGTTTTTGTTTGTTGTCAATGTTTGTCGTTAAACGTCATGTACATTTTGCGTACTCACAGATGTCACGCCAGTGTGTTTTTGCATGCGTGTCTGCATGCATGGGCGTCTTGAATGTGTGTGTGTGTGTGTGTGTGTGTGTGTCTCTGTGTGTTTATTTTTAGTCGGTGCGTCTCCATTGTGTTTTGTGTTTTTTTTGCATTGTTTGTGTGTGTATGCATACATGTGTATGCTCATGAGTGAGAGGCAGTGTGTCCTGTGTGTGAGGTTGTGTGCCCTGTGTGTGAGGTTGTCCGTCTTGTCCGTGAGGCTGTGTCCGGTGTGTGTGTGTGTGTGTGTGTGTGTGTGTGTGTGTGTTTCTCGGGGGCCCGTCGAGGGGAGCCGTTACAAGCTGGGTGACAGATTGTCCAGACGATCGCTTTTAACAAGCTGGAGGGAAAGTAGGGCAAAAATACTGATGCCTCGCCTCAGCGATCCATTCCACCTCAATACATAGTCTCCTCCGCTTTCTATAATTCATAAGCAGCCACACACACATGCAGGCACATGGACATACACACACACACACACACACACACACACATGTGCACATTCAAGGTACAACAGCAGGTGGAGGAAATGTGGATCCTGCATCAGTTACAGCAATTCACAGGTTTTATTTTGGTGAAGTAAATGCCAAAAGCCTACAGGAGTCACACCTCAGCACCTGGAGGTACAAATTAAGTCTGCACGCTTGTGTGTGTGTGTGTGTGTGTGTGCATGCTCGCGTGCACGCATGCGTGACTGCGTGCGTTGTGGCAGTTCGCGCTCAGTGAGGTCATACTTAATCTTAAAAACACATACGCTTCACACCAGTTAAAGGGATGACAAAGCAGTTTTGTTAATCAGAGGACGGGGTTTGGGGGTTGGAGGACAAAACTAACGAAAGCCTAATTTTTACTCCTGGGTAAAGTGCTCTACGTCGGTTGCGGAGAGCCCTCTACGTCGCCGGGGGGCCTGTCGGAGAGCCTCTTCGTCGTCTCGGGCTGCATGAAATATTTTCTAAGCGTCCGTCACTCCGTCAACGGACAACGGAGATGGCAAGGGCTGCGATTTGTCCTCTAAAAACATCATTTCCGGAATTACTTTTCCCGGTTTGACCGCTATCACAACGTAAACACTGGCAGCGCCATTTTCAAAACACCGACTACTAGCACGGCGACGCATTCGAGATGAATCCAATTGAAGAACGCCTAGCCGAAGAAGTGAGGAAATACCGAAAACCTCTATGTTACCTCCTTAAAATCTACTGATCGGGCGGGAAATTGCATTGCGTATCCGGCACCACGACGGAGAACTACGAAGGCTCGAGGCAGGGGTGGGCTGGCCATCGGGAGGTTCGGGAGAACGGCCGGACGATTTCAGGCCGAGCCGGCCGGCCGTAATTCTTTACGAGCCCTCTCCGGCAACGTAGAGGGCTCTCCGTAACCGACGTATAGCACTTTACGCAGGAGTATAAATTAGGCTTAACCCTCAGCTGGGCGTTGCCCCGATCCGGAGACTAGTCTCTCTGGGCATGGGGGACATGAGGAGAGGAGTGATCACCGGCAGGGTCAAAGGAGGGAAGTAACACAGCATTACCTGGTCTTTTAGCAAGTCATTTTAAAAGGGATTGAAGAGCTTTTAGAGTATTCTCATCATTCCTCTTGCAAGACCACAAACATGTATTTGGTGTGGCCGTCGGCCGCTTCCCCCACCCTGGCTCTGCTAGGGTTGCCGGCCTGTAACCTCTCCCTTCTGTAGCGCGGGGGTTTGACTGGGGAGTGGTTGCAGGTGAGCAGCTGTGGCAGCTGTGCAGAGTCAAATTGATCCTCGATGACCTCACCCAGCTTCTGTCGCTGCCCTCTGGGCTGAATTCTCTCTCCAGCCACTGCGGAGGGCCTTGGCAGGCCGGTCACTCCACAGTGTGTGCGTGTGTGTCTGCTTAAGCGTGTGTCTAAATGCATGCATAGCAATGAACCCTAAGGCCGGTGTAAGCACTTTCATCCGGTGAGTCACACTTAATGAGGAATGATATCTGTCTTTGTAGCTGCATGCATCCGGTATTTGGGTATTGTAAGCAGGATCACAATAGCATCTGGCATTTGTATTCCGGTCTCCTTGGTGAACAAATACGTGGATCTTCCTTTGTGTTTCCTATCTTCATTTCTCAAATGAATCACGAAAGATGAAATCTTTTTAGATTTTTTCCCCCCATTGTTTGGCACTGCGATACCGAAGCCAACACAAAACAATATATATTACATTTATAATTCTTTTTGGCGTTGTTTACGTACTTTGCAATGTCGTAGATCTGTTTTTTTAAATTATCGACCAAATAGAGACAGATGAGTAAATGCGCTGGAGGCACTATCAATGGATCCTGATTAGTGGGCAATGGATCAGGGCAACCCTTGGCAAATATTAGCGTGTCCTTCGATACCGCTGTGCTAGAGACTCCCCCCCCATCTTTCACATGGTGCTCTATTTTGTGTGTGGAAATAAAAGGTGCAGGAAGATCTGGAGTAAAGAAAAGTAAAGTAAAGGTTGTGTGACTATTTGCAACCCCTGTGAACATTCTTCAAATTGTACTTGACACACCCAATTCGCCCGCCTCCGGAAATTCCAGTAATATGGAAATAATCAGTGATATATGGAATTAAAGACAAGTAGCACGACGATAGCCCCATGAGAGGTCAAAGGGTGAAATCAAGCATGTTTACTATACCATTAAGGAAATTAAAAAAGGAGTGAAATGTTCTGAGTCTTATTAGAATGGTCAATGCAGGTTCGGACCCCGGGGTGGAGCTCATTTCATGACATTATTAAAAACCATGAATTGACCCATGATTATCTTATTCTGCTCTTTGTTGAGAACTAGGCGATTTGCGCACTAGGACTTGCACACCATTGAGGCAATTACACCGAGATCGTAGACCTAGAGAAGCCATCAAAATGAGAAAATTATCTAGTTGCTAGGAGATTAGCAACTGAAAGAGAACGGCTGTATTTAACAGATGTGTTGATGAGAGATTGTGTGAAATGTTATTCCCTGCTTTGATAATATTTGTTAAAACCCTTAAGGTGAAACTGGTGTTTGGCATTTGCTGTTCAAAGAGATTAAAAGTGATTTGCTTTGTGAATAATTATGCCAGGTATGTCAGGAACAGTGCAGGCACACGGAGGCAGGGTACGAGTAGAAAAGAAATGTCAATTTTATGTAAATCACAGATTATATCGAAGCGAGGGGCTGAGGTTGGAATCATAATCACAGGGGCGAGTTGCGTTCACTATACCAAGAGAGCGGTCCACAAGGCTTACAAGTTAAAGGGGTCGGGGCAAGTGGCGTAATTCGTTTTGTTCTGGTCCAGGTTGGAAGAGTAGTGAACCCGTCCCATCAGGCTAAGGAGCCAGAGGGGCCGAGCGGGGCTGAAGACAGGCAACAATCAAAAGGTCCGGAAGCACAGGAGGTCAGTCAGAATGCAGAAATAACGCTGAGCTGATAAGTAGACGCCGCAGCGCAGCATGAGGCCGGTAATAAATACCGAGACTAAGAATGAATGGTGAATGGCATCAGGTGTCTAGAGGTGTGACAAATGTTATTCTTCAGAGGTGAATTGGGCAAACATGTAGACATTCAGGAGATCTTTATCACCAGGGTTGCCAGTTCTGTGTGATAAAGCCAGCACAATGGCCAGTCAAAACCAGCCCGACGGCCAATAAAACCAGCCCAAAAACAAGCCCAATACCTGAACTCAAAATATGCCCCTGCCAAACCATATACACTGCTTGTAAAGTCCGACCGCTTTGCTATCATTGTCAAATGTATTGTGATATCTACAAAGTAACAACATAAATGTTAAGTGTGCCAGCATTAAAAGCAGTTTTCCCTAAACAGTTCTTCCACCTAGGTCCTAAAAATGGCCTTGCGTAATTAGATGCAGTATATTATCATAAATTAAAATATAGCTCCATGGGAACATGTTGACCAATTCGCTGACGCACAAACTAACCTGTTGCTTTGGCTGCATTCCAATGCCCATACTACCATACTATTGAGTATGCCAGAAAAAAGCTTTAGTATGTCCCAATACATGGTATGTCAAATGCAGTATGCCAAAAATACCAGGATGTCCGGCCTGTGTACCATTCGTTCTTTTTGAATTTCAATTAAGAACGGAAAAACAATAAAATGGGAAAACAGTTTGATATTTTATTCTCGGGTTTCTGTCCCCGGAAGTTATTGCTGCGCTTTAGCGCGCTGCGTTTGAATTCTGGTCGCTGTCAACAAAGGAGTTTATCGCCTACCTGTTGTTTAACTGTTCTCGTCACTGATGGAGTCCAACAATTACTTTCTTAGGCGCGAAAATAAACGCGTCTCTATAAAAGAAGAGGACATGTTTGTCCACAAAATAGCGATAAATTTTCAGGCAAGTTCTTTGGTATTTTTGTTGAACATATTTTCAAACTGATCGCTTGCATAGCTACTACTGCTGCTCCTGCAAACATGCTATGTAATAAAATATCAAAATTAAAAATCTAAATAACAAACTGTTTTCCCATGTCATTGTCTTCCGGTCTTAATTGAAATTCAAAAGAACGAATGGTACACGGACCAATGAGTCCTTTAAAATCCGGAAATCCGTTAGCATTTTGGCACTTCCGGTTCCCTGTCTCGAAGTCAACAGGTTTTTTGAATGAGTTTTTGGTTACATGCCTGAAATAAGGTCTGTGGTTAACACAAGCTTAGGAGATGGCCACGTTTTGGTCTACCACATAAAAATACATCAGTAAATACCCCAATTGTGAATTTTGAAGCTTGTACGTGTCTTGAAAAACTCTAGCGATTGCATTTACGCTTCAAAAATCATAAAAGTAGTGTTCATTGGTGACGATTATCTTGCTTAACAAAACGTGTGACTGTCGTAAACTTGTGTTTGCCACAGAGCTTATTTTCTGTAATAATGCAAAATCCAATGGAAAAAAACCATTGGCTTTTTGTCGAGGGAACCCAGGGCGATGCTAACTTCCGGGTTGACCTACACAAATACGTGACGTGAAATCGCGCGCATGCGCAGCGCGCTGCCCCCGCGGTGGGCGGAGGAGAGGACCGTTGTTTATCTCTATTGCCAGCTAAGCTAAGCTAACCGTTAGCCGCGTTGACCGAAGCATCGTTTTGTTTTTTGCACGAAAACCACCTCATTTAGCGAGCCGACGGGCGCCGTGGGACGTAGTGGCAACTCGGTACCACACGACCAGCGGGCGACTCGACACAGAGAAATATAGTGGAGAAAATAAAAATACAATTGTCAAATCATATCGAGCCAGGTGGGACTGTTTTTCTGCTAGCCTGCGTGCTAACGAGCTAAAGCTCCGTGGAGCATCTCATCCCCAGGCTGTAATATCTTGTAAGTATACTTTTTCGATTTTAATCTTTAACATGATTAACGTGTAACGTTAGGTCTAATCCCTTCATCAGCCAGCACCCTCACCCTGTCACATGCAATTGTAGTTTTATACCCCAACATACATTAGGGCTGAACGCTGAACGATGTGGTAAAGAAAATCATATTGCGATTATTTTTGACAGATATCGCGATTTCGATATGGCTCATTATGAGTGAGTGGGAAGGATTATTTTTGCATCACAATTTTCATTTTTTACTGAAAAAAAGATTAAAATCCTGATGTGACATGTATTGGGGCCAAACAAATATGTTTTCTTACATTTGGATTAAAAAAGTGTCGGCCAGGGCAGCACTGCAGTACATCATTTATTTATAATGCTGTTATACATGTACATTTACACATTTTACCCTTATCAAAAAATTGCATCCCATGCCATTTGGATATTGCACTTGGCCATACATAATATGTTGACCCCTTCCTCCTCCCAGGTTGCTTGATCCGGAACACACCATATTTGGGCTTTCCCTTCACAACACACTCTTTACTCTGGCCCAATTAAAAAAGGGAAAAGCCCCCCTTTCGGTCCTGAACCCCTGCAGGGCGTGAAGCGGCGCTGCCCAGAGGAGCCAGGATGTCCGTCACGAGCACGCCGACGAGCGGCGACGCCTGCCTCAGCATCGTGCACAGCCTCATGTGCCACCGGCAGGGCGGGGAGAGCGAGAGCTTCGCCAAGCGCGCCATCGAGAGCCTGGTGAAGAAGCTGAAGGAGAAGAAGGACGAGCTGGACTCGCTCATCACCGCCATCACCACCAACGGAGCGCACCCCAGCAAGTGTGTCACCATACAGCGCACACTGGACGGACGCCTGCAGGTATGGAGAAGAGCCCGTTGACGACGTCGCGGTAAAGACGTGAGAAACGTGGTAGGCTGGTGTGGTAGCGAGATTGTTTGACCCCCGCACCCTCCAATACTGGGTTCGATTCTTGTTGTGCACTGCACAACGTAGGGATCCTTAAGCAGGATGCCTAACCCCTTCCTGCCTCTTAATGACATCTATCTGACATCTAATGGCATCTAAACTTGTGTCAAAGCTAAAAGACTAGTTTGTAAAATACTTCCTAATGACATGATGACCGCCCCCCCCCCAAAAAAAAAGGCAATTAAACAAATCAAAAAATCAATTTTTGTTCATTTACATCCACTGGGAATGGCTTGACTTTCAATATGACCTCATGATTTCCTCTTGGTTTTTGTATGAAGTCAGCTGTGGGCTGTGTTTCGGCTTGAAGCCTCTATTAATAATACATTTATTTAAATACGGATTCCGCATGCTTTTTTTGAACGTCAATAGAAAATGTCTCTCCGTATCTCCACAACCTAACATGAATCTATTTTTTGTTGTTAAGGTTGCTGGCCGTAAAGGTTTCCCCCATGTCGTGTACGCCCGTCTGTGGCGCTGGCCCGACCTCCACAAGAACGAGCTGAAGCACGTCAAGTACTGCCAGTACGCGTTTGACCTGAAATGTGACAACGTGTGCGTCAACCCCTACCACTACGAGAGGGTCGTTTCACCAGGTATCGGTGAGTAGCGACTTTCGTTCGGAGGATCAGTCCATATCTTGTGCGTAGGAAAAACGGTCGGTAGAGTAATCGTCTTTTTTTTTTTTTTGTTCACACAGATCTGTCAGGGCTGACGCTGTCAAGTTCAGGTAGGAAAATTATGATCTCCCTGTCGGTCTGCTGCGTGGCATCCCTGTTCGTCTCCATGGCGTCCTTGTTATTGTTTTTTGTTCTCTCCCAGGCCCCCTAATGGTCAAGGACGAGTATGACTTTGACAACCAGCAGTCTCACTCCAGCTCCGAGAGCCACCTGCAGACCATCCAGCACCCTCCGTCGAGGCCCGGCCCCCCAGAGGGCTTCAGCGCCCCGGCTCTGCTGCCCCCGTCGGAAGGCAGCACCTTGGCGTTCGCCGGCATCACCGCTGGCCCTTCAAGTATGACCTCCTTTTCCAAGTCAATTGGTCACACGATACATTTTTCCTAAATAATAGCAAATGCCATCACAAGACAGTCCAAAGTGATGTCAAGCAGCCAAGAAATACTAAAATATTAATTTTATAATGATCTTCAGGCTTTATTTTGTAATAATGACCGGCTTGCTGTACATTATGCCTTGCTTAATAATGTGTGTAGTGGATAATAAATGGATGCGTTTGTTTTCAGATTCCACCCCCAACTGGAACAGGAACGGCAGCTTCCCCCCCACTGGGCCACAGCATCAGAACGGCCATCTCCAGCACCACCACCCTCCCATACCCCACACAGGGGGCCACTACTGTGAGTTACCCTCCCATACCCCACACAGGGGGCCACTACTGTGAGTTACCCTCCCATACCCCACACAGGGGGCCACTACTGTGAGTTACCCTCCCATACCCCACACAGGGGGCCACTACTGTGAGTTACCCTCCCATACCCCACACAGGGGGCCACTACTGTGA
>JAOPJH010070628.1:0-19372 GCA_027122575.1 Merluccius polylepis
ATATTGAGCCTCAGCTGGGTCACTCTAGTCTGAACTGGTAACCAGTTGAGCTCCTGGAAGTGCCTCCTTCCAATGTGCAATTTTCTTTTTAGTGAGGTTGACAGACCTGCTGCCCATGCTACGCTGGCGTAATCAAAATGACACTGCGCTAGGCAGTTGGCTAGAAGGCGTAGGCTTTCACTGTCCAGCAGATCGGCCTTTCTGGCAAGAAACTTTGTGCGGGCGTTGAGTTTTCCCAGCACCTGTAACGCCATTCCCTCCCCACCCAAACTGTCATCTAGAACACACCCTAGGTACTTCACTGATGTTTTTGCAGCTACCTCTACTCTTAGCACCTGAGCCTTCTTAAATCTGGGTTTGGACCCGAATAGAATGGACTCTGTCTTCCCTAAATGTAGTGACAGTCTATTGTCACACAGCCAGCTGGATATCTTGGTGAGTTCCTCTCCTAGTCTACTTTGGAGCGTGTTCTTATCTTTGTGCGAGATGAGCAGGGCTGCATCATCTGCAAATAAATACAAGTTACATGAACACACATGTCTCATGTCATTAATATAAAGTAAAAATAGCAGTGGTCCTAAAACACTCCCTTGTGGGACCCCACATACTACTGGTTTGGTGTCTGACATAAAGCCATTAACCTCTACTTTCTGCTCCCTGTCTGTCAGGTATGAGGTGACCCACTCTGTAGCGGTGCCATTCATCCCTGTAGCCTTTAATTTATTAATCAGTACTATGGTCAACTGTGTCAAATGCTTTTTGGAGATCTAGTAAAACCATCCCACACAGTTTCCCTTCATCCATCTCCTTTCTAATGAAGTCATACATGTAAAGTAAACATGAGTCTGTAGAATAGTACTTCCTGAACCCTGACTGAAATTCATACAAAAGGTTTTCCCTATCAACATATTCTGATATCTGTTCATGCACCACTCTCTCTAAGAGCTTAGATGTGATGCTCAGAATGGATACTGGCCTGTAGTTACCATAATGGGATCTACTCCCTTTTTTAAACAGGGGAATAATCTTAGCATGTTTAGTGCAACTGGGTACAATGCCTTGTTCCAGTGAGAGATTTATCAAATGTGCAACACAAGGAGCTATCACCTGTGCCCCATCCCTTAAGAACTTGGCAGAAATATTATCAAGGCCAGTGGCTTTTGCCGTGTTAAGCTCTCCCAGCATCTCTGCTACCCTCTCAGCTGTCACTTTGGATAAGGAGAACGAATTGGCCTGTACATCTTGTCTGGAGTAGAAACCCTGTATATACTCGTCCCCATATTCTCCTGTCTTGCGAGTCAGTGCCTCAACCAACTTGCTGGCTACTCATTGGCTACCTGTGCTTTATCAAATTCTATTGTGCCCTTTATTTCAAGGCCAATGGTGGGCTTTCCGTTATTGGCCTTGCCACTGCAGCCCATGTCTTTTAGAGTCTTCCATAGCTTCTTCGTATCGTTTTTCTTTTCTTTTATTAGATTCATGTAATATTCTTTTTTTGCTACCTTAATAAGTCTTTGTGCTTCATTTCTACATTTCCTGTAAATATCAGCATCAGCTTGGTCCTGTGTCTTTTTATACCTCTGCACTGCCTCCTCCCTAGCTTGAATTGCATCTAAAATCTCTGGGTTGAGCCATGGACTTGATCTCTGCTTTATCCTAATTTGCTTAAGAGGAGCCATGGAATTCACTACCTGAAGAAATAACTGGTTAAACAGATCCCAGGCTCCATCAACACAATCCAGCCTGAGCACTGCAGACCAGTCTACTCTGCTAAGCTGATCTTTAAAACTCTCTGTGCAGTAGTTCTTGAAGGATCTAATTTTAATAAATTTATGGCTTGAAAAAGTTTGCCTTTGAACCTTCCTGGTACAATATGTGATGAAATGGTCACTGAGCCCATATGCAACTACACCTTGTTGTGATATAATACATTAATCTGACACCAGAATAAGATCAATTATAGTTTGGGTCGTTTGACCTATTCTGGTGGGTTCTTTAATCAATTGTTTCAAATCAAATAATTTGCTAAACCTAGTAAAGGCCCTATATGTAGGGCAGCTCTTGTTGGATATGTCCCTTGGATACATACCCATCAAAAATACATTAACTTTTTGCCATACCACAGATATTCATTACATTTTCCAGACTTTCATAGAATACACTTTGATCTGGCGGTCTATAGCACACACCCACTAGTAGGGGCTTCGTTTTGGGCAGGTGAATATCCAACAATAAAACTTCAATGTCCTCGTCCCAGTCCGTCCTAACAGTAAAGTCAATGTCATTTCTCACAAAAGCACAAACCCCTCCTCCTTTGCGACTACGATCCCTTCTAACAACAGTGTAATTTGATAATTCAATTTCGGAATCGCTGATACTGGGATCAAGCCAGGACTCTGTAATACAGATAACTTCCGCCCGAGCATTAAAAGCAAACAAACGAATCTCATCGATCTTTGGTAGTAGGCTCCTGACGTTGAGATGCACACAGTTTAGCCCTTTACTCACTGCGATCCTGGCTAGGTCCGAGAATAAGTGAGTGCTTGGTCCAGCCACAGATGGTGGGCAGGACCCCGCTGCTGGGCCGCTAGCTCTCTGCGGGCCCTCGTTGCTCCCTGTAGGGGGTCCAACTGCTAAGCTTGCAGCCCTCGGCGTGGACCCACGGAGACCCACTAGAGCCTTGAAAGTTCCCAGCGGTGAGGTACAGCCAGGTGAGGGCCGGGATGAAGAACAGGGCGACGGAGGCCACCAGAAACTTCCTGTGCCCGTGACACATTCCAAGCATCCTCCGGGGTAATGTTATGATCACACCCCGTGTGTGTATGTGTGTATGTGGGGGGCGGGATTTCTGTCTGTATCGATGGGTGGTGTGCATGAGTTTGAGGTGGATAGCCCAGGGATCGGACAGGGCAGCAGATCTCAGGCTGATGACCTGGGGCTTGGCCTGGGATGACACAAGGGACCTCAGGCAGTTGGCCTGGGGCCTGCACAGGGCGTCGGCCAAGGAATTGGGCCGACAGGTGAAGAAAGTCAGGTGGGCCACCAGGAGCCAGGGCCAGAGGGTGGTGCAACCTAGGACGAAGGCCTGGGCACTGGCATAGGTGGAGTGACAATGGAGGATGGCCCAATGTGCTGGGCTGCTCAGGAGACCGATGATGACAGCGCAACCACTCCAGCTGTCGACCGCGTGAGCAGAGGTGCTCTGGAGAACGTTCAGGAGGTCGGTGACATCGCCAGAACCACTCTGGAGGTTGCTGGGTTGCAGCCTCCAGGGACCGCTGTTGCTCTGGTGCTCGGGACCACTGGACCTCCAGAGACTAGGGCTCGGGGACAGCAGGGGGAGACTGGGGCTCGGGGACAGCGGGGGGAGGCTGGGCTCTGGGACAGCAGGGGGAGGCTGGGACTCCAAGACCGGAGGAGGCTGGGACTCAGGGAATGGAGGCTGCGATGGAGCCTGCTGGGCCTCAGTAGAGGCGCTGGGTAGTGTAGACACTGTAGCGCTGGGCAGTGGAAACTCTGGTGCGCTGGGCAGGGGAGAGACTGACATACCGGGCAGGAGAGTAGCGCTAGGGAGGCTAGCTGGCTGAGAGGTAGCCTGAAAGCTAGCAGAAACGAAGGCTAGCAAGGTCGTTAGCTGCTCTGACATGCGAGCTAGCTCAGCTGCTAGGGACTCGGTGGCTTGAGCAGCAGGCCGGGTCGTCACCGGCAAGGAGAGGACCGGAGCTTGGGCTTTGGCGGTGGTGGCATGCGTGGCTGCGGGGATGCAGGCGACGAGTCAATGCCTATCCGACATGGTGCCTGCTGGGCTGGAGCAGCAGCTTGGGCTTGGGCCGAGAACGGAGACTGCCGGGATGCCGGTGGTGGCGTGCATGGCTGCAGACGACGGCCTAATGCCAATCAGGCGAAACATTAGAGGCGGGTCGTCCCAGGTAAACTCCGGCAATCGCAACTCCTCAGGGACTGAGGACCGTTGGAAGCCAGCTGGACAAGTCCTGGATCTGGTGGGTGCAGAGGCAACATAGCCCAAGGAAACGTGGGCTTGAAAGCTCGGTTGGCAAGTCGGGGTCCCCCCGCGCCAGATGGGTTCCCAAGAAGGCATTTCTTTCTGGTCTTTCTGTTAGGTTGCATCATTCTGTTATGTTCGGCAGAGCAGGTGGACCCAAATGCAAGTCCAACTTCCGGCGCACCATGCTCCATGGACCAGGAGCCACCTACACACTGCTTGAGTTCTCTGAGTGGTTGAGGTACGAGTCTTGGTGCCCGATTTTCGATGTAAAGCTACCCAGTAAAGAGCAGAAACCATGGCCGCCACAGAAAACAGGCAGAGAGAAGTATACCACAGCCCTGCATGGTGCCGAAGACGGATCCGGTGGTGAAGTCGCAGTTCTAGCTGAGAGGAGAGGGAAATCCAAGGCCTACTGTCTATTCTGTGAGAACTCCTCAGCATTTCCTCAGCCAGTTTATTGACTTTAAGAAACCCACAAAGGAGCAGATGACAGAATGGAGTCGAGCCAAGAAATGAAATTTTGTTAAGGGGTACTCTCAGACAGCAGTCTACTTTCCTCCGAAGAAAAAGGGCAAAGTGTACAAGAGAGACCACTCTAAACCTCTTGTGAGTCCCAAAGTACCCCTTGGACAGGAATGGACTCCAGAGTGTGAACGTGCATTCAGAACTCAATGAGAAATTGACATCTGCGCCCATTCTTGCTTTGCAAACCCACAACTACCGTATGTTGTACATACTGATGCTTGTTGTGAAGGCTTGGGGGCTGCACTCTACTCAGGAAGGAAAGCTCAGTGTTGTCACGTATGCCAGTTGAGGTCTTTCCAAAAGTGAAATGAACTACCCCACTCACAAGCTTGAGTTCTTAGCCCTAAAGTCACATACATGTTAACATCTGCCAAGCTAGATGCTGTCAGACATTGCTGGTTGGCCGCTCTTTCTACCTACCAGTTCACCAATAAGTACAGAGCAGGGCAAGCCAAGCATGATGCAGACAGGTTATCCCACCAGCCTCAAGATCCACCTCATGAGGATGAAGCTTTCATTAAAGAGAGGGAGAGAATTGAGAATATGAAAAGGCGGCTCCTGGATACAAGAGACGACATGGGTCATGAAGTGTTCTTTGCCTTATGTCAACGTCATCTGGTGACATTTAGAGGTGAACACCACCACAACCCAGAACAACCTGTTGTTGCGGAGTCTCTTGCCATCGACCCATTAGTACCTGGTGTTTTTGGTGAAGACACCTTGCCATCCATGACCAACTCTGACTGGTGCAATGCTCAAAAAGACGATCCATCTATCTCACGTCATCACCTTTGTGAAGAGAGCTTTAAAACCCAGCTTCAGAGAGGCAAATCTTGAGCATCCAGATGTCAAACTCCTTCTCAGGGAATGGAAAAGACTAAGGAGGTGGAATGACCGAGGCAACCTTGTCTACCAGTTGCTCTTACCTGAGCAGTTCAGAGAAAGAGCACTGCAGGGTGTGCATGATAATGTTGGCCACCTTGGTTTCGAGCGTGCACTACATCTTGCTCATGCCAGATTCTACTAGCCAAGAATGGCCAGAGCCATTGAGGAACAGTGCAGAAAATGTGAACGCTGTTTCAGGAGAAAGGCTGTGCCCCAAAAGGCTGCACCTTTGGAAAACATTTCTGCTACCTACCTGCTTGAACTTCTGTATGGATTATCTATCCCTCGAGCCAGACAATTGAGACACTAGAAACATATTACAAAATTTACTTTGACAACTAAAGACCAAAAAGCAAGAACCGTTGCAAAAGCTCTGTGGAAGAATTTCATTTTCCACTATGGGACTTTGAGGCTAAGACCATCATAGAACTCTGCACACTGATGAGAGCTGATGAAGTTCGTACCACCCCATACCATCCCTGTGGGAACCCAGTGGAATGATTTAACCGGACACTACTGGATATGCTAGGGACCCTGGAAGAGAGAAACAACTACCATTGGAGGGACTTTGTCAAACGCCTGGTTATGAGAAATGACAACAGGCTACTCACCTTATGAGCTAATGTTTGGGAGGCAGCCCAGACTGCCCATTGACCTAGTCCTGTGAATCCATCCTGATATGGGGAACCACAAGACCCACTCAATGTATGTCAAAGGCCTTTGTCAACGCCTTCAAGAGAGCTACTCACTAGCTGCTAAAATTTCCAAAAGATGGGAGAGAAGAACAAAGCTAGGTTTGACAAGAAGGTCAGGGCAGCAGAGCTCTTTGAGGGAGATGGGTCGTGGTAAGAAATGTGAATATCAGAGGGAAACACAAACTCGCAGAAAATCAATGTTGTCAAATGCATTTGAGATAGCCCTGTCTATGTAGTTAAACCGGAAACAGGCGAGGGACAGCATCGCACATTGCACAGAGATCTCCTTTTGCCGTGTGGATTTCTGCCTTCAAAAGAAGTCGAAGAGCATAGTTCCCACACTGATACACCAAGGAAAATGAGACTGAGGGACAAAACGACAAAAGATGGGCAAGGGGATGCCGATTACCAGGAGGATGAGTTGTACAGCTGAACTGTATCTTAGCATACAGGTGCCACAGATTATCACCAGAGGTCCTTTCCTACAAATGGAAGGGGATTCCACTGAACCTCAACCAGCCTCAAGGGTGTTAAACCCTGACATCCCTACTGTTGTGCCACATATTTCTCAGCCAGAATCTTTTTTATGAAATGGGTTGTGTTTTTGTGTAATGTGTGTTTTTGTACCTGTTCAATAAACATTGTATTTTCTGTACCACCTTGTGTTGTGTTGTGTTTCCTCTTGGTAGCTTCTTCACTTCACCACTTCATCCGTAAATCTTCATAATTTATGGATAACTTACTGCACTCAAGTGGTCCTGGAATTAGCATAATTCCAGCCCTGTGTGCATGCACTCCCTCTGACTGTTACCTTGTCATGGTAAGGTGTTACCAGACATACCCACAGCACTACAACAACACCGGTGCACCAGGCTCATTGTGCACGTTGGGTCAAATGACACCAGGAAACAGCAGTCTGAGACGTTAAAGGGGGATTTCAGATCTCTCCTGACTACACTCCTGACCACAGGTAAAAGGATACTGATTTCTATCGATCCTGGGTTCTAGCCGGGGCGTGGGGTCTGAATAGTGCTTGGAGGTAGGTTGGGGCAGTTCCGTTGACAGCCTTGTAGGTCAGTACCATCGTCTTGAATCTGATGGGAGCTGCTACAGGGAGCCAGTGGAGGTCACTGAAGAGAGGGGTCACATGGGAGAACTTCGGCAGGTTAAACACTAGTCGTGCTGCCGCGTCCAGGTGCTGATGTCTGCCAGACATTCTGAGATGCGAGTTGCAATCAGACTGTCAGAGGAAGGGAAAGAGAGGAATAGTTGAGTGTCATCTGTAGCAGTGATAGGAGAAACCATGCGAAGTGATTACAGAGCCTAAAGATCTAGTGTATAGGGAGAACAGAAGCAGTCCCAATACTAAGCGTTGAGAGATGCTGGTGTCAATGGAGCAGGGTTCGGACAAGGAGCCATTCCACGTGACTCGGTAGGTGCGGTTCCTGCCCTGACAGTTGGTTAGAGATGGCATGTTCCATAGTTTTAGTGTTAGAATGAGAGAAGAGATACCAGTCTGTAGTTCTGGATGTCAGCAGTGTCAAGGGTAGGTTTCTTGAGGAGTGGCTTGACTCTAGCAATTTTGAAGGATGCTGGAATAAGGCCTGAAGTGAGAGAAGAGTTGATGAGGGTGGTGAGGAACGGCAGGATGTCGCTCGAGACGGCTTGGGAAAGGGAGGAGGGGATGGCGTCAAGGGGGCAGGTAGTGGCATGGTTAGACATAACTAGTGTGTGCACATTTTCAGGGGAGAGAGGGGTAAAGTGGCTGAGGTGGACAGAGGTGGGAGTGGTGGTAGGGAGGATAGTGGTAGGGGTGAAAGAGGAGACAAAGTCATCAGCTGTGAGGGAGGAAGGGAGGGGGGGGCGGGGTGAGGAGAGAAGAGAACATGGAAAACAGTTTCCTAGGGTTGAAGGCAGAGGAGTTGATCTTGGTAGAAGGTAGATTTGGCTGCTGACACAGTAGAGGCGAAGTCTGAGAGGAGGTGCAGGTAGCGAGAGAGGTCATCCGAACAGTCTGATCTCTTCCACTTTCTCTCAGCTGCCCATAGCTCTGTTCTACAAGCCCGCAGAGATTTGGACAGCTGACGGGGAGAAGATTGTGCTGGTCTGGAGGTAAGAGGGAGTCCAAGGAGGACGAGAGGAAGGATAGCAGGGTCGAGGAGGTTTCCTCGGTGGACAGACGAGAGGATTGTTCAGGAGATGGTACAGAAGAGAGAACAGATGAGGCGAGAGTAGAGGGAAAGAGAGATTTCAGGTTACAATGGGAGGTGACAATATGAGGAGTAATAATAATAATAATAATAAATTGCATTTATATAGCGCTTTTCAGGACACCCAAAGCGCTTACATAGTGTGTGTGTGTGTGTGTGGGGGGGGATATGACACCTCATCCGCTACCAGTGTGTAGCACCCACCTGGGTGCTGAGTAGGGGGAAGGGAGGTGGAGGACCTCAAGGGGAGAGAGAAAGCAACAAAGTGATGGTCAGACATGAGGAGCAGGGTAACGGAGAGGGCCGAGGTACAGCAGGACCTTGTGAAGACAAGGTCGAGTTGGTTCCCAGCCCTGTGGGTAGGAGGGAAGGGGGAGAGTGTTAGGTCAAATGTGGTAAAAAAAAAAAAAGTTAGTTAAATTGGATGAGTGCAACAATCAATCCTCCAATAGGGCCCAAGTGGCGCATTGCCTCGCCGCGTGCAGTGTGGCCAGCCCTTTATAATAGCTCTTATCAGAATGCCAGAATGACTTGTCACAGAATTGATTGTCACTTATATGCATGTACAATGAGATTAAAAGCCAACTCCAATAACAGTGCAACAGTGAAAAAAATAAAATAATATACAATATAAACATAGGCAAGAAAAAATATACAATATAATATAAACATAGGCAAATAAAATGGGAGGTAAGGTGCACAGTCCTGAGGAGTCATTGAAAAAAAAGAGTATTGCACATTGTGCAGTATTTCACAGGGGTGTGTGCTTTTATAACGATGTATCCACGAGGTGGTCGTATTGGTTAACAAACAGGCAAACAAACAAAACAACAGGCGACGCTGCAGTGACATCACGGTGCTGATATAATGCATCTGCGGGGTGTGTCTGCTTTCTTTGATGGCGTGTCATTACAGAACCGTCTTCTACATAATATAAAGGCTGTTCTTGCTTATATAAAAATCAACGGTGGCTTAAACGCGGCTGCACGAGGCGAGCCATTAAGTAGTTAATATCTCCAGCACGTCACGGGGTTGGAGGTGAACGCAGCGCATGGGGATGGCGACCTCCTCGGTCGTCGTTCATCATGGCAACAGCGATCAATGCAATGGAGCAAAATGTGGAAATGTAATATCGGGTATTCAAGCAACTCGCACTATAACAGACTGCGAAACACCACAAAACGTGTCTATAAAACGACAACGCCTTTTTTTAGTGTGCCGAAAAACCCCGACATGAACGCCGCGCCGTCTCTCCGTAAATCCCGATCAGATGGTCCGTCGTCATAGCGACGGACACACCACAGGAACGTGACAAGGTGTTGTCTACACGTGTCGGGGCAGCCAATGAGGGGCGAGGATTCCGCCTCTCACTCCGGCACGTGCCGACCCCCCAGCCAATGAGAAGCCAGACACATGGGAGTGGATAATAATGTAGGTTAGCGGTGTGGCAGCAGCAGACAGACACTCACTCTGGGGGGAACCGGCCGCACTGCAAACTACACCCGGACGGGATAAGACGGCACTTTATTTTTTAACAAGCTATCATTGTTTACAACGTTGAAAAAGTCATGGTGGTCAACGCCGTTCATTGGTTTCGTAAGGGTCTCCGACTTCACGACAACCCCGCGTTACAGGAGGCGTTGGACGGGGCGGACACGGTGCGCTGTGTTTACATACTGGACCCCTGGTTCGCTGGTTCCGCCAACGTCGGACTCAACCGATGGAGGTCAGTGTTCAAATCCCCAGGTGTATATAGTCCCAAGGGGGCAATAATGTGCACTGTATGAAGACAAACACCTTCTTATACAAGCACTGGTCCTGCCCCCGGTTGAATTGTGGTTGTTGTTGTTGTTGTTGTTGTTGTTATTGCTGTATTTTAAAAGTCATGTTTTTGCACAAGGCAACCGTGGTGATGTATTTATTGCAGGCTATAGCATGCATAATGCAACAGCTAAATATAAGCTGGAACAGCCTATGCGTTTATCCAAGATATCAGGAAATCCCACTTTCAATTTCAATCGGTCACAAATGAATTACTTTAGTGGGAGTTTCAACTGCAAGAAGTGAAAACAACAATTGCTGATTGATTGTCCATTTCCTGATGCCACGCTTGTTATTTTATACCCCCCCCCCCCCCATAAGTCAAAATACAAAAAGTATTGCGTAATTGTCATAATGCATAAATAATGCAGCACACCACATTATCTTTGAGGTGGACTTTAGTTTCATTTTAATTGATGATTATAGGAAAACAATGTGAAAGCAGTTATATAATATTGGCTATATGTAGGCCTACCAGACCTATATCAATGATGACATGATATGACATGATTTTGCATACTGTTTTTGTTTGTCAGGTTCTTGTTGGAGTCTTTGGAGGACCTTGACCGAAGTCTCCGTCAACTAAACTCAAGGCTGTTTGTGGTGCGTGGGCAACCCACAGACGTCTTCCCATGCCTGTTCAAGGTTAGTGTGGGGTTGTGGCAGTATATGCTCGGTTGTCTTCTGCAAACTAGTATTTGGAAAACAGTGCTTTACTAATAGATATCCGAAAAAGACTAGAATTCTACTTTAATAATATGTGCTTGAAATAGAAACATTGTTGTTAAATTGTTGCATGATGTAAATGTATGTCTACATAATGAACGCTGTGACTAATGGTTTTCACCATGTGTTTGCTATTTTATTCTGAATGTAAATGTATTGTTTCTATGTTCATGCACATACATGTTAGTGTTCACATTTTGAGAGCACTCTTGGACATGCCCAGCTGAGACATAATGTTTTGAGATACGTTGATTGCGGTTTGATTGTCATATTCAGATAGGATCAACTCTTGCTAGTTGGTAGGACTCTGTTTTCATTAGTCAGGCATGACGCATGCAGACAGTTGTAATTGACCTGTTTAGAAGGCCATTATTTATGCAAGATCTGTAATTGAGAAACTGTCTGGCGCCCATATGCACATTTGTATAGACTATAGAGTATCAAACTGTTCAAGTGGCTCATTGACCAGCTTAGTCTCCCCACCAACCTGATGAGTTATTGTCCTCTCAAGTGTTGTTCCCTCAGTTGATAACAGTGTTTTTTTCCTTTAATACAGAGTTTCCCACTTCTTAACCTGTGTGAAATTAATCATTTGAAGGTGTTAACTTTTTAAATGTATTTTCTTACAAACAGTTAAAGGTGCTTGCACACTGCCGCAGCAAACACCAACAGCGATGGGTGTGCCATTGGCCAACATTTTAATGTATGAAAAGTGCTATATATAAATACACTTTTTTATTATTATTGTTATTATTATAAGTATTAGTATTAGTATAGTTGTTGTTATAGGGTGTTGGTGTTTGTTGGGTCAATGTGCTATTACCTTAGTGGGGAGAAGTATATACATTGACAGCTACCATTAGAAAACCTGATTTACAAAGAAAAGCTGAGTAACCTGATATTCATTCTTTAGTCATCATTTTAACCAGTTCTGGTATGGTAATGTAGGCTGCCCAGCCCATGTTGAGAGCTCCTATATCACATTAACAATTGATCCTGAGGGAAAATATATGGTTTTCTATGAGTAATCGAGTCAATTGGTCCCTTTGGTTAATTTAAAAATGACTACATGTGAAAACACCCTAATTGGGATTGACATCATTGGATTCACAAAGGTGAACTCAGTTGATTGGATTTTGAAATGGCTACCATCTCACATGATGAAAATAAAGGTCTGAATTGTATGCCAGATTGATGTGCACATTCAGGGTCCAACGACTTGGCACTGCAGTTCCTAAAAGGAACTGACATACATACAGTCATTGTATAGTCTGACATACAGTCAGTGTATAGTCTCCTATACAGTGATTGTTTTGTGTCTCTTCCAGTGACCCCTCCTATAATCCTAGTTTATAAAACATAGTTGTTGCTGTTAATTTGGAGCATTTGGGGTGAATGTAAGAAACTATTTCGGGTCAGGGTTATCGCCGGCCACATAGTAAAGTCTCTTTTAAGTAATGTTACCGAGGGCTTGTGGTTTTTCTTTCTCCAGAAGTGGAACATCACCCGGCTGACCTTCGAGCATGACTCTGAACCCTACTGCCGGGAGCGCGACGCCGCCATCCTCAAGATGGCCCACGAGCATGGCGTCGAGACCTGTGTCCGAAACTCCAACACCCTCTACATGCTATCCAGGTAATGTGTCAAATGCACTGCATGCACTCACCCCCAGTTCTGTTGTTAGCCATTTATTCAACAACAGAACCCACCCCATACTTTAAAAAGTAACAGTTCCTTTTTTTTTGTAATTAGCTACCGACTCAGAACAGCCACTTGCGTATATCCTTTGCTGACAACAGTGAGAAGCTTTACTTGTCAACATCCATGACTCCAATGTTGAGTAAATATTCTGAATTATCACACAACATTGGTAAACACCGCACATTAAAAGTTGTAGCCTTTCACTGTTCACTGTGGTGAAATGTTATGAGACTGGTCACTTGGTCAATATCTAAAGTTTAGCAATTCTTGTTTTGTGTAAGGTTAGCAATTCATAATAAGTCAGTCTTTTCTTTCACTTTTGAAAAGTAAAATTCTGGAAGATGGTAACATAACGATAATACCCCACCAATGGAAATGCACCGTGAATATCTGGATAAACAAAGAAATTGAAATCGCAACTGAATCACTCCATTGGGTCAGCATTCGTCAATTGAGCTGTCATTTATGGTCACCCAACCTTAAACTCACACACCATATCCTTAGACACAGTGAAATATTCAAATTCTCTGCACGCAAGAGTATTCAAGGGTGTCCTCTTCTGGTGATGAAAGAGATGGGCTCAGTCACACCACCCAACATGTGCCGTGACAATCTCAACTGCTAGTTTGTTTTTCTCCATGCAGCCAGTGTAGAATATCTTATCTTTTATACAACATATTTACCCTGCTATGATTTGAATGTTAATATAAATAAAAATAAATATATAGACACAAAAAAAAATAGATAAGAACTGATTATGAGATGGTCCTTAGGAATTGATGTTTAGTATCAATAGACACTTTTTGACACAACATGGTCAATGTTTAACATTTTCTAAATAAATAGTTCTTGTTAAAACATTTATTTTCTTTTTTTACGATTTTGATTTTGTTCTATTCTGGGAAGACGAAGGTAATTCGTCTTGAGTGGTAGTGAGTAGTACGATTCAAGTGTACCATTGGTTTTGTGGCCTGTTTTTTAAAGCAGTTAATAATAACATTTTTTTATTTGCTCCTAGGGGAAGACAAAGTAATTAGCTCTATTGTGGCAGCCCTAATGAACCAACCAGAAGTGGCACTGTTTTGCTCCTGCTCATAAGTACTGTCTGTCTCGTAAAAAGCAGATGGACGCTCAGTGTCACTTGCAAATCTTGCATATATTTAACTATACATTTTCATATATAAAATGTATAGACATTTTTATGCAAATATATACATGTTTATAGCCATGGGCACCAAAACTGAAGTCAGCTCCCCCCAAAAAAGTACATTTGTAAAGATGGCACACAGCCATATTTGAATCAGAAATTGAAGAACACTTACCGTAGGACTTCCCTTCGGCGCTGCTATCACCAATGAACGAATGGGTACAATGACAAACTATGTGTTTATTTGCAGCATCATTGAGATGAACCATAACAAGCCTCCCCTGACCTTCAAGCGTTTCAAAGCCATCGTCCAGCAGCTAGGTCTGCCCAAGAGGCCCCTGGCCACAGTGAGCCAGCAGCAGATGGAAGCCTGCACCACTCCAGTCTCGGCTACACACGACCAGCAATACGGAGTCCTCTCTCTTGACGAACTGGGTGAGCCATAGCCATGGTTAAAATATAGTATAGGTCAATATAGTTCATCTGTACCATTTCCCCAAAAGCTTCTCTACAAAAACACGAGTGCATGGCGTTCTTAGCAGGGACGGCCCCAGGAGGAATCAAACCCCTTTGTCCGGCAGGATCACCAAAGGGCGTACATATAATTAAAGGATTGTGTTTAAAGGCATTGTTAAAACTCAAAAGACATGTATATACTTTCATATACTGTCATGTCCACCTACCTCATATAAAAGTAACCTGTTAATCATTTCTTATTTAGTCCAGCATCTTTGCACTCTGTACCATTGCACTATTGTCTTCTTATTACAAATGTAATTGTTGTTTTTTATATATATATACTTTTTATATATATTTATATCTGTACATAGCAGTTAAATGTTTGTTTACCTTTGTTCCGCTTTGTTGTCCTTGTGTGAGCTGTATGTTTATTCTGTACATTGTACATTGAGAGCAAAAACCAGAGTCAAACTCCTTGTATGTGTACACATACTTGGCCAATAAAGCTGATTCTGAATGCTATTTGGACAGGGTTTAAGACAGACGACCTGACTGCTGCTGTGTGGAAAGGAGGGGAAACAGAGGCTCTGATGAGACTGGACAAAAAGGTGGGCGACGCTGCAGGGCTTTTGTTCTCTTTGACAACCATCTTTGAATCTTGCACATTGTGTATGTTGTATAGCCGCCAACAACTTGGCATGGAGATAACATCAGCTTCTAGTCTTTCCTCTTTTCTCCTGGCACATACAATGTGTATGTTTATTACTTGTGGATATTTGTAGGGATGGCTGCCCAGTGAATCCCATCCGAAGAGAGGAGCTGAATGTCTGTTTGCGAGCCCCACCGGTCTCAGTCCCTACATCAGGTTTGGCTGCCTCTCCTGCAGAACGCTGTACTTCACACTGCGGGGGCTCTACATGAAGGTGAGACCACTGAGCTCATTTCAATCAACAAATCAAACGGCAGGCAGCCTTACTTCACGACACGCGTATAGTTATAACAATGTCTACCTTAACTGTTTTTTGCATTAACATTAATATAATTGCTTTATTTATTTTAGTTTTTACTCCTATTGTGGTTTTGTATCTCTTTTTAATTTTACTACTGTCATGTACTTTCTGCTGTGGCACCAGAATTTCCCTTCTGGGATTAATAGAGTACCATCTTATCTTATCTGAATTGCGGTCGAGTACAGACTTTTTCATTTGAGGTAGTTTGATTCATCACACGATTATCAACCTTGTGCGTCATATAACATCATGTTGTTGTTCCCAATGTGCATTGCTTTTAACGTCTCAAATCCACTTCTCCATCCCCCAAGGCGAGGAAAAACGGCACGCCTCCATTCTCGCTTTACAGCCAGCTGATGTGGCGGGAGTTCTTCTACACTGTGGGCACCAACAACCCTGCCTTCGACCGCATGGAGGGCAACCCCGTCTGCGTGCAGATCCCCTGGGACCACAACACAGAGGCGCTGGCTAAGTGGGCCCAGGGCCAGACCGGCTTCCCCTGGATTGATGCGGTCATGACCCAGCTGCGACAGGAGGGCTGGGTCCACCACCTGGCCAGGCACGCTGTCGCCTGCTTCCTCACCAGAGGAGACTTGTGGCTCAGCTGGGAATGTGGCATGAAGGTACACCAGGGTTCTTCTTCCAGCAGTGGACTTGCCTGGCGTTCACAGCCAGTGTGTTTACATTCACACCACAAGCCTGGTTACGAAACCCAGTGTGGCAGTTTGATTGAACTAGGGCTGAATGATATGGTAAAAAAATCATATTGCGATTTTTCTTTTTTTGAGAGATACATCGCAATTGCGATATGATGACCATTTTTGCATTCACAATTATCTTTTTCACTCAAAAAACTATTAAAATCATCATGTGGGATTTGTTGGGCTCTGTACCAAACAAACATTTTCTTACATCTGGAGAAAATACCCTTCACTCCTTGTGGAGGGTCTTGGGCAACTATAGGCCCTCCACACCTGTTTTCTTCCCAGAGTGAAACACGATTATGTCACCTACGTAACCCAATCCTTAGCCATTATCATTTGTCATGTAAACACTAACCAGGTTTCGGGTGAGGTGAATGAATTCTGAGTGTGCATCAAAAGGTCAGATACTCAAGTCCCTCAACACCCCCAGGGCCGGTTTTGAGGTTTGCAGAACTGTGGAACTGCAACACTAGGCCAGAAAGCCCTTCCTCATTAGGAGAGCACAACATTAAAAATAAACTAATCACTGTTCAAGTTGAAAACGTTTAGTTTATATTATGGAATTGTTCAGCATTGAGTTACAGATTTTAGTAAGTCACGCAAAGAAAATGAAACGACCAATTATAAATTATTTCTTTGGCTTGCATACCATGTCAGCGTTATAGCAGGCTATAGAAGGCCTACAGGCCTATAATTTCTTTAAATATAATATTCGATAATTGGATTTCTTCAGACGATAACTATAATACTATAACTTGTGCAATCTAGGTGAGGTTACATAGGGCAGAATTTGAGGCTCAATGCATCAACCTTAATAAAATAATATCACACACCTTTATTAATCAAACTGAAATGTTGAATATTTATTTTGAGTCTTAACTGCCTCATTGTACTAGACAATCAAGCCATGCGCATTTCCATAGAGAACCTGTCATAAAGATACATACTTCGAAGTTCATGTAGCGGTGGTGCGCCATTGTTGAAGCTACATGTAAGCGAAATGATTTGAAACCACAAGTTTTTCAATATTTACCCCAAGCCAAACGCTGACTTTGATCTGTAGCCGTCTTTACAACAAATATCCTTGCGGATGGAAGTAGTAGTGTATTTACTTATCAAGGCACCAGGTACTGGTAGGCTAGCCTACAGCCAAACATCATTTCACATGAACTTGCAATCACATATCTACAGGAAGAATTGTGTTTATTAAGAGAGACTCTTAATAAACATAATAAACTGAAAAAACAAACCATTGCAACAACAAACAAACAAACACAGAACAACGGCATTGTCAACCGCCGTGAGATTGAATTGTTGTTACAATGTCTTTATCTCCCCGCGCTGTGTTGCAGGTGTTTGAAGAGCTGTTGCTGGACGGAGACTGGAGCATCAACGCGGGCAGCTGGATGTGGGTGTCTTGTAGCTCCTTCTTCCAGCAGTTCTTCCACTGCTACTGTCCCGTGGGCTTCGGTAGGCGGATAGATCCCTCTGGGGAATACATCAGGTATGTCAGTGCCTGTTGCTGTCCTCCATCTTTCCCCATCTTTCTTTTTGGTATGTCAGTTTACATAGAAAATGGTACGCATCATTTTTCTTTAATAAATTTCATTTCTATAGACATGTTTTTTTTTTGGTGTGTCTTTTTTGATACAATATAGTTGTACGCCACATGATGTATCATGATGTATGAGCCCATTGGTGGAGACCTCTGACATTTGAATGCTTTAACAATGGCATAATAATAACAACTTGCTATTCCCGCTGAACCAGTTGAAAGCAACATCATGAGATTGACTGGATGAGAGAGGCCAACGTAGCATTAGAGTAGCATTAACCTTATGGTAGAGCGGGGCAATATATCGATATTGATATCACAATATCAATAGCGTGATATGAGACTAGGTATCATCTTAGATTTGGTATATCGTAATATCGTGAAGTGTTGTCTTTTCCTGGTTTTAAAGGCTGAAAATACTATGAATTCACAAAGGAGTATACATAAATAGGCTTTACCATGTGGTTATTTTATATAGACTATTTATTAATCCATATATATATATATATATATATCATGATGAATATCATTATCGAGACATTAAATGACCTTTATCAGGATAGAAGATGTTGGCCATATCGCCCAGCCCTATGTTATAGCATGTAAGACGTCCGCCCTGTAAACATCTTCTTGTGTCCCCAGGCGCTATCTTCCCAAACTGAGCGGCTACCCGGACCAGTACATCCACGAGCCGTGGAGCGCCCCAGACTCTGTGCAGAAACAGGCCAACTGCGTTGTCGGACTGGATTACCCCAAGCCCATGGTGGACCACGCCCAGAAGAGTCGCCTCAACATTGAGAGGATGAAGCAGGTCTACCAGCAGATCTCCAGTTACAAGGGACTCAGTAAGTGGACTGTGCTTGGGGTGGGCACAGAGAAGCCTGTCGACTGTAGAGGACAATGGTAGTTGTGTTATTAATGAAGCAATTAGATTTTTCTGTTTTCTGTACATATGGAAGAATATTGAGAAGAAAATACACGTTCATGGCAAGCTATTCCCTCTGTATTTATTGTAGTTTAAACAGTAATAATGATCCAGGAACTAAGTCATCCCATACATAATTCCATTCTATGTGGTGTTTGTTTTTGTTTTTAAACATGTTAGTACTTTTGAACACAGTAGTCTATGCCATGTTGTCACCGTTACTAAAATAATACCGCCAACCAGTTTGTCTGTTCATGACATCGAAATACCTTTTCGGAGGCACTTCAACGTCACGACAAAGGGACGCCAATGCCGCAAGGGTATGCTAACGCCACGATGTGTAGATGTGTTGGAGCTCCGTCCGAGAGGGTTAAGCTTCTCGGACACTGCGTATAACGCAATGATGTGTGGCGCATTTCATATACAACATCGATCATTATCAAATTATAAAGATGCGGTTGGCGAATTTGAAAAAGAAAATGAAAGACAAACATTTTATTTTGTCATACTTTCCAAGAAATGCTCCATGTTGGTTGGAAACATAGCTCAAGGGCTTTTTTTAATAGTTATTTTGTAGTGTGTGATTAATATTTTTAATATACCATGAATTGTTAAAACCACTCAAACTGAGTGGCATTGTCAAAGTCCTAATCCTACACCACGAGATCCACATGAAATGATCTAGGTCATAGCCAGGGTTTAGAAATTAGTGAGGACAATAATTTTTTTAAAACCATTTACTGCATTTATTTTACACTACACATACACATAATCAGTGTCCTCATTACTACCTGGCTGTCGCAAAGTAAGATTCTCTAAGAGTACTTGGAGGACCTTGGTGTCCTCATAGCATGGCTACGGTCACGGAAATGCTATTGTCTTTGTTGAACCTAAACTGGTTCATCTGTGGACGAATACTTTTACCCCACGTGTGTGTGTGTGTGTGTGTGTGTGTGTGTGTGTGTGTGTGTGTGTGTGTGTGTGTGTGTGTGTGTGTGTGTGT
>JAOPJH010070761.1:0-10781 GCA_027122575.1 Merluccius polylepis
TATATATGAATCACAAAATACAAGTGTGAATCCTTCTCTGTGCATTCATTAATATTGATACTAAAATAACTCCATAGCTAGGAGGTAGCAATTAAAGTAATAAATATGTGACTACATCAATTAAATACAACAAGGTTAAATAAATGAACACTGCTGAAAGGTAAAATTGCAAGAATGGACAAATCTGAACATTGTAAACAGAGGTTGACATTTAAACACTATCATAGCTTTATGACTATGTGGGGCCCCTGTGGCTCACTCATAATCGCTCATAATGTGGATCCTGCTCTGCAGTTGGCCCTCCTATAGACCCATGATAGGGTGGAATATGGTTAGAGGCGAATGGTGGGTGTCTAGCTTCCCAATGCTCTGGCACGACAGACCTGGGATCTCATATGGCTGGGGTGTCACCGGATATGTCCTGTGTCTACCACCCTCTTGTGAGGTTTTCAAGGTCCTCCGGTATTTGAAGGAAGCTCAGTTTGGCTTTTGTTTTATTCCTAGCATTCAGTCTCTCCATCTGAGGGTCCAAACTTAACAAGAACAGCTCCGATTCATTGTTGGGTGCCACTGCCTTTTGGTTGGTAATAAATTCCATCAACTTTTCATTGACGACTGTGTTGGGGCTTCTGCTTCTGGGTCTGGGTTGTGGTGTAAACTCGCCCAGTCTGGGGAGGTGAAGCTGCATCCTGCTGCTCCCGTGTCTCCTCTTCCTCTGGGTCCTGCCCTGGCTCAGAGGCCTCTGAATTGTCTGCGGTGCTGGAGCAATTGTAACTGAAAATGACTCTAAAAAATAAAAGTAAAATAAAAAATGTTGTTACTGCCTTCATAATGGTAATGAAATCGAGACTGAAAATGGTTTTTCTCAGGGGACTAACCGTCTGTTTGGCATATGTGCCAACAGAAAGGACACGCGGGGGCCATACTTCCAGTCATGCTGGGTTGTTGCCCCAGACCCACTGGGAAGAAGCTGTTTTCTACGCCACTTCACATATGAGTCTCTCGGTGACTTTCATCTTACCTTGCAATCTGCCACTGTAAATGTAAAATAAGTAAATTACCAAACATGTGTACATACTAGTATATCTCCTCTTTTACAGGTATATAGCCACGGGAGACTCCGTATCCAGCCTCGCATTCAGCCGCCGCTTCCGAGAGAGCACTGTTTCCAACGCGATTAAGGATACCCGCGTTGCCATCAATCATAGGATGATTGGGACCTACGTGTCACAGCCAACCGAGGATGACTGGAGAGAAATAGCAGAGGTTCTTTGAAAAAAACAGTGGAAGTTCCCTAGTTGCATCGGTGCGATTGATGGGAAACACACAGAGCTTTTCTGTTGTCCTGATCACCCTGGTGGGTTCAGGGTGGCCCACATTGGGGACTACGCTACATCCAGTGATGGGGGAGTCTTTGCTGGATCTGTGCTGGGCAGACGTCTGGAGGCTGGAACCCTCAATGTAGTCTTCATACCTGGGGTTGAACATCTGGGTAACATGCCCTATGCAACGATGGGAGATGCTGTGTTCCCTCTGAAAAGCCATTTGATGAGGCCCTATCCTGGATGTGACTCCTGGGAGAGGTGCATTTTTAACTACATACTCTCACGGGTGAGAAATGTTGTGGAAAAGGCCTTCTAGCACCCAGGTGGCAGATCTTCCAGATAAGGATCTACCGCCGACCGAAAAAAGTGGACGCCATTGTGCTGTCGGCCTGCATTCTGCAAAACACAGAGAATTATAGATGGCTGGAGGAGTAGGAAGGGAACCAACTGGAGGACGTGGAGAGGATGGGGGGGGGGGGGCAACAGAGGTGGGTAGGCAGCATATGCAGTGAGGGACAAGCTGTGCCAATATTTCAACTCGCCACAAGGAATTGTGCCATGGGAGTACCATATGGTGTAGCAGTCATTGGTGGAAAGTAACTAAGTACATTAAGTCTTAAAATGTTAAGCTGCTTAGAGTATTTCCATTTTATACTACTTTATAAGATAATTGTGTATATGTTTTTTTTTTAATGGTTGATAGTGTAAGAAATGTGTATATTGTGTAAATACAGTAATTGAGTTGAGCACGTTATGAATGCTGAACATGTATTTTCTTAAATTAAAACGTTTATTACAAGTAATCTGGTTGAAGTGTTTTATATAGGCTACATGGTGTTGTTAGCCATATATTATGTGACTGATGAGAAGTTATGCCATGTACTTACTTTTTTCATACATGTGTAGCCCTGTTTAAATTAAAACCATTTAGAAAAATAAATAAGTTCTGTTCATAAAGTTCATTTCAATATAATACATTTTTTTGTGATTGAGATAATTACATAAAATCCGTGTCAGTTCATATTTGATACATGTTAAAAATATCCATAGTTGATGATATATGTGAGAATGACATGTTAATTTGTTTATTGCAGTGTAGAGGCATCGGATGTACTCATTTGTCACATATCGTTATTCTACCTTTCAGTTTGATGTCTGCTCGGTTTCCATGGTTATGAAAACGATCATCCAATCAAACAGGTAGGGGGTGGGATGGGTGGGACATCCGGGACTCACGGGGGAACAACGACAGACATCCGGGTTACACACGAGGCGGGAACGACACGTGCAATGTTGCATTGGCTATTGTGCTGAGTATTGCCTTTTTCCAGTTTAAATGCAGAGTTTATCAGCGGAACAGGGTTAATACTGAGGCGTACCGAAGGTAAATGTTGTTTCTATATGTTTGTGGTACATACGGACTGTTTTTACTACTGTTTGTGATAATGAATGCTAACCGCGATTAGCGAGTGCTAACATGCTACTAGTATTTTTAAACACATTTGAATGTAGTAGCCTAACGTTACTTTAGGTGTTTAATGAGTGTTGCTAGAGTATGCTATGTGAACTCGGAATGAGCTCACAATTGCACATGAATATGTGATTTAGAGCCGTGTGTGTATGCTCGCCAGAGATCCCGACCAGGACACACATCTTGGACCCTTTTTTTGGTTTACCCTCGACGCGGCGAGCGGCGGCTAGTGGCCGTGGGTGTGACCAGTCAGCAGTCCCCGTTTTTTTTTTCATTCATTCACACCATTCATCCCCTCATCCTCATTCCTGACAAGCAGCGTGCAAACTGACTGAGGACAGACTGTGAGTACAAACCGTTACCAATACATTGGATGCTTGGATGCTTGTTTAAGTGAAGTGGTCACCAGGTTTGAGACCTCACTGCTCACAAGCCACGATTCAGGCCTGCACCGTTTGTTATTTTTCTATATTTGGGTTGTGCGCACACAAGTGTTTATGTGAGATTTGAAAAGTTTGTTGCATTCAGGGAATAGTGACACTGATCTTAATAGTTTTTCCTGTAAAAATATATTTTCACCATGTATTATATGTGAAACCATGGTTGTGTGATTGATACAATATCAATATAAAAGAAACAAGTTACACTTGAAGGAATTTATGTTTATTCTTAGTAGGATTTTACATTCCATTACATTTTAAGTCCTACTAAGTGGAGGCAAAGGAAAAAGGAGTTTGTCATTAGTTACATTTAATTAGTATAGGTTAATACGGCACCGCACACAAAAAACTAAAGAACCCAGAGCCCGCCCTAATATTGGAGGTGATTCCGAACAAGTAGTTCATCATCAGTTCATAGGGTAGGGTGCTACATAGTTATTGTTTAATAAAAAATATTTCCATGGTATTACCATGTTCTTACCATATCCTTTGTAATAGATTATTCCATTGTCCATGCAGTTAACTGGAACTTGTACCATATATGTGCCACAACATTACTAAGTAAAACATGACAATTTACTCAGTAGCCTAAGTAAGCTGAAACTGTACTGTAAAAGGAAGCCTTGTTTGTTTCCATGGTATTACCAGGCTCTTACCATATAGTTTGTAATAGATTATTCCCTTTTTCATGCAATCAACAAACTTTGACCATGTATGTTCTGCAACGTTATTAAGTAAGTCATTACAATTTACAGAGTAAGTAAACTGAAACTGTAGCCTACTGTAAAATAAAGCAATGTTTAATCACATGGTAAATACATTGTACTAAACAAAGCTTAAACTGTTGTTACCATGTAAATATATAACTATGAGCTGGTCTGATCATATAACTAACAGGGACAACTCCCTACAACAGAAATCAAAAACACAGAACCCTTTAAAATACATTCGAAGGGTTCTTCAAACGTGAAGCCATTTTTTATTGTCTTTGTGGGGCATTTTGGATTATTGGGAGCAGTCGCCTCCTGGATGATGTTTCTCCAGTTTAAGACAGTTTGAAGACAGGACGTCTACGTCTTCACTTCCACCATCCAAAGACCCACAACCGTCTTCGCCATAGGTGTCCACATCGTCCACGTCCATACTGAAAATAAGCAACATGTCATGCTTATACACCATACTTGGTAGGAAATACAGATGTTGATATAAGGGAATAAACTTACTTGGATGATCATAAACGCACACAGGGAAAAGGACAACAGAAAGGTATCCTTCCGGCCTCTGCAAAGTGTGTGGATGTGAGCATGCGCACTAACAGTGTGACGAACTACAAACGAAAACACGCAGATAGATTCATGCTGCGTTCGTTTATGCTGCGTTTGTTTCTGGTCAGAGGTGGAAAGTCGGAAGTGGAAACGTGTCATCTCCTTTGTGCGTTCGAGCTACAAAGTCGGAAAAACATGGACGCAAAGTGTTGCGTACGAGCATCATGCACGTATTTGCGAATATGTTGTCCATTTGGCGTCAAATTACGTTGAGGCTTGAACTGGGTGGGTTCGGATTTCCACCAAGGAAGGTAGGGTGACCAGACGTCCTCTTTTTCCCGGACTAGTCCTCCTTTTGACACTTATCCCGGACGATTTTGCGAATCGCGACTAGCACCCCCCGTCAACAAATGGAATCGCGATAACGATAATCTAGATTAATGCCAAGATTATCGTGAGGTTAATCTAGATCAAACAAATTAATCTATGCCCACCTCTAATTATTATTGTTATTATTATTATTATTATGAGTTATAAGTGTTCCTGTGAGCTTGTCTTTAGGAATCACACATTGGTAGGAAATTCAAATGCACACACTACTCATCATTACTATCCCAAAGTGTTTATTGAATCATATTTACAAATGTTTCTCACCGCACCAGCAAAAACGCCCGTTCTCATTTTACACTGGAAAATGACATTCAGGTTCCGTATCACTACCAGGAAGGACTGGTGAGAAAATGACATAACAGCTTGACTGGGAATTGGTCACGGGGGCAGACATGTGAGCATGATAGACCAGACGTACATCACAAAGCTGTTGCACAGAATTACTGAAGGAATACAAAAAGCATGTGATTCTTGAATGGCTTCAAGTTAGAGGTTATTTGCTAGTATAGACACCGCTATTCACTTTTACAAAAAAAACCTCAGTAATTTCAAAGTTGACCAGCTTACAGAGATTTTTAGTTGTTTTTTTTAATGAAGGAACATGAGCACTTGTGTTTTTTGTTTTTCTTAAATGAGCTACCTAGAAGGTGTGATCCTACATGACCATGTTGTTCTAGTACGTTCTAGTGTGTGTGTGTGTGTGTGTGTGTGTGTGTGTGTGTGTGTGTGTGTGTGTGTGTGTGTGTATGTGTGGTTATACATAAAGACAACCGTTTCCTTATTATAAAAAAATAATACTGTAAACTAAGTTAAGTTATCAATCATTCACACAATGTCAGCGTTATACAAAAGTACTTTTCTGACTCAACTCTTCAAAATAATAAAATTAAATAAAAAATGTTTTGATCAAAACGAGGACCGTTGAAATGCAGATCACTATAAATTATAACTATAAATGTTTTCATAGAAGCTTACTGTTTGGGACTGTTTGTTTTGTAATATGTATATAGATCATAATATCTGATATAGATCATATGCATTTATTCATCCAAATCACATTTGAATACTTGAATGTTTGGGTTAAGTGTGAGTTTGGACTGTGTTGCCAGGAAATCATAGCTGGACTGCTTTAGTCACTCACGCAGGAAATTGGTTCAAAATAAAAAAAACAATTAACGAAATAAATACAAATTGTACCTTTTTGAACAATCAAGAAGCAGCAATACACTTTTGTACAAGGTATATATTACTGATTTAACATCATATTGTGCTGGTTGTTAATGATTTTGGTGTGGTCTTTGTATTGTTGCATTGGCATTTTTTTGGACAATCTAGATGGGCAGCAAGTGCAATCTGAATCTAATACACCAAAAAATATCATGAGTCATTCATTTCATCAGTCATTCATCATCTACACCAACCTTTGTATTCACTTTGCCCAAACTTAAATGAGGTAATGATAACGATAACACTAACTATGGACTATGGACAAATCTGGTGACCAATACTTCAAATCAATACCCACCCCGATTGCCAAATTCACAAACCTTTCCAGGCAAACAGCATCAAATAGGCTACAACAAACCCAAACGCTAAACCTAAGTATTTCAACATCAGTATCTGCAGTATCTTACACAACAATGCAGGCATAACAAAATGTAAACAATTAACTGTTATAACAAAATAATAATAAAAAATATGTTTTTGACATTCATCAAGTTGAGTCATTCCTTTAGCGCAGAAATAAAAAACAAATAATCATCAAAAGATATACACTAAGTAAAAAATATACATTACAGACATTAAGGTCCAAGGTCCGACAGTGCTTGAGGAAGTGACCCTTGCAAGCCTCATGTAGGAATGCATGAGGCGGCTGCACACACACTGAGTGGACTGTTCCAGGTTCATCCACTGAGCCAGTTGATTATTTGTTAATAGTGTCTACCGCTCGGTTGTAAATCCAGAATATTTACTGATTTCTTTCTGACCCTGGAATTCAGCACCTTCATTTTTAAACAGGTTAGAACTTGTGTTCCAAATCACATACTTTTTCTTTTTACTTTTACTACGTACTGCAGCTGGCCTTATAAAGTATGTACTGTTGCATACAGTATGCATATAATTGGGACATACTACAGGTGACTTCACTGATTAGCACACCTGCAACAAGAGACGTCTGTGCTCTCCCGGCGGCTCAGTCGATGTGACGTATCTTCCGCTGCGCAGAGGATTGTGGGTCAGAATAGTCAGAAAAGCATGCTGGCTGTCATACTGCAAAATGCAACCGGATGTAGTAGGACATCCTGGTATTTTTGGTATACTGAATTTGACATACTATGTATTGGGACATACTAAATCTTTTTTCTGGCATACTAAATAGTATGGTGGTATGGGTATTGGAACGCAGCTTTATTCTCATGGAACAGGAAGGAGTAGAAAGACGGGCGAAAACAGGTGTAGCTCATGAAGTTCATTATATAATTACCGTCATGTTCACCCCTACTATGACATGTCTGTGATAAAGGTCTATACGTGTCAAATCACTCAGTCCTACTCCGTATCCCAGACCCCTACTAACACCACCGTGCTCAGCCACACACGCATTCCTACAAAAAAACAAAAACAAAACTCTTTCTTATAAAAAACACGCAATAACCATTGGAATCATCCCTTCCCCCCCCCAACCCCCCGCTGCTGAGGGCAACCAATGATACATCCCTGGCATGAATGGCAATAATATCCAGTCCTAGTGAAAACAAACAACACAAAACCTTTGACCAATAGGATTAGGCTTCTTAAAGTAAAAAAAAAAGTCCCAGGATTGGCTAGGACAGATCACAGGCTGACCAGGCCAACAAGCGTGTGGAAGGCAGAGAGGAAGCAGAGAACACCGAAGGACCGCACTGAGTCTGCGCTGTTTTGGACCATCATTCCAGTTCCTGCAGGACGATGGAGAGAGGAAAAATGGTTGTCAAATTCATATAAATACAGATACCCATGTCTCTAACAAGCCTGGATATTATTCAGCTATTCTGATCAGTATATTACGATATTTCAAATAATATTTCAGATATTTCAAAAAAATATTTAATCGCATACTAATACATATTTGCCTGCTACACTGTTCCCTGAAAATAACTTGTGTTGCAAGCAAATATTTATTATAATAATCATTTCCCGTCTGGGAGGATTTTGCAGATTACAACAAACTGAATACCCCCCCCCCCACCTCTCCCTTTCCAATGACGTAGGAGAAGCTACGGTGGCCTGTACTGGCCTGTAAGGTGCCAGTAGGTACTGAAGCTACGGTGGCCTGTACTGGCCTGTAAGGTGCCAGGAGGTACTAGGGGTGCAATAAATACCAGAAAACTGTAATTGAATACACGGTCCAAATCACCTGTGTTTTATACAGGTGACTTATGTCTATGTGCGTTACATTCACACTGGAGCTCCACTGGCCACGCAGTTGTTTACCTGGTTTTTACTGTTGTAGAGCTAGCAGGTTACACTTCTAAACTGCAATAATGTTATATCCATTGGGAACATTTTGTAAAATTACACAATCACTCATAGCTGCCTTCAGTTCCCCGCGTCAGATCACTGTAATTCGGAGCGTGAATATCTGTTGAATATCCAATATCTTAAACTGCTCTAGAGATGTGTGATTCTTTTAATACACCACCACAGTAGTGCTATGCTGCTATAAATGTCACATTCAGTTTTGTTATCCACTAATTAAAACATACTTATGAATATTATATTACATTTCTGCCAGGACCGTTCTGCTAGATGCTCCTAAATTCTTCACACTAGACCTTAAGTCAAATTGAATAGTTTTCTTCTTTGGGTTCAAGCTTGAGTCACCTGAGTCTCGGGAGACGATGGTTTCATGCGCAGCTCCGTCGCCCCCCTCCCCCCAGGAGCGGATCTCCAGCACCACGTAACCGTTGTCCCGGGGCAGTGGCAGCTTCACCGACGTCTTCCCCTTCTCCAGGACCTTGAGGGACGCCTGACCCTCGTGCTTGTATAGAACCTGTGGGGCCCCATTCCAGACACGTGTTACTCCAAGAGCCAAGAACGCAGAAAAGTGATGTGATGTTGAAGGTAACCCATTCCAAATAAATTCAAAAGGAATTAATGAAAATGTATCATCTTTCAATTGTACCAACACAAGTTGTGTTTATTGATACAGTTTGTAATCGACATTGGTTGATTACCAACTTATCACAATATCTCATTATTTCAATCTGTTAAAACATTTATTTTCGTCTGATATACCTTTTATGTGACATCACCTAGGTGACATCGCCTAGGTGACAAGACCTAGGTGACAACACCTAGGTGACATCCCCTAGGTGACAATGCCTAGGTGACAACACCTAGGTGACATCCCCTAGGTGACATCGCCTAGGTGACAACACCTAGGTGACATCCCCTAGGTGACATCCCCTAGGTGACATCACCTAGGTGACATCCCCTAGGTGACATCACCTAGGTGACATCGCCTAGGTGACACACACACACACACGCATGCAGTGCTCACTTTGTAGCCCAGTACAGCGGACTCGTTGTGCATGGCCTTCACATGGTCCCATCTGACTGTTACCCAGGATCCATCTGTTTTCCATGACACGTTGCCGGGGGGACGATTAGGAGCTGCAAACAAACACAATCAGGAAGTAACATTACAATTACAGAAATATTAACACTGTAAAGCTGTAAAAGTAAACAAAATATGCACATACATAGAATTTGTGTTTTAGTGTTGAATACAGTTTGCCAGAAATTGCCGTTCACAATTTGCAGCTGCCTAACTATAATAGAGTAACACTTAGGGAACAAAGAAGATACAAAACATCAGATGGTATAATTGCATTCTAATAATACACTTCTGCCTTTTTCGCCTCGAGCAAATGTTCTTTTTTAGTTCTCAAAAAAACACTGCTGAGCACCAGGCAGGGGTATCTAATAACCTCCACCACTATGAAAGCGATCCATCCAGTGGTGTTATTTTATATACAGTAGTGGGAGTGGGGACACACGTGTGAGGAGGCTTGGCCCGGGGCAGGGGAGTGAACACATGGTCTAACAATCCCCAGATCCTCCTGGTGAGTACGGTTACGGCCCTGAGGTCCAGGAACAGCCACGGTGTATAATTCCCCTCCTCGGGACAGCCAGTGACGGACTGCGCCAGACTGGATATCAGTGGCAATCCGTTTGAAGACATGATGGGCACGTCATGTGGGCGTCAACCATCACAACCCAGTCATGTTTCTGATTACAACCCCCCCCCTCCCTGGGGATCTATTTGTTTGTTCTGTGATGTCACGTGTTGATGGAGGGGTAAAACCTACGTGGTCTCCTGGTGGTGATGGTGGTCCGCGGCGACGATGGCCCGGTGCCGGCACTGTTGTACGCCAGGACGGCCACGTGGTAGCGGGTGCTGGGTCTGAGTCCCGCCACCCGGGCGGTGGTCCCCAGCCCGGCAGTCCGGATACGGTCGGCTGCCGCCTCCCTCTCTTGCTGCCGCCAGTATCGGATCTGCAGGGCGTTCACACTGGTCAGAAGAAACCCCGGCCTTTCTTTTCATGGTCAGAAGAAACCCCACCCTCTCTTTTTATGGTCAGAGGAAACCCCACCCTCCTTCTGTGTGTATATACCCATCTGTATTCTGGAACAGATGCTTTCCTTCCCAACTGTCTTCTAGTCTGTGACTTGGAGTGTTGAGGGAGTTTGAAATCCAAGCATATCATTGCAACAAACACCTTTGACTTGTATGTGTTGTAACCAATGCAGCCAATGTGTTGTAATGTGCATATGACAAACTGAAAATAGTGAATATAATGCATTCATAGTAATAGTAATCATTATGCTTTCTTTGAATAATATG
>JAOPJH010070795.1:0-10775 GCA_027122575.1 Merluccius polylepis
ACACACACACACACACACACACACACACACACACACACACACACACACACACACACACACACACACACACACAGGCTTCAATCCAATTTGAAGATGGCTTGTTGCTATCACATCTGTGACAACATAAACAACTCCTACACTATTGTTCAACACGTGAAAAACACAATAGAGGCTACACTCACTCCAGATGGATACGGTTAGATTTGTCAGTGTGGTGAATCACATTTCTCGGGTTCCTTTCGTCTCGTTAGCTGTGTGTCCTTCTGTGCATTTATGATTTAGATTGAACAGGGGAATAGATAATGTTTCCTGTATTAGTCCTTTGTTGTTCAAGTCACGGCTGTATAGCATCTGTACTACAGAGTGGCAGACATATTTGACATAAATGACATAAATGGAGGTTTTCAAAAAATTATCTTGACACAAGCTTTGGCGCTTCAAATTGTGTGTATTAACATGGAGATCTACAGGCCTCACTCCAGCAGGACATGGATGACTAGCCTTCAGCTATTTATTTTGAGCCAGTGGCAGAAGGTTAGAACCAAACAGAATGCATACTAGTCAGTAAAAATGAATAGACTTAAGGTCCTCCATTATTGTATCACAGTGTGGTGGACAGCGATAATGGGTTTCCTGCAAATACAAAGGCTATATGGACGTAGAACCTCCAAAACTCTCGGCTATATTTGCTCGTCTCTTCTAACTTGCGTCTAAAGGTATTTATTAATGATAATGGGTCTCACCAGCTGTTGTTTACATAGTTCACAGCGGTTGGTTGTTCTGGATATGATGTACTACATTATGTCCCTGTTGTTAAGTGGTTCAATTAGTTATTTCCTTTTTCCTCCCGGTTCATGCTCAATCCTGGACCTTCATCTCTGGATCTGAAAACAACAACTTTGTGTGTGTGTGTGTGTTAGAACATCTTATGCCTGATTCTGATAAATGTGTTGTATCATTTTGCGTCATCTGCCTTGCAGTAAAACTGTACATATTCTCTTATCCCCTTTCTCTTTAAAATAATCTTAGGTTTGAGTACAACCCAAGGCCTTCGATCCTGATAGAAAAAACACTTATTACTTGGCCGGGTCCAAATTGATTTGTGTTTTCTATTAAGGTCTCTGGAACAGCCATCCCATAATAGACCTGTTCTGAACACCTCTCAGGCTTTCTTTATGCCTCTTCCAAATACCTGCTTTTATCTCTCTCTACCACAATAGGCCTTTCACACAGACCAAAAAACTGATAATCCAATTACTGGGTTAGACTTCTTAGGTAAAGACTTCTACCCATATATTTATCTGGTGTGACTTCCCAAGAGCCTATACATTGATCAATACGATTGATTTGCAATCATGCGATGTCATTTGAGACGACTGTAGTGGAAAAAGCAAAAAAAAGGTGTATGGCAATAATTGACTTGTATCAAATTAGTTGAAAACCACAAAAAGCGGTGCCCTCTAAACAAAACATTTTAGTCTGGCAGGGAATGTGTCTAAATGGTCTGGTCTTGCCTCTGCAATGGTCAGTGTCTCAATGCTAGCTGCAGAGAAGAGCAAAAAATATTGTGTAGCATGCAGTTAGTTTTAGGTTGAGTTGGATGCAGACCTTTTACCATGCACCATGTTTCTGTTGTAAACCCTGTGCTTTACTGAGCCTTGTTTTGCTGTCAGAGATTCTCCCTCAGTGAGCAGCAGACTATATGATCCTAAAATGCATACAGCCAACAAAGATGTCTCTTCTTCTATCACTGTGGAAGACAGGGAAGGATTCCCTGAGGGATCTGACCTCAGACCCAGCTGAATATTGTATATGTAGTTCTAGAGAGGGTTGAAGGGCAGCAGGAGGTAGAGCGGGTTGTCTGACAACCAGAAGGTTGCTGGTTCGATCCCCGGCTCCTCCTATTGTCGAGGTGTCCCTGAGCAACAATTGTAAAGAGCTTTGAGTGGCCACAGCTGAAAAGCACTATATAAATGCAGTCCATATACCATTTAAAGAGCAACACAATACAGTTCTGCACTGTGGTTGACAGAGAGACACTAAATACAGCAACTTGTAGGAGAAGCCAGATATGTCTGCTGTCTCAGTCAGGAGAAGCATTCAAGGTGAATCCTGATTATCCTGACCCACCAACCAACCAACTATTTTAACAACATTTTACAGAACACACTAGTGGGTGGTAAGATATATCCAGAGAGGGAGAGAGCTCTGTGTTGTATATGCCATGCTGCGTAAAGCCATGCTGGAACTCATTGGTCCATAGAGATTATAGACCTGCTGAGAATGGCTTTAATCTGTTTGCCATACAGACTCCTTATACATTTACATAAACCAATGAATATGATAATAATAAACACTACTTAGCCCAGGGATTCCAGCTGTCATGTAAGACCAGGACTAGAGGATCTCCACTGGGACAGACCGTCAGTCGCTCTGGCTGTGGAGCTCCTGGAGCCTGATGGACATCAACAGAGCCTTCAGAGAAGTCTGCTGGTGAGGCTTATATGGCTACAGCTAAATGATCAGAATTTGTGGCATTACTAATTCAAGTAGAACACTGTATATTTATTTTACCCACATATAGTATATAGATCATGGATAGCTTCAGGCAGAGTAAGTTGCAAACCTCTAACACCCAGCCACCAATCATATAATAAAAAGTAGGCCAAACAAATGTATTTAGTCTTCAACTCCATTTCAATCACCATTTGCAATGAATATATAAGAAAATATTTTCCGAAAACAAATAATAGTAACCTCACTGTTTATTTTTCTCAATCGCTCTTCATCTCTCTCTCTCTCGCTCTCACTTTCTCCCCTAAGTACCCTGAAGAGATAATATCTTGTGAAACCATGCGGAACGGCCATTTTAAGAATCTGAGTGGCTTGTGCAAATTAGAGAGGTGTGTGTGTGTGTGTGTGATGAATAAAATAAAAACCACCCCTTTATTTCGATTCTCGACTGTGTTCTGTCCATATTTTATGTGCATTTCCTAGTGGTTTGGTAAATGTATACAGGTCAGCTAAAGATTACCGGTTATGTTGTTCATATCACAAATGGTTTTACATGGATGTTCTCAAGTACATTAACTCAATTAAATTAATTAAATACATGCATCAGCCTTATAAGATCTAAACATTCATATTTGCTTTCAGTGAAATAAATATTATTAACCTACTTAAGCATAATCACAATGTGAACCTTGTGTACCAGTAGTCGGCCCATAGATGATAGGGAGGAGAGATCAGTGTAGAAGGTATGGAGATGAGTAGGGAGAAGCGAGGAAATGCTACTGTAAAACCTTCGGACTGTGTTACTGGAGAGTATGGGTGTCTGATAACAGACATGTTGTTTTTTTAGCTCTCCTCCATCGTCTTGGTGTCCATCAGCCCTGATGGATGCTGTCAAGCTGCTTAATGATGCCTGTCCCTCAGTGGCCCCAGTGACATACCCAGTACAGTGTGGTGCACTCAGTGTTACACAGGCACTGAGGAACTCACTCCACACACAGAGCTGATTGGAAACAAGCAGGAATTGGATACTGAGGAAAAAAATACAAAGGTGTCTCACAAGCCAGTCCCATTAGAAAAACAATATTTTCAATAGTGAATGATAAAATGTCATTTTACTGCACTGTTTAGTCCCCGTAAGAGGTGTGTAAGGGGCAGAACATATCTGGCAATGTTCCATGTAAATGCAGGGCTCCAGACTGCGACCAAATGGTCGCATTTTGCGACCAAAATCTGAGAGAATGCGACTGAATTTTACATCTGGTCGCGCATGTGCGACCAGTACATTTGCCCTTTTTTTTTTTTTTTTTTTACACGTTAAACGTGGAAGGAGCGCGTCAATGAATCCAGAATCTGTAGCAGGCCAATGAGTGTGAGAAGGATAGGGAATGGCCACTGTAAGTGGCTAATGTGTGGAGGGGGAGGGTCATAGAGATTAAAATTAGTAGAAATGTGAATATTTGGTTAGCATGTTGATTTACGGTGTGTGCCCCTAAAATTTCTGGTTGCGCCCCTAACATTTTCAGTTAGGGGCTACAGTGCTCCTAGTGAAAAAAGTTAGTCTGGAGCCCTGAAATGTATGCTTTTTTTTTCAAATGCAATTTTAAATCTTGCTGTAACAACCCATGACAGCCAATTTAAACACCGGGCTGTGTATTTTGTCCATCATACGTGCAGTGCATTCTTCAGTTACATGTTGAGATAACCGCCAGCATAGAGAGGGAAACCAAATCATTGGCTTCAGAGTCATTTTGAATTACACTTTTTGTATTATTATTAGTTCAAGTTGAAGTAGTAGTGGTATGCATATATTGGAACATAAACGAAAATCTGGACACACCAATGCTAAACCACAGCACACATTCACAAACAAGACGACAGGTGAAGGAGAAAAAAACACAGAAGACTTTCTTTATTGTCCCTAAATGGGAAATTGTTTTGCAGTCAGGATCACAATATAAATACAGACAGACAGCACAACAAGAACAATAATAAAAACAACAAGAACAGTACAACAGAAAAACAATGTTGTAGTTCAGACGAGTTCAGGTACAGTGATTTACAATTTAAGAAACCAATGGCAGTAGGGAAAAAGGAGGCCGTATAAAGTTTGGTCCTCCTAACAGGCATCCTAAAACAAGGACCTGAGGGTAGCAGTTCGAACTCATTAAGAAGTGGGTGACCCTGACGGTTAAGATGCTGGTAGCTTTTCTAAAAACGTGCTTATTATAAAGGTCCATAAGCTGACTCCTACCAGACATTTTACTTGCCACCTTACACAGCCTTCCAAGTCTGTTCTTGTTGGCCAGAGTCATCGTGCCAAACCAACCCACAATACAAATTAAAACTGATTCAACAAAGCCTCTATAGAAGAGAGTCGATTAAATTAATCAATCAGTTGTATTTAAAGTGCAGAATCACCATGCAGCATGGTCCCAACACACTTTACAATTAAAAAAGTAGCCTATACATAGGACAAAACATAAAGAAATAAAATAAAATAAGAACATCAATGGTAAAGAATGTTTGAATATAATAAATAATAAAACAACCACATTAAAAACATCAATGTTAAAGTGATGTTTGAAAAGATGATGGACCTGACTATTTCTGTGTTTCTTTATATGGAAGCATATGGTTAACTTAATTCAAATGAAAATGCAATCTCACAATAACATTTTAAGGGTTAGGGTTAGGGTTACCATTTTCCACTTATGAAAGCATAATTCGGCTCATAATGAAAATTAAAATGTAATAACCATTTTGCCTTTTTTATTATTAAGTACTAGTATGCACTTTCTCTGACAAATTGAAAATGAAAATGCAAACGGCGTTGCATTTTCATTTTTAAAGACTCAATATGCAGTTTCTCTAACAAAATTACCTGTCAGTCATTCTCTTAAGGCAGGAACATTGGTGTGACCTAGGCCTGGTTTGCAACCATTCATATAGATGTTTTTCGATTTTCTATTTCATTTTGATAAAGAAACTGCGTGCCTAGTCTTTGAAAATGCAAAGCTGTTTGCATTTTCAATTTGCCAGAGAAAGTGCATACTAGTACTTGAAAATTAAAATGCAAAAGATTATTGAATTTTAATTTTCATTATGATCCAGATTTTGCTTACATAAGTGGAACATTTAAATGCTATTCCGGGTTTCATTTTCATTTGAATTAAGTTAAACATATGCTTCCATATCTTTAACATGTAATGGAAGGCCATTCCAGAGATAAAGGGCACGGTAGACGAATGCTCCAAAGCAAACAGATTTTTTGTTAACTGAAGGATTGACCAGGAGACCAGCATCGAGAGAGTGAAAATAGCGCGCCGGTATAAGTAGCTTGGATAAGTTAGGTGGTGCAAGTCCATGCAAGGCTTTCTAAGTTAAAAGAAGAACCTTAAAATCAACTCTAGCTTGCACTAGTAGCCAGTGAAGAGAGCCCACAATGGCGTTTAGTTTTCATCAAGATTCTAGCTGCAGTATTCTGAAAAGCTGAAGACTTCTAGTAGCACAACTAGGAAGACCAGAGAAAATTACAATCATCAAGTTTGGAAAATACAAATGCATGGATTATTATTATTACATTTTCATTATCATACAATGATAGAATAGGTTGGATTTGAGCAATTATACTAAAATGAAAAGTCTTAAAGCATTTAAAGCATTTGGCAGACTAGTTGAATGGAGTGCTCAAGCTGGGGCATGGGGTCTGACCATCACTTGGAGGTGGGGGGGGGTGGCAGTTTCATTCACAGCCTTGTAGGCCAGTACCACTTAAAACTGATGTGAGCTACTACAGGGAGCCAGTGGAGGCAGCCAGTGGAGGGCACGGAAGAGGGGAGTTACATGGGGGGGTTACCTCTCCGCAATTTAATTGCGGAGAGAGGAAGTCCAGCCAGGAGTGAGTTGCAGTTGTCGATGTGGGAGATGAGTGCTTGGACCAGGAGCGGTGCTGCTTACCTCGTGAGAAAGGGCCAGATCCTGCGGATGTAGAGATACAGCAGATGTTGCAGAGTCTTGATATGAGACTGGAGACTGGAATTTTTTATAGACATGCCTCTACATTTTGGAGTACCTGTAAGGCGTTATTTCGCCTTACAGGTACATATAGCTGTGTATCATCAGCGTAGCAATGAAAAATTAACACCATATTTGCAAATGATGTCACCAAGGAGAATCATAAAGATAGATAAGAGCATAGGGCCAAGGACAGATCCTTGGGGTACACCAAACTATTTTGGTGTTCTATTTGATAAATATGAATGAAACCATGAAAGCACCATCCCCTAGATACCAACATGCTCTCCAAGCGGCTTAGAAGTATACTGTGGTCCATGGTGTCAAAAGCTGCACTTGAGTCAAGAAGCAGCAACATTGATGTTAAATCAGAATCAACAGTAATTAGTAGATCATTGCCTACTCTGTCAAGGCAGTTTCAGTAGAATGATGGGACCAAAAGCCGAATGAAATCAATCAAAAAGATTGCTGTTGGAAAAGTAGGCAAAAAATTGATCAGCGACAAGTAATTTCAACATAAAAGGAAGATTGGAAATTGGTCTAGAATTGTTCAGACCTTGCAGATTAAGTTTAGGTTATTTAAGCAGCAGTTTGATAATGGCAGTTTTAAAAGCTGAGGGCACAGAGCCCACGGAATGCGACTAATTGATAATTTCAAGAATAGGACAATTTAAAACAGTAGCAATTCCCCAAAAATATTAGATGGTATAGGGTCTATTATGCAGGTTGTAGGTTTGGAAGCAGTTACCAGGCTGGTAAAGGCCTCAGGGGAAATTATTATTTCAAACTGAAGGAGTGCAGTTGGTCTGAGTCACAGTGCCTGCATTCGTCAAAGTATTGGAGGGTTCATAGCCATCATTCTGAGAAGACTGTGGACCAGTGAAATTATATCTAATTGAACAATCTTACTTGTAAAGAGGTTCAGAAAATCATCAGCAGTGAATAAAGCACTATGAGCAGGGTTATTCTGTGTGAGTTTAGCATTAGTATCAAACAGAAACCCTGGATTATGTTTATAAATGTTAAATTGCACATATTTCTTAAAACTCACCCAGGCAAGGTGAGACATTTCTTTTTTTGTAATACGCCACCTGTGCTCTATTTCTACAAATTAGTTTGAGTGCCCGAGTGTCTTGAGAAAACAATAGCGCTGATTTCATCCAACTGCATTTTCTGGTTGTAAGAGGAGCAAGAGAGTCAAGTGTTTTGAGCAAAGCACTATTCAGATTGTCTAAGATTATTAAGGGAATCAGAATTTACAGTACAGAAATCGACCGAGCATGAGTTATGTATCAGGCTCTGAACACTTACTTGGAGTACAGAGAGAAACATTAAAAAAGACACACTGATCTGAACCTGGAACTTGTAAAATAGATGAAAAATCAACATCAATACCCTTTGTAAAAATTAGGTCCAGTGTTTTTCCATGGTTGTGAGTGGCATTCTTCGGATTTGGGGTAAAGTCTAGACTAGTAACAAGGTCCATAAATTCCACAGCTCTAGAGTCATTTACATGCAAGTAAAAATCATCATCATCATCATCATCATCATCATCATCATCATCATCATCATCATCATCATCATCATCATATTTGACAAGAGCAATCAACAATAATTCAGAGAACTTGGATAGTGCTTTAGAGTCTATAAATGGGTAGTCTCGCATAGCCAGACCTATCTTCACACTTTGTTTTTGTGTTGTGCCAGCACTGGAGACAGGTCTGGCTATATCATTCTGGTATAGGGGAAACAAAACGCTCTGTATTTCTTTAAACCAATCACAATCATCTTGGGCGGTGCTAAGCCCAGGAGTGCAAAATAGTGTCGGGGGAGAACTTGTTATGGTGGATCATTTGCACATGGGAATGGCTAAATCCCTGCAAAAGAAAATGCCACATAAAACAGTAAAAGACGTATGCCGACTATATGATGTGCTCTTTTCAGCGTGTAGTTGCTGGCTTGGAGGTTGTTGTTGTTTCACGCAGCGACAGGGACTTGAAACTGTAGACATGCAGATAGAGAAGGGAAGGAGAATGCCGACTGAAATAGTCACCCAATGGCAGGCTTATACCTACAACCTACATCCAGTGAATCAGACTGATAAATGGTTAATGCAAAAATGAGTTCTAATAACCATGGCTAAATATTTAAAGGTTGAGAAATTTACTAAAGTGCATTCGGTGCAGATGAACCAGTTAGAAAAGATGGTTGCAATTCCACCCCCTTTCGTGCCTTGTCTAGCAGAAAATAAGAAGCTAAAGTCTGGGGGAGAAGCCTCAATAAGTGTCACTGAGGCAGTGGATGAGAACCAGCATTCAGTAAGAAATAGAAAATGTAGACCGTATTGAGTAATAAAATCCCCAATATAAAAAACTCTTACTAGAGAGCGATCTAATGTTCAATAATGCAAACTTCCAATCATCTGAGGAAGACATGGAAGTTGTTTGATGTTGAAAGCCCAGTAGGTTTTGCAAAATAGGTTTTACATACTGCATTATAACGTTTGTGTCATCTATTATTGATTATAACTGGGATGATAGAGAGGCTCTCTGGATTCACAATAATTATTTGGGCTGTAGGGGGAGCTGGTGGTATAAACAGGAGGTGAAGAGGTCACGGGATGAAGAAGAGCGAGCAATCAGTGACCGGTGTCACTGATTAGTCCAGAGCTGTTGTGGAGCGAACAGTGGTCAAGTGCAGGACTAGGAGGCCTCTTTCTAAACTCAATTACCATGTCTTTGTTTTTAGACACATTGAAATGCAGGAAGGACTCATCACACCATGAAACAAAATCATCAACCACTGGCCCGTGGTTCTGCTCATCCCCTTCTAGAAGGCTAACAATTTCAAGTCATCTGCAAATTTGATGATGTCTGTTTCCATGCCTACTGGGACGGTCTATAGTGTAGTATGTCCAGAATGGGGGAGAGACAGCAGCCTTGAGGAGAACCAGTGGAAGAGTGAAACTGGGTGGAGAAACTGCTGTTTACTCACACGCACTCAGACCTATGAGTTAAAAAGTCCAGTATCCAACCAGCAAGATTAAGATTTAAAAGGCGGTTAAGTTTGTCTGCAAGCAGATGTGGTTGGATAGTGTTAAATGCAGAGAAGAAGTCGATAGAAAAGTCTGGCATGTGCTTTTTTGCCCTCTAGATGCCGGTACAGGAGGTTCAACAGAGTAATGGTAGCATCCTCCACCAGACCTGTATGCACATTGCATGGATCCATACATGACTCCACCTGCATTAAAACCTCCTTTTATGATCTTTTCAAACATTTTCATCACTAAAGACTACTGGCCTAAAATAAGAGATAATAAAAACGATAACTTAAATGTAAAAAAGACAGTAAAAGATAATATTGTCATAGTCATAGCCTACTGCTTATACTCCTAGACCGTTGCTGAAGTTATTGGTTCCTATCCGATCAATAAGCAGACCTAACCTTGATATCAATCAAACTACTGATTGACATCCACATGTATTAATCAATCTCCTCAGTCCTCTTGGTATTTACTGTCTGCATTCTATATACTCCAGCAGGCTACCATGTGGAATCTCTATCTGTACACAGTAGCCTACACTGTCCATTTATTTGGTAGAGAGACTTCTATTATTCGGTGCCTCTACATCCTCTATAGGCCCTTGTAAATGAAGACTTGATCACAACATGTGAAATTAACTATTCAATTAGCCATGCCCTCTCCTCTGACAAGATTGACACCATTGTGTTTGGCTAATTAATTTTATTCTGTAAAACATTAGTCTTGTGGTGTACTGTTTATTTATTATGTGTCTAGTGGTGATAAGATGCAGTGTGTTGAAATGGTTCATATTTAATCATCATGACCTGACAATATGAACTTGTTACAAAATAAAAGAACCCCTCTCTGCAGTGCCATGTGCATAATGTCAGAAAATCAATAGAGAGACAATTCAGAGGATGTCAGAGCACAGCAACAATGGGTAAATAAACTGCGATGGCCGAATAGCAATTATAGTCGAGAAGACAATGCTATACATTCTTCAGAGTGTTGCATGCTGGGGGAATGTGTTTTGTCCAGTGGTACATCACTGTGTTATTGTGGTCCCACACCATAATAAGTAGGTTTCATCCCCTTGATGAACAACCTATTGGCTGTGTTTGGAATCGCATACTAACGTACTATTCATTAGGGGTGTGCATTGGCACTGCCCTCACGATTCGATTCGATTACGATTCACCAGGTAACGATTCGATTCAATTCG
>JAOPJH010070850.1:0-10757 GCA_027122575.1 Merluccius polylepis
ATCGATCCCAACAGGCTAGTATCGATCCGATACCGATACCGACTTGGTATCGATACTATCGATATTTGGAATCGATCTGCCCACCACTAGTATCAATGTGTGACATATTGTATAAGCTGCTATACACGTCCAGTTTGCTGTAGCTTGTTTGATATGGAATGCCATTTTATTTAGGCCTGTGATATTTCAATTCTATTGTGTGATGTTGCCTCCACAGTGTTTCCCTGTGCAGTAGGCGTTTGCGTGTTGTGTTTAGAGTGACTATTGCAAAGGTTGTCTTGCTATGTTTTAAGACCAACAGTTGAGGCTATGGGCATGTTCTGATATTGTCATGTGATGACCTAGGTCTGGTCTGTTTAGAAACGTAACACAAACCATTGGCCTGTCCACTGTGTGTAGGTATTTTTTCTGTTGTTGCTCGAGCGATATAAAAACATTGTAACGGTTTTTCTGTTTCTTTGTGGTACCTGCACCAGCTAAATATTCTCTGTATGAAGTGAAATGTTATTGACAGTGTTAGCTGTATGTAGTAACTACCTGTAGTATGTTTTTCGCAGAAATCCTGCAATTGACTATTAGAGCTCTCCCGAAAGCCATGGTGTAATTCAAACCCTGTTTATGGTCAAACTGGTAAGCAGACAAAACAAAACAACAAGATGAGTTTGAGGCAGTTGACCTTTGAGGTTAACAAACAGAAAAAAAGTGAACACATGAAACCAGCTGGCAGTTAAAACTAATACTAATATCAGTGAGACTTATTAATCCTCTACAAAGTTGAAGGTATCTTAAAGTGAAGTCCATGGGTACTGGTAGCCCTCACGTTGCTGTGTCTCAAGTCAGGGAACTAACTGAAAAGTTGGTTTAAAAAGGGTAAAAATTGGTATGCAGTCAACGATTTGCAACCTTTGTTTTGGTATGTTTCCTCTGCGATCATAATGGAGGTTTATGCAGCGAGCATTTTGGGGAAGAGACATGTGTCCGGGGCCAGATGGACAGACACAAGGAGCCCATGGTAAATGGAGGGAGAAGGACAAATAATGAGATTGGGGAGCGATTTGCGTCCCCGCTCCATACTGTGTTAAGAGAGGTCACTAAAGCATTGGGCTGGGGGCTAATTGACTTTAAATTAGAATCTCCTAACCCACTCACACACACAGCAAAAATGTGCTTATCTGCTAAGTGGCTAATGGGTTGTCACAAAATGTCCTTCAGTCACGGCTGTGGCTTGTCATAAATATCAAACAGTAAATGAATTAAATTAGAATAATAATCACTAAATTAAAATTGCAAGCAGTCTCGAAAGGTATTCACGGCCCACACGCACCGCGTACCCCAGCTACTGCCTTTTTCCAGCGATTCACAGGGCACGTCACTCGGGGGCGATGAGATAAGTGTCCCTAAGCATTTATATGTGATTTTGTGCCCCCTGTGGGCAAAGTGGTGCCAAACGCTGAGCTGAGCACTTAGCTAAGGGCGGCAGTAGCTCAGGAGGTAGAGCGGGTTGTCTGGCAACCTGGAAGAGCTGCTGGTGCCTTGCATGGTTGACACCACCGTTGGTGTATGAATGTGTGTATAAATGGGTGAATGTGAGGCAATAATTGTAAAGCGCTTTGAGTGGCCACAGGTCTGAAAAGCGCCATATAAATGCAGTCCCTTTATCATTAATAAAAAATGACACTGTGACATCATTGATTAAGCTATCGACACCAATCTGTGTCACCAAAAAGTGTGCATCCCTAGTTTCAAGGGTGTGGCACCTTCTGAAGTAGAATTGGGAGGATTGAAACTGTTCGCTCATGTAAATTTGATTTCCGCATAATTCATCCATTTTATATCCAATCAAAATTTCAAAGGCACGTCCATAGAGCATGTGTAATTTGGGGCCATTTGGTTATTTAGAATAAGATTTTTGAAGTAACACTGTACAGTACAGAAAAATATATTCTGACGCATCTTATGGCTCCAAAAAGGAAAAATGTTCATCATCTAAAATAAGGTCTATATACCAAGTTTCAGAAGTTTTCATCCATGGGGGCGGCGGGACTGATTTTGTGTACTTTAACCACACATGATAGTGCCCCCTGTGGGCCAAGTGGCACCAAACTTTCTGGAGACCTGCTTACAGGGATTTCTTTTACCAGTCACAGGCTGAGATATAGATTTGACTAACTACTAATAATAAGAAGAATCCCTATAACAAGTATCCACAGTTTCACTGTGAATACCTAATAAGTCAGAAGTAGAAAGGGTTGTCATATACATGAGAAGTTTACTGTTGTTGCCTGTCTTGCATACCACGGCTTGCATGGCGGCGGTTTAGAAAAAATAGTCGACAGGTTGAGAGTAGACACAGCGGTCAGGTGTTTATGTTTGCACAGCCAGTCTGTAACACACAGCACTTCTTTAAGTTTGTCCCTGATGTTCCTTGTTTGACTCTGGCAGCACAGCAGAATATCTGAACACAGATGGACAGACATCTCTGAAGAGTCTCCTGTCGGAACCACTCAGGCCTGCGAGTCCTGGGGCTAAAAAAAGCCCACAAGACAGAGAGAGAGAGAGAGAGAGAGAGAGAGAGAGAGAGAGAGAGAGAGAGAGCTGGCGATAGACAGATAGAGAGAAAAAGAGAGAGCTATACAGAGAGAGAGGGAGAGAGAGAGACACACAGAATACTCAAGAGGCTTTCAATGCTGTGGGAGTAAAAACGAGTGACAGAGGAAGGAGCGAGAGGCTGTCTTGATGTCTTCATCTGAAAAGAGAGACAGAGGACGGAAGTGAATAACAGACCCCCCCCTCCCCGTTCCTCTTGCCAAACAGCCGACACCACAGGGGGATGAGAGGAGGCAGCTTGAAGACAAAATATTCCTGTGACAGTGGGGTTCCTGGGGACAGGGAAGATGGAGTGGGCTGGCTTGTGTGACTGAAGAATACACTACATGGTAAACACCACAGTTGCGCCACAGCATCTTCATAAAGGCGCCCAGTCGCCTACACGGTTGCTTTCAGTATGGGTGTGGTCCGTTTCGGTATCTGCCAATCCATGCAGACAACAACGAGAGCAAGAATACAACAGACCACTGAACCCTGTGCAAGGGGTCTCTGAGCAGCTATCCACGTGAAGCCCATGAGTCGTTAAACCTTTAGTTTGAAGGCCATTGCCCCTTGACTTTGACAACCCATGACTTGATGACATCTAGTTTGTGATACATTGGCTGGTAAAACTACATTACATGTAATTTGCAACAGTAGTGTATTGTACTGCATTGTTTTTTTATTGGCTCCGCTGAGACCTGAAAAAACACCAGAAACACACCTTATATTCAATTGACGATCGACCTGTTGCACCTCGGCTTTAAACACATCCCATCAAGCCGAATCGAGGCAATTAGCTTTCTAATTAGCCCAACGTGAGACAACAACATGCGCGGCAACTTGGATCCACCACCTAAGCTAGTGCAGTGACCTCTATTGACTGTGTGCTGTAGCACGAGTGTGTTAAACTTGTCTCCCTAACATTGCTTGCTATTGGCATTCTCATTGACGGTATACTGCCTTTGGACGTGTACAGCACACACATACACAACATACGCCACAGCGTCACAGAGATACATCAAGTGCTCCTTATCAAAGCGACGTGTCATGTGCAGCTGCCACACACTGAGGCTTGCGCTCCGTGAGCCACAAACCCTGCGCCCCCCCATCGCTGTGCCTGTATGTGCATGTTGGGTGTTGTACACCCTAGAGATACCGTCAGTCCTTGTTTGTATGTTGCATGCAATTTACTGTACATGGAGTACATGTGCAGTACATGTACTGTCTTGTGTATGCGTAGTCACGTGTTTGTCCTGCCTTGTCCTACATGTGTGTATGTGCGCATGTGTGAGTGTGTGTTTGTGTGTGTGCACTCATCAGTGAGACAGACTGTGACTCTGTGTTCATTAAACTCCAGTGTGTCCGCCTGATGGAGGGCTTCATGTGTGTGACCTCAGCCTCCCTGTGTGCAGCACTTTCAGTCACCACAAGGTCCAAAGCCCAGCCAGAGAAAAGGCTAATTTCTTGCCTCATTGATCCTCCCAATGCTTTCCACACTCCAAGCCTCGCGACCAACCAGCATCCAGCCAGGCCAGAGAGCTGGATGCTCACCACTCAACCCAACATGTGTTCTACGCTTTCTCACAATCCCACGCACTTTTTTTTCCACAGATGCGGAGTGATTCTGTTTCTAAATCCGTAATCTTTTCACATGAAGGGTGAAACCCATCGTGTTTGACTTGTTAATGGAATGGTTGGTAAATGGGACGACTTCCAATTGAATACTGTAACAGCCACATAGATATTAGCTACATTACTACTGTGTTGTGTGTTCTGTTTACAATGCGGTTTCTAGAGGTTTACTGTGATCTTTTCCAAAATACCCAAATTGATTTTCCTGATCAGGGCCTACCTGACATTTCAGACACCTACTTATTAATTTGTTCCATCCATTCTTACTCAAAATCTCTTGCAATAGACTCTAAATACCAATTTCATTGTGCTTAGGAAGAGCTAGGGCTGGGCAATTTGGCCTAAAAATAAAATCTCTTTTTTTTCTAACTAATAGACAATTTTTGATTTAAACCTAGATTTTTTTTCTGTTTTTCTCTAAACAAAAAAGACCACGGCAAATTTAAATCCATATTTTCTTTATTAACACAATACAAATACATGAGATTACCAAGTAGTTTAGGCCTATGTGAACAAATCAGTTGTTTACATAGAATAAAAATAAAACAGCACCACTTAGCTGTCATTACGTTAGATTCTTTTTTTTTAAAATCAAATTGTAAAAAATGTCTCTTGTAGGCCATCCCTGAATAACTTCCTGGTCACACAAATCTGACAAATTAAATATCAAAATCAAGTTCGGCCCATGGCCGTTATTTATTTTTTGGTATCAGATTCATAAACGAATAACGAAATAACAAATTATTTTAAAATGTTCTGATTTTGGATTCACAATTGAATATGAAAAGAACGAATGATACACAGATTCAGGAAGCCAGCAAGTCTTGTAGCGCTTGGGCTATTACTTCGCCAGTGTGGTTGTCCGGGGAAGTACGATGTCTGCAGGCACATGCCTCGCAGGCTAGAGAAAACAAATCTACGGAGTCTAGAACTGTTTTTAAATCACGATTTTGCGGTTCAGCCATTTCACAAACCATAGCAAATTAAAAAAGCAAATTAATCAATTCAATCGAAAAAATCACCCAGCCCTAGGAAGCGCTAACAAGACGATTTACACAAATAAATGAAGTGGCCATTTTAAAAGATAAACTGAAAATGTACACGTTTACGCAGGCAGAAAGACTATGTTCTATGGTCCATATCTCTGAACTCTTATGTATCTTATTTTCATTTTCCATTGTTTAATTGTTGAGTTACTTCCTGATGTATTTACTTCTTTGTAAATTACTCTATAATACTCTTTACTATGCTATGCGACAGGTTAATCGTAGCCTTGATACCCATGTCTTTCAGTTAGTGACTGTGGCGCTGAGCATAAATTAATCCTTTCAATCACACATTAAACAATTTAAACCAAGCTCCCATCCAGGGACCCCCTGCCATGCCAGCCACCATGCAGCACAGCTAGAAATGGCTAATAACAAAGCCATAGGCACACGGAAAAACAAACCGAAAGCACTCCAAAGCGTCCACAACCCAACAGCGGATAATTAACACAAATTTACACATCACAATGAAAAAGCAAAGCGTCTTCTTTTAAACGCTGATAATGAAGCCAACCGCAGATAATGCCAAATCTTTTGCTGCTGATTTCACGCGGTGCATGTGGCTTAACCACACTTCAATCTGAACTTGAAACAAGAAATGAGGAGAGTTTGAAAAAAAAAAGAGCAAAAGGGTTACATTTTTTGCAGCTTTGGTTTTAATTTAGGAAGCTCATTAACTGGAGTGGGGGGGGCAATACACATTTGGGTCTATATCAGTAGATTGTTTACCTCCAGAATGAAAATGAGCCAAGAGCAGCGCTGTCATTTCCAGGCCTTTACTGGGGAGCTCCCCAGCCTTTACTGGGGAGCTCTGGGACACTGCACTCGAGCCAAGCCACCCTAGGTATAGGCCGATATGTCAAAATGACATACAACTCTGCCATTTGTACTGCAGACCTCTACTGCTAAAGACCTAATAAGCTCTACCTAATTTTGTGAAATGGGGCTTAAAATGCTTTGGGGAGGAACGATTCTTCAATACATTCAGTCGGCTGAAATAAAACAGAACAGCTGATACAGTACGCTAGTGATCTACATCTGGGCCATTCATTACTGCTCGTCGTTATCAATTAGCCAAATAGCCTTTTGGATCACATGGTAAACTAAATCATTACAACCATAAAACTCCCGTCACTCAAAGGTTGATATTGTTTACCTGTGTATGCAAGATGTTCTGACTTCGCATTGCCTGATTACCCCCTACTCTACACAATGCTGGAGCCTGTTTAGTTCCACTTCCACTTCTGGAGATTGTCTGCAGAGTTTTAACTCTGCCACTGCTTTCACTTTTTTTAAAAATTCTAAATAAAACATGACTAAAACATGCCAATGCCTCCCAAAAACAGCTCAGACTCAAGAAATAAGAGTTTGATTGTCTGCGTGTGTCTGCATGTCGTGTGTGACTCACATATTCTCTTTCTGAAACCCAGTGTGTGTTATTGCATCCAACAAACAGTCAATAATGGTTTATGAGACTGCTTTGAGAGGGCGGGCTATAGGCTAGTCGTAGACTGGCTGCTTTCTGCAGCACTCTAGATCTAATTGGAGGTCTAAGGCCTCAATCAGACAGAGCGCTTTTTAGCAGCCTGGGTGGCTTTTTTGTAATTGTTTTCAATGAGAGTGAAGTGTTTTGCTCGCTGTTTTTGCATTGCTGAGCGCCTCCCGTTTTTTCCGTTCTATGTGCCTCGCATTTTTGCAGCAGCGCCCTGAACGCCTCGAGTTGAAAAAATGTCATCTCAAAGCAGAAAACTTCATTACGTCATTACGCCCTACGTCATTTGCGTTTTTTCCCATTGTCCGATCGGATTAATTGAGAGGCCTTCTGTGGTTGTGACGACAACAAGTGAAGAGACCATGATGATGAGGATAAACTAGTGGTGGCTGTTGCTAGATACCTGGAGTTATACGACTTTACTAACCGTAGTTATCATGCTATAAACAGAAAACAGCAGGCCTGGAGACAAATAAGGGTTAGGCCAGGACAGGTGGTTGCCTAGCAAAAAGCAAGCTGCTCTTTTTTAAAATTGTAGGCTTTGACAAAAAAGGCAGTGCAGTGCGCCTTGTGTTTCGCAACCTGCAAAAGTGCTCTGTCTGATTGGCCCCTTATATTTCATTAGTCAACAAGGACACAACAACAGTGGTAGTTAGCAGATGCATTCTCATGAATCTTCCCTGAAAAATACTTTCTGATTGGGGGAATGTTTTTCTTCATACACTTGAGAGATGACAGACGATGTGCATTTGGCCTCAGGGACTGTGGAGCGGGTTTAAGATTGACAGCCGGACCCAGGGAGACAAGAGCTGAGTGTATCAGCCGGTCTGACCTCCTCCCTGTAATGCCGGATACTGTGATAGCCAAGCTGCTCCGGGGGAGGTTTAGTCCATCCTCACCCAGCAGTAGCCTTATGTTGTTGTTATTTAGCCTTTCTAAGGCTATTACATGGCTAGTCTGGCTTACAGGATGTAGGTTTTTGGCATAACCCCGCCCAAGCCTCCCATTGGGCGACTGTAGGAGTCACCCAATGGGAGGCTCTGGGCAGGCTTATACCTCATACTTCTCGCCCTTCAGCCATCTGCCACCATTGCTGCATCCTGGGCTTAGAAGAAATATAAACAAGATGGAGCGCTTTTGTCCCCTCTCCAGCACTGGCACAGCGCTAAAATGAAGTGTGGAGATAGGTCTGGCTATACCACACTATTGCATGGTTGAATCATTGAATTTAATTTTATGAAAAAAATGCCCCCTCAAAAATGTTAATAGGCCCCTCATGCACTTCATCCAGGCACCGGGCTTGCCCCAATGCCTCCATTTTGTTTTGCTGTTCTCCTTACCTAAGTCACTGTTATCCTTCTCCTCCCTCGATGCAGAATGAGTCATGTTTCCCTTCCCTGAAGAAAGGCCTGGATGTTTGGTTACTGTAGCTCACATCGAGTTGTGTACAAATATTTGAAGAAATAAATATGACGAAGAACCGTACCTATAATTCATGTGGGGGTGTGGGAGACGGTGTGCTAACATTGGCTGGTGTCACTTCAATGAAGGCAAAAGGCTGACAAGATGGTAAACTTTAAGCACATGGTTGACATATGACAGAAAACATTGGAAATATGGTCATGGTTATAATGAGAAATACATAATGTACAGCATGTCCACAATGAAAAATGTACCCATACATGATATGCATAGTATGCAAAAAAATGTACCCATTCATGATTATTGATTAAAAAAAAGTGAATGATATGTGAAAGAACATAATACGCTCTCACAGCTCTCCCGCAGAGTAAGAAAGAGAGAAAGGCAGAGTGAGATAAAAAGTCAAAGAGAGAGAGAGAGATAGTAAAGCAATACAGTAGCTTGTGAACCATGAAACAGCTTTTGGGCTATTCAACTCACTTGTCTTCTTGCATGTAATTGATTTTCTCTGCAACACAGCCACAGGGGACCTGTCCAATTACTAGCACTTTAACCCTGGTAATCTGTATGTGGATTCAACACCACAGCAGGCGAGCTGGGGCCCACTCTGGCTTGAACACATACAACATAAGACACAATAGTTAGTTTAGCAAGCAATAGTTTGGAAAAGAACAGATCTTTAAAAGGTCTATTCATTTCTCTCTCTCTTTATCCCCTATTTCCCTCACCCAGACCGGAGAAGTGAGGTTGCGTGCCTTTCAAACCAAATGATTGCTGGGCAAACTGAAGACCCGCCCGCCATTGATCTTCTGTTTCCTACGCTCCGTCTTTACTGAGAATGTCGGAAAAAGTGAAGGACACACTGTCACAAATGGTTTCTCATCAGGAAAAGACTTGAAATGGGCATGGAAAATGCTTAGTGTTATCTGAGACACTTGAGTTTCTATAGCAGGGATTTGCACAGCAACAAAATATCACCAAACACGACAATTGCGTGTACTCTGTTCTCCGACACCCAACTTTGACTGGTGCGATGTCTCTCCTGCATGTATGGAGAGGACAAGAAATAAAAAGAAAGCTGGCATTTGAAACCTGTTGAAGCTCCCCTTTGAACCACTCTTTCTCTTCCTTTCATCCAGTTTTTATTTGTCAAATTTAATTAGGCATGTGCTCTTTCTCTCTCATCCTGGCTTTTGCCTTGGTGCTTTTATCTTGTGTCCTATCACTGATCAACGCTTCACAATACACACCTACAGTGTCCACTAATGCCATCAGGCTCACATCACTAAAGTTCACATGTCGACAGTTTTGTGCATTGCACTCGCTGCCTATCCTCCCCGGACCACCCAAATAAGCATGCCACAGTCATTGATCGATTGCCCAACTTTGTGTGTTTTTCTTGTAATAAACTGCACTGGTAATTTCTCTTGGTATTGTTCCTTTGTTACCCAGTCCTGTTAGCAGGAGGAACACAATGGCAAAGTCACCGAGCTGCTCGAAGGGCGCCTTTCCTATTAACACAGATAACTTTCAGCTGATGTGTGGAGCACACCCCTGTAGAGGAAAGTATTATGCTCTTGTCTCTTCCCATAAAAGAAGAGCCAACATGCGGGAGAAGACACAAGGGTAATGTCAGCCCCAGCCCGGAGCCATAGGGAGGGGCCTTGGTAAACATCTACATTTGTGTGTATTGTAGCGATACAAACACTTAGCGACATCATTGTAACCACCACCAAATAATCTATTTGTTCCTTCTTTTGTTAAGGTGAAAACGGAGCACTCGACGTATATGACCAATCAGATTCCCAGTTTAAATTACAATTAAGTTTCAGCTTGTCTCAGTTATAGTCTAGGCACTGGAAAACAAAAGAACAGACAACTGAAAGGCAAAACAGAAACTCACCAAATGCACCAAGTTAGTTACGATCGTCAGACTCAACAAAGTGAGGTTCAAGGTACATTAGTTATTATCTCAAAAGCTGTATCATCTGGTTGCTTTATTTATGCTTTATTTTATTTAACTAACTCTGGTTGCTTTATTTAACGATGACTGCAATTACACAAAACAGTACTCCTGTAGCTAAGAGACGCAGTGCATCTTTTTTTCTCTCTCACTAGGACATGAAGTTTGTTTGCTGATCACTTTCCTAAATTAGAAACATTATCACATCACACTCAAGCTCAATATATGCTGTTATACTTAAGTATTAAACATAATAATAATAAGAACACAAATTGCAATAGCAATTTCAACATATATCATATATCAATATCATAATGCACTGTGATGATCGTGAACTTTGGCCCCAGGGTCTGACTCACCTTGCTCATGTCTTCCGTTGGTTGTACCTTTATTGCATCATGTGATTTGAATCTGTGTGACTTCATGACCAGGATAATCCCACAGGTCATTATCGGCTGCTCTGAGCATTAGCAGAGATGGGTTTAGACCATTATCTGGCCAATTAGTTACAGCACATCTACATATAGTCACAGTAATGTACTGTGTGTGTGTGTGTGTGTGTGTGTGTGTGTGTGTGTGTGTGTGTGTGTGTGTGTGTGTGTGTGTGTGTGTG
>JAOPJH010070855.1:0-10754 GCA_027122575.1 Merluccius polylepis
AGAGAGAGAGAGAGAGAGAGAGAGAGAGAGAGAGAGAGAGAGAGAGAGAGAGAGAGAGAGAGAGAGAGAGAGGTGGATGTGAGGAGGAGAAAAGAGAGATAAAGATATCTAGGTAGATGTGAGGAGGAGATAAACAGGTAGATGTGAGGAGAAGAGGGAAAGATACAGAGGTAGAATGTGGAAAGGAGCAGAGCCAACGGGATTCCCTCTTGGGGATAAGAGGTCTTACTAATAGAACTACAATCAATAATGGCCATGAGAAAGATGAGGAAGCACATTTTAACTGGAAATAGGCTACTTTGAGGCTATATTTATGCCATATATACCTTTTGATGGACACTGTCATCCAAAACATCTTACATCCTAACCCTGGCAGTGTTAATGCCACACTACCAGTTGAGACAGGAACCTTCAAGTCCATGACGATATGAATTTACAGATCTGGAAAATGTAAACCTTTGTTTGTTTGTTTTCCTTGGCAGTTGAATTGGGTGGCTTCAGTACCCGTAACATGACTCCGATGATGAAAAAATGTGATCATCAAACTGACTTGAACTCTTGGTTCGTGGCGGAGGCTGTGCTCCTGGTTCCCGGACTGGTGACTACCCTGCTGCTAGCCTGGCACTTCATTAGGGAGCGTAAAGATCTGTCTCCCTCTAAGGTAGGCAACATGTGGTTAGTTTTGGCTTCATTACTTCATTTAATTACATTTCAATAGCTGATAGATGACTTATTTATGGAATATATATACTGAGTTTATATACTCATTAAGTATAGTCCAGTGAAGGTGTGTGTGGTATAGGTTCTAGGTGTGAACCTGGTGCTGATGCAGCTCCTCTACCTGCCAATGGATCTCCTGGGTCTGGTCATTTACTGGGTCAACACTGTGCAGAGAAACAGCACAGATGGAAATAGTAAGGCACCATACACATGCACATGCACGCGCACACGCAAGTGCACACACACAAGCACACACATACAGGTCGGTCGTGGTATTCATCTTCATTTTGATGCTCCATAGATTCTGCGTCAGGATTGGGGATTGAGGATTGGGAATCTCATCCGGGTGTAGTGGTCTTAGAAGTGACGTCTGTGTTGAACCTGGTTGGCTGCCCCTTGCTCCTGGCGTGCATGTGCATAGAGCGCTACACAGCTGTGGCCATGCCCATGCTCTACCTGAGGTCCCGGAAGTGGGTGTACAAGATCACCATTTCCGCTGCTGTGTGGGCCAACACGTTGATCTTCATCGTCATTGCAGGTAAGTAGGTTACGCCACGTCACACGCGTCTGACATCGTCTGACGAAATAAGTCCCTGAAATAATATTACTTAAAAGTAAGAGTGCAACGAAGTCCGCTTATGTGCTATTATTCTTATTATAATTATTATCATTATCGTTATTAATATCAGGGGTGCAAATTTGATGTGACAGGTGGGGGGGAAGTTAACCCTAACCCTAGTCTGGCTGGCCTACCGGCTGTAGGTTGTTGGTTTAAGCCTGCCCAAGCTTACCACTGGCAACTGAAATAGTCTCCCAATGCCAGGCTCTGGGCGGGCTTATACCTTATACTCCTCCCCTGTACCAGAATGATAGTGAGTAGAGCCAGACCTTGTGTGAAGATAGGTCTGGCTATGTGAGACTACCCTACCCCTAACCTTTGTGATTTAATGGGTTGGACAAGGTTGACAAATAAGCCATTTATTAATATTATTAATTAATATTATTAATAATTATTAATACATCTGAATGTAAGACTTTTTAAGGACCTACAGACACAGTGTCTTTGTCTCGCTCTCTCTCCTCTGGTGTCTCTCTGTCTCTCTCCTTATTAGAAGATGTGAACATTTTATTGACTTGGCTATGAATGTTAAACAATGCCATCTATTAAGGTTGCCAGGTTGGGTAGTATTTTAAGTAAATGTGCGACCTACATTTCACTACATTTCAAATTAAATGTAATACTGGTAAAAGGACCAAATGGATCATTTCAAAATGTGGAGGGGACATGTCCACGCTGCCCCTCCCTCTAAATGTTGAATATTATAATAGTTGTATAATAAAAAAATTAAATTAAAAGTATATAAAATGTTTTATTTTTAATTTGACCTCTGTGCATCCTTTTGCAAACTGTCATAGTTATCACAGACAGTTTGTTGATTTCTGTAGTTTTATTTTATTAAAACTAATGTTTGTTGTTTTCATTTCACTTTCTCCAGTCATTGAAGGCCTTGCAGATATCCTCATAGTCATCAATGTCATCATCTGCTTCCTCTTCCTGGTCATGCTCACCTGCCTTGTGGGCGTGGCCTGGTCGCTGTGTCAAGTCAGCCCCGCCCACTCCACCGCCCAGCGCCTCGCCTCGCCACTAAAGAGGCGGGCCCTCCGGAGCGTGCTGGCGGTCCTGCTGCCGGCCGTCTTCTCCTACCTGCCCTTCTTTGGCTTCATCCCCATCCTGATGTCTATGGATGTCAGCGAGACATGGTGCAACTTCCTGTGGCTCACTCTCTTTTGCCCCAGGCTTAGCATCTTCATCGGGCCCATGTTCTACTTGGCACAGGCCCAGCAGATCCTCTGTGTCAGGAAGGGCGGGCAGCGCCCCCCGGGATAGACGGGGGGGTCACAGGGCAAAAAAGGTTGTGAAGGTTTGGGTGTTTGACTCCCAACCGAAAGGTTCTGCGTTCGAACTCTGATGTCTGCAGTCTATAGCTGTAGGCACCCCTGAGCTTCTTAACTAACCTGCTTTAACTACCTTCATGTTGAAAAAAAAATACAAAATACTCTTGCTTTGGATAAAAGTGCCTGCTAAATTACTAAACTGTAAACATAGACAGGGACAGTTGGAACAGCGGGGGAAAGAAATTGAAAAAGGTAAACAGTTTCAGGTCACTCAAATCCATAATTTGCTTCAATTTAGGTTTGTTTTATTAGTGTTGTTGGCATCCAGTGTGCATAGTCAAAGCGATAAATGTTTTCCAGTCAATCTGTAGACACATGCATATTTAAAAAAGCCTATATAGGCAGGATATCTATAATTAGGAGTGACATCACACCTAATTGACCAATGGTGTGAAGCATAAGTCTGACTAATCACAAACATGAGCCTACTTGTCCTGTGGTCCCACACACATTTAAAATTAAACAGCTGGCTTAATAGACCATTTTCAGAGGCATCATCATAACAATAATGATGGGTCTGCTCTTCTACCAGGGCACGGGTAGTAGACTAAACTAGTGAAGATAAGTCTACTACCCGTCCCCTGGATGGCACATGAAGTAGCAGACCAATAGTGTTATGAGCAACACCTGTGACAAACATGGTTAGAAATACAATTAACAAAATGTTCAATGTCTCCTTCCTGGTTCTGACACATTCAGAACTGCTTTGTTGTGCGCTTGTTGTGTGTGTGCTTTTTGTTATTTACAGCATTTTATCAGTCAATATTTCTTTTCTTTATCAAACTTTGATGGATGACTAATGACATCAACTTTGAATTTATGAATTATGAATTAAAGTAGCCTACCATTTGTGTCAGTAGCCAAATTGAATATACTATATAAAAAATGTAATGTAATTTCTTTTTGAGTTTGTGTTGTCATAAATACAGCCACATACCGTATATCTAAGGAAATATGCCGAATTAAAAAGTGTGTTACATTTGGCAGCAACCAACTGCTTTGGCGTCAACTGAAATGAAATCATTCTGTATTGTGATCAGATTTCGAAATATAATGCACCACTACTGGATGTTATCGCGTAACAAACCACGGAAATGCACACTAGTTCTCATTCATTCATTTGTTTTACTGTCAGCGACATCCCCTTTTATTCCTCAAGTACAGCAGATACAGCTAGGTAGCACACAGAACAATACATTATTCACCTGCTGAACACAAATATACTTTATGTTCCTCATTCTTTTCCCAACACACACCAAATGTCAACAAACGGCCAGCAATAAATATACTGATACAGATACTCTTCGACGGTACGTTTTCCAACTGCATTACAGTTCAAGTTTCCTATAAACAAAAAATATATATATATTCAAGGCAATGCTATGACATTACGTATTCTGGACAAGAAGGACCAGTGCTTGAACCAGAGGTTACATGTGTGGCAATGTTTCAACAAGAGCTTAACTTAACTCATGTTAGCCCCTCTACAAAAAGCATGAAGCATGAAGCATGAATCTCGGTAAACCTCCCATGCGCTAATTCCTATTTAAAACGGCACTAATGACAAGTGCTTGGTAATGACAAGCGCTCTGCTCAGCCTTTTCACCGTGAGAACCTCTCGTTTGTTTCAGTGACCATTAAATACCTCTGTTGCATGTAATTATAATAATACCACATTCTAGGTGGTTCACTACTATCGGTGATATGTGAACACACAGTAAAGGCAAACAAGGGCACAGTCCTTCCCGTTCACATTCATTACGAAGAGAAAAAAAAACGACATATTGTTTACAGTATTCCATGTTTCAAGCTTTAGGGACAAAGAATAGAAATGTTTCTGTCATCTTTCTCATCACAATTAAGCAAAACATATTTTTAAAATCGATGGACAGAAATGTCAGCACTAGACAGCGATGGTGTTGTGAAGTGTGACATTAAATAAGTGTTCTATAGCAGCACAGCACATGGTGGCAATAGCACCCCACCCCTGACCTCAGTGAACCTGTGGTCAACTGGGACAGGGCTAGGTGAGGGTAGGGTCTAGGATCCAACGAGACCACCCGGTCTCTCTGCAGCCCCCTGGGAGGCCCCAAACTTAAAATGCCCCCATGGTTAAAAAACAAAAAACAAAAAGCCATGTGTCCATGTGTGCAAGACTCCCTCGTCCATGTGTGCAAGTCTACCCGGCCAAAAGCTTTATCGCCAGCAGGTCCGTGACGGCGCCAGAACCAGCGATGGCCTGTTCGCATGGTGGAGGTAAGGGTTAATAGGTGCAGGCCACCCACGCAGCACCAATTCATTGGCCTTATTCACCTGGTGGCCATCTTGGCTCTAAACACCAGCAGGGCGATGGAACTGAATGTGGAATTCCCTGCTAGGGTTTCGAACCAATATAGACACCAAGACGGGCGCTACGTGAATAACGCCCATTACAGAAGAAATTGCACACACACACACCGAATCGATCCCCCGGAAAAAGTTTGTGGCACAAAATGGTACCATCTCCATGGCCGTGTTACCGACGGCAACATCAAACGGCCCTCTTTAATTAGACAGGCCAGTGGATGTCCTCAAAGTCGACCACCTGGCCTATGCTGGTGTCCGACTCCAGCAGGCTCATGATGACCTCCATGGTCGCCTCGTCATTGCTGATGCTGCTCAGGCCCGGCACCACCAGGTTGTCCAGGTCCAACGGAGAGGTCTCTACCGTACAGCCACACAAACACAAAGGGCCAGCGTCAGACGGCGTGCGCGGCGAGATATGCAACTAAAAAGACGACATGCTGGTGGTGTTGAATGTTGGATGATTACAGGGGCGCTGTAATGCCACAGTGCCCCTTGACTTATCCTAGACAAGCAGCATGTACTTTTTTATTTTAATTTTTTTGTAGCATCATCTACTAGTATCATCCGCAAAACAATATACTTTTTTGGACAGTGCACAGAGTGTGAAATTAGGAAGAAATGATCATAAAACCTGCTTCTCCAGACGTCTTATCGTTAGAGAGTACTGCCGTCCTCAGCTCAGACTGGTCGTCCGACTTCCCAGGTGTTTCCTGTCTACTGGACATCTAGAACGAATAACACTATCACCATCAGCGGGTTATGTTTCTGCTGGCCTCAAAGTGACCAGAAATGTTGTGCCATGCCCTTTTTTATACACCATTTTGTAAATGCAGCAGTTGTTTGATTCAGCTCTTACTTTGCACTATAACAAATGCAGATGAATACATTATTGAGGTTATTTGTTTTCTATATTTTCAACATTACATGTGAATATGTAACAGCATCGTTTCCTATGTCTTTTTTCCAACAGTTTGCCGTGGGAAAAAAACAGTTGCTTAGCAAATCTGTACAAATATCCCACCCATAGCAAATGTTTAATATTTTATTTATTTTGTGGCTTCTGGGGGTCTAGGGGGGCTGAGAGAGGGACAACAGTGTAGGGTTATAGGGTGCGTTAGGTTTCAGACGTCCTCACTCACACTCCTGCTGCTGTGCGGTGACACCAAGGGAGATCTGTCTGGACCGGGTCCGAATGGGCTCGCGGCGCCGCTCGACGGGGACGAACTCATTCTGTTCCAGAAACGAGCATGCGACAGAACCCAGAGGGAAGGAGACAGAAAGAATAAATCTTTATTTTGTTCATAGATGCAAAATGTCCAAACGCATAAATCATGCAAGAAACACGTATGACAAATAATGTAATAATTAAATAAAATAATAAAATAAAAAATAATTTGAACTTTTTAATTTGTACATTTTATGTGCATTATATCCATTCACGTCACTCCCAATGTCTGTTCATAACTAACGTTTCTTTATGATTTAAACTAACATTAGTTTATGATTGTTATTGTCTCAAACCACACAGCTCGCACTCCAGTGCTCTCGATGCGCGAGCTTGAGCAGTTTCCTTACTGATTCTTACACAGAGTACCTTCAAGGTTTTAGGGTTAGTGTACAGCTTTGGGTTTAGCGACAGACGTTAAGACAACACACCTGTAGGTGTCAATGAGCTCATTGGCGATTTGGGTCCCTATGCTGCCGGCGTAGATCATCTTCCCCGCCCCGCTGGACAGCCCAGGAATTATGGGTAGGATCCTCTTTGAGTCTTCTATCAATATAAAAATATCCAAAGAGATTTGACATTGACATTCATTCACATTCATGCAAAAAAGCGATACAAAGTGCTTAACAGGGAAAATAATAATAATAATAATAATAATAATAATAATAATAATAAATGAGTAGACATCTAGCTACATCTTCATCCACATGTACTACTATAACTATATAGTAGTTATAATATTAGCAGCAGGTAGGTGTTAGACCTCTTGCTCAAGTATGCCTACAAATTAGTTTGTGGACATTGGGGATCGAACCCAGCATATTTTGGTTTGGAGTCGAACACCCTGAAAACAACACTATCCTGTAGAAACCTATATTGTATATTCCTACCATGTAAAGCTTTTGAACTACCGGCTTCGTCATCTTCTTTAGTGTGATTCAGGTCCCTGTGTAAAGAGAATATCTTTTATGAATGACAGTTTCATGTTACTATGTTAATATTAAATACAAATGTGAGTGTGTGTGGTGGATAGCTGGTTCACAGCCTCACCTGGCCCGAGTCAGATTAGACTCTGGGGCACCCAGGATAAACGAGCAATCACCACACACACTCGGGGGAGTATGGACCATCTGCTCGGCTTGCCATTTCCAATAAATGGATATTCTCAAACAACTACCTGTGTCTGGTGTCAGAGGGGCTCAGCAAAAGCCCCTTATGTGGCAAGAAGCACTGCTACACTGGCGCCCAACGTAGGGCTTCTCCGACCGGGAAGGGACATAGAAGTCACCAGCTGTGCTCACGGACAGCCACCTCCCAGCACCAGCCCTTTCCTGACGGCAGCAAAGACCCAGCGAAGGAGAGGTGAGGCAGCGCAGCAACCGCCTGCTGCTAGCCTCCCCCGGATCCAGCCCGGAGCAGCCCAGGTCCAGCCAGCACAGCAGCCAAAGGCCCCATGCTCCAGGCTGGACATGGAGCCCGTGCCTCGTCGCCCTGGTGGAGGGGGGGGGGCCTACCGAGGGCTGTTCAGGGCCCTCCAAGGAGCTATCTCCACAGCCCAGCCTCCTCCGAGCCCATCCAGCCAGCCCCTGCAAAGGCCAGACCAGAGACACCTCCGCCGGCCAAGGCAGCAGCCCCAGGCCTCCGGTCTCCAGGATGGAGGGGGGTTTGGTATGTTAAACTAGGGAGGTGTAGAGGCAATGGGATTTGGGGGTTGTTTTTTAATTTTTAGTTTCAGGTACGGCAACCCTGTAGATAGTTTTGTTTTTTTGTAGGAATGGTAACCCTGTTTAGAGTGCAGTTTGTAGTTAGGGTTAGTTTTTCTTCTGTTTTACTTGGATGGGGGGGGGAAGAGGGTACCAGCCTCAATTTGGTGTTGGGTATGTGGAGTGTGTGGTTGATAGCTGGTTCAGCAGCCTCACCTGGCCTGAGTCAGACTGATGAGTCCCTGGGTCTGGGTGGGGCTGCACACCTGTGGTGCATGAACAATCACAGCACCCAGGATAAACCAGCTATCACCACACACACTCAGGAGACTGTCATGGCAGCATATGTACCATCTGCTCGGCTTGCACCATCTTGCCATGTCCAACAAATGGATACTCTCAGTAAAACTACCTGGGTCATGTGTCGGAGGGGCCCAGCAGAAGCCACTGTGGTGTGTGGCAAGAAGCACTGCTACATAAGTATTTAAAGATCAAAATGTGTTTTTCTTATGTTTATGTCCCCTAAAATGTCTGACCTTGACTATACTGACTTGTATCTGTGCGGAGTTTGTCACTAGAGAGGTGCTGTCACATTCCTCTACTGAAGGGGGAGATGTGCACTTCCCTGAAATTCAAACATATCCCGGCCAAGCTTGATTAGTCGGTAGCCTAAATGTTGGAATCTCGCCGATGTTTCCGCTAGCCATCTTGAAGCGCGCTGCTCTGTTTCGCCGGTCAACCTAGCGCAAGCAGTGGTGGTGCGAGGCCTGTCATATTTGCATATCATGAATATCATACATCCAGAATTTCTCAATGAGGGTGGAGAGTAGATGTGCTTCCAGCCCCACGTTTTACTTTTTATGTGGGAAAACCATGTTAAGCAAAATACTAATCATAGCAGTATTTCCACATACTTTAAAACCTTTATCACAAAGACGTAGGTAGGAGGAGTGCCCGCCCTCCTATTATACTAAAGGCCTATTATATTCAATCTGCTTGCACATCCTGACGTCTCATCGCAATGACTGCCACCATTTTGGAAGCATAGGAATGTTCATCATTATGTTGGTTGTAATGTTTTTTTGGTCATTGTTAAGTAAGTAGTAGTATGGGGATACATTGTTGTGTGAAACTGCCACAGCGCTTCTCATGCAAGTCGTGGCAAAACAACGTTTTCATTAGCCTAGATTACAGTATATTTACGTTGCTTTGGGATTGTACAGTACTACAACTCTCTTATCACCTCAATACGGCTCAATATCACCAACAACAAAATCCTATGATGCATTCTGATATACAAGCCCTATAGGTGTATAATGCAGATGTGCCAATTTATATTGTTAGTTATTTGTGTTTTATCTTATTTGATCACTGTTCTTTTTGCTGATGTAATATTCAGATTTCACTTCAGGGATTAATAAATTCTTATCTTAACTAAACTATATGAAAGCAATATGACATGAAAAACCGGTGGATCGGCTCATGAAATTCATTGTTTTATTTATTTCCGATTTGAAAGTCACATAATTTTCAATGATATATATTATTAGTGAAGTGTTATGGAAGAGATACTTACGAGATAACTCTGTTACTAGACACGATGAACTCAACTTCTTTGGTCCATGGATTGGTAAAACTAAACCACTGACTTTGGAGTGACACATAGGGTCCATATTTTGTTTTGAACTTGTAGCAGTTTGTCTCGATTTTCTCTTTACTTCGAAGAACTGTGAACAGATCATGAAATTTAAAAAAAACGGATCACTATCACCACAACCAACAATGCCTAATTGCAATATTTACAGTAATAAACAGCTAAAGCAGTCTAGAAAATATAGAATATTGTAGCATAAAAGGAGTTCATTTAAAAGAAAATACAAACTTTGACGCAAATTATGTTATTTTTATCGCAATGACTAATTTGAAACTAATTTGTTTGAATTTCTAACACCTAACACTATCTTACATTGAGCAACAGATAGATAAGATACTTTATACGTAATAATAATATTCCACATTTACAATACACAATAAAATAATCATCATATACCCAGATATGTACATGACATTTCTCTTATAACCAGAGTTGTATTAGTAAGGGAGCCATCACCTTGCCTATGTTTTTCTGTGAGGTGCTGCAGGTCATCCTGGTGGAAGTAGTCATAACATGACGTGCCGAGCACTTCCTGAGGTAAATAGCCAATTACTATGGTGGCTCTGGTGGACAGAAAGGATAGACAGAGAAATAGCCAGGTTAACATAAGATTGTATTCATTACCCACGCAATACTATCATTACCCATCATGTCTCTAGCTGTTTATTGTTATTCATCCTTTGTTTCAGAAAACAGCCCAACCATTTAAAAAAAAATGTTCCTAAGTACGAATAAAACAACACACAGCCTTTGCACGTAGACCTAAAACATCGACAATTTGGGGACTCCAGCAACATTCACCATTTGAATTCATGTGATATGTGATATTTAAAATGACGCACTCTGAGGGACATGAAACAACTTCTCCAAAATATACGGAGAAGAGTAGAGGTGTTCGCGTGACGCTGTAAAATGAACCGCGTCTTTAGAAATAATGAGACATTGAAGGGATTACGGCCAATGACAGCATGGCTACAACAAAAATGCCCGAGTTGCTGCGTTTAGACGGTCAAACGCGTGCCCGCTCGGCATGCGTTTGACCGTAGACGGGGGGGGGGGAGGTAAGGGAACGGTTGTTAAACGTATGTGAAATTCCCGGCGATGGCACAGCCCAGGAAGACAACTGTGGGCTTGACCTTTAACTATGGCG
>JAOPJH010070881.1:0-10747 GCA_027122575.1 Merluccius polylepis
ATAACATTATAGATATCGTGAATACAAATTCTGACTAGTCACAATGTAATTAGGACTAGTCAAAATGACGTTAGTATCTATAATGTTAATTCCGGATAGTCAAACTTAGCTAATAAATGTTAAAACGGCTTGCCATAGCATAGTGTATATGTCGTGCATCGCGTCATTCTGGTCCTCGTCAGCCACTTTCCTTAACTTGTAATGTCACCGATTGTCTTTGTGAAGCGGGTGATGACGTTTTTAGAGGACCAATCGCAGCCCTTGCTGTCTCCGTTGTCCCTTGACAGAGTGATGGACACTTTTATTTCATGCAGCCGGAGACGACGGAGAGGCTCTCTATTGTATGAACATACAATAGATCTTGTGTGAAGATAATCAATATACTTTGAACAACTTCCTATGTCCCCATCACTGGTAATGTCTTGGCTAACTGGCTTTTTCTTTATGCATTGGGCTACTTTTGATGGTAATACACTTTAGTTTAACGGTTTGGTTTCACTCTTTAGGTTGCTCCCTGCTGTAGGATTTAAAGCATGACATACAGATGTCAGATACAGCATAACAATTTGACAATAGGGAGCACAGGGAGTACATACAATACAGAGCAGAACTAAAGCATGGTTTCTTCAACTATATTTATTTAGGAATGTAACATACTAGAATTGTGATTGCGATTGTGATTAAACAAACTTATTTCACCAAATTGGGAACAACAAACTGTTAAACACACAAAGACAAAAAGAAGAGCCACTACATGATAGGGCACCCCACAAAAAACATTCCCTATCCTGACGGGTCTCTGCATGTTTTGAGCTCACAGGACAGCTCGGTGATGTGCTGCCACGCCTCTTGGATGTGGCGCAACTCTGTGTTTTGCGTGCAGACGACGAAGCGCAGGACGAAACGTCGGCGGAGCTTGCAAGCCACCATGTAGATCTTCCCTATCCTGGTGATTTCTTTCAGCAAGGCTTCGTTCAGCTCATCGGAACCCTGGGAGAAACACATCACGGGAAAGGGAGTTGAATTGAATGGATGGTACACTTTGAAACAAACAAACATCATATAAACTGGATACGAGCTATAGGAGATTTTTTTTTCTTTTTTACATTTATTGATTTAGTAGACACATTCATCCAGTGCAGAGTAGCTATAGGAAATAATCAGAACACAAGGTAGTGGTAGTGGTAGTGCAGGCAGGTCCAAATTGTACTTTTACCTGCCAGAGTGGAAAAATGTGCCAGCCAAGCAATTGTTTTTCTAGGCCTATATAACTAACTGAACTTTTTGCACCTGCCAAATCGTACAATCAGCCATTGGCTGGTGGCAGGTGTTCATTTTGGACCCTGAGGGTCCTACACATTTGTACCATTTGGCAGGTACAAAAAGCTGGTGTAACAGTACATGTATTCGTACCGTTTGGTACAAGGCATTCGGTTTGATGCGCGTTGTGATCCGAATCTGGAGCTGGATCTCGGAGCCGAAGTAGCACATAAAGAATGGCCAGTTAAACTGGTCTTCTGGTTTGTTATGTGTTGTAAGAACACACAATACATGTTATCCGCCATGTATGCTAATTCATTTAGTAACAAGTAACATAAATTGATTTTTTTAAAATCGCTAGATATAATCAGAACAAGTATAATAATATTTTTTACAGTCCATGGTTTAAACACATGTTGAAAGTGATTGAGCCTCGTACAACGTTCCCGCTCGCCTGTATTTCAGCTGGCAAGTCAGACTTTATCAACAAGCAAAAGCTGTAGTTTTGTAGAGGGGTGTTTCAACTGCAAGAGACATTGTTAGTGCCAGCAGATTTGCCCTTTCTGCAGACAATATGGACAAATTATTCTTTCAGATTTTTGTAACCTAGACCTAGGTATGTTTTTATTTAAGATATTATGTGCCTTTATGTCCTTTGTTCAGGAAATTATGTCCAATTAGCCACTGTTTACAAGTGTATAGGCCTAACTTGAAGAGAAATGCTATGTTTTTTTTCTTTTTCTTTGCTTTACCAAAATCCGACCAAAACCATGACTTAAAAACCGAGAAATGTACCGAACATCGAATTTTGTGTACCCTAACACCCCTATGAGTGCAGAATAGCATATTTTAATGACAATTTGTACCTTCATTCTGAAACAAACTAGTCCCAGGACTACTTCAGCAGCGATCTCGAAGTTGTCGTCCTCTCTCACCAGACTCTCAAACACTTTGGCCAACTCCACATGCTGCAAACAGAAGACATTGTCATTGAATGTGATCTGAGATACACAATGGGTTACAGCATTGCCCAACAACCATCAAAGTCAGTACCGTTAAGGAATTGTAAAGAATGTGTTATCTAAAAGAAGATGAAAGACTGAGGCATGTTTATGGTATCTTATCTGCAACAGGCTTTAATATCATCCCTCAAATGAAAAGTAGAAAAAATAAGTTTTATAGGCATTTTTAATGGTATACACTAGATGGTAGCCTTGTATCATTGCATCATACCTATATATTTGTTTCTGTTTCACATGTGTTCACAATTGAAGCCGGCCACACAAACTAAGCGGCCTCAAACTGACATCCACTAGTATATCAAATTAGTGTTTGGTTATTTGTAAAAATCTAAATAAAACTTTGCTGCATGGAGATTTAACTTTTCCCTGGACAGTGCTGTATTTCAGTCCATTTTCAGGTGTCCCGAGACTCCCAACTCATGGCTTTCCTGTTATTTGATTGAGCTGATCTGCCCATTCGAATGTGACAGGCATGTCAGTCCTCATCCAATCACATTTTAGTTCCCCATGCACTGCCGTTTCTCAGAACATATGCGCTGCCGTTTCTCATAATATACACAGCAATATTTCTACGGTTCAGTCAGCGCACCTTACGGATGCGGGCCTGGAGGCCGCTGAGCCCGTACATGCGGAGGACGAACCACAACTTCAGTGAGCGGAACCTCCTGCCCAGTGGAATGCCCCAATGCTGGGAGACAGAGAGGAGAGGAGAGAGGAGAGGAGGAGGAAAGGAATAGAGGAGAGGTGTGGAGAGAAGAGGAGAGGAGAGGAGGAGGAAAGGAATAGAGGAGAGGTGTGGAGAGGAGGGGAGAGGAGAGGGGAAGCAGGGGGAAGAGCAGCGGGGAAAGGGGAGGATAGGTGAGAGACGTGGAGTATAAATGTGATATTTAGCATTTAGCACTAGCATTAAGCAAGCTAGTGTTGAGCAAAATGTATAATTATATTATTGTAAAAGAACTGCAGGATGCACAGGCTCTTACCCGATAATCTGTAACCAGACCTATTGTGGGAAAACAAGTTGGAGTCAGATAATGTTTACAATAATGATACACAAATGGACATGGACGTTTTGCTGTCCTTTTGAGTAATGTTTTTGTTATTGGAATCGCCATCCTCTGCTTAGCCGCTACTGCTATGGAATACAGTCAGGTAATTATATAACTAATTTTTGTACCATACCTTGTCTCTTTTCATAAACATTGGTATACACAAATCGCATTAAACAGGGAACAGTGCTATCAAACATGTTCGACCACCAGTACACCACCACAGAGTCTGGATATCAGGTTCACATATAGAACCAATGTAGATCATTGATGATGGGCCCCAAATAAATCATAATCAACAAAACAAATGTAGCATACTCACACATGTATAGTTTATGAATGTTTGAATTTTAATAAATAACCACTGAAATACATGGTTGGCCACTAATGAAATGAGGCCATAGTCTGTGTGTTGTGTGTCACCTTGCTTATCTGACTAAGCCAACCACTCCGATCTAAAACCCTTTAACACCCACCTCACACACTATTAGACTACACTGGATTAAGAATAATCCACAACATCCAAAAGTAGTCCTATTCAACGCTAACAGTGTAGCTGCCACACTATAGTTCACACTATTGTCCTTTTAGAATATGATAAGATGATTTAATCAATTAATTCAACTTCAAATTCAAAAAAGTAGTGCATAGAGTAGGGCCAATATTGAGTCTGTTAGAAAGTGAATGTTTTTAAAGACTGCGCTGCACATACCTGAAGATTGGTTTTCATGCTTCAGGTACTCTGGATCCATATTGAAGGCTCCGGTTAGGTCCACCCTTCTCTTTACCCTGTTGCAAGGCAGAGAAACAACACAAATGCGTTGTTGAAATCCAAAAAACAACAGATGAAAACACATCATTAGGTACTAGGGTTGAATATTATCCCACAATGTAAAAATTCTCCAAACCGAAAAAAAAATTCACTTTTATATCCGGGATTTTACGCCAAAACCACAAATTCTGTTTTTATGCATATTTGAAATTCTAACACCTATCAAACATGAATGAAGATAACATTTTCTTTTTGCATGTATTGTTAAAATGGTAATGACAATGTTTCCATTTCACACACAATTAGTTTCACCTAGAACTAATTTATTATAAATATTATAACATCAAAAGTCTGATGGGAAAGGCACTGAAATGTGTGCAGATAGGGCATCTGACTTTACATTTGTTGTGTAGGCTAATGGATTGATATGTACTCTACCTAGATAATGTAGGTATTGGTTGGATGACTTACCACATCGCCGAACAGTCAAAGTTGACTAAAAGAAGTTTGTGGGGGTTGAAGTTGAATGAATCTGCAAACTTAAAAGAAATGGAGGAACAATTTTCAGTCACATTTTCAGGCTACAACATGTAGACCTGCCAGTATTTCATAAAATTTACTTGCCGGGTTATTAAGTTATTAATAGTGTAACGCCCTATTCACACGGAATTAGTATTACCTGGGGACCTCATGTGATTTAGTAATTACCCCACCACATCTGTGTTTCGTGCGGCGCATTCGCACGGGATAAACAAAGTCTGTGTTTTAACTCGAATTTACATATCCCCCGGATATGATGTTGGCCGATGATATGATGATAAATAACATGTTCTTTACCGCATGCTGCCATGCATGTAATCTATCTAATCATCTTTTGAGATTTTGCCCTTCTGATGGATTTGAGCTTGCTCTTTCTGCGAATGGGTCTCCATGCTGTGTACGAAGATGAGCCTCCTGAATTTGCACCCAAAATGCTGTCAAAACTTTCATTTATAATTGCCAACGCAGCCTCCATAATTCTCGACCGGGAAAAAGGCAGAAAATGGCACGGAAAACACAACAAACGACCCCAAATCACAGAGATGCCAATTCGCACAGGACTAATATTATCACATGACCTCTGTGTTTGGCAAAATATGGTAGGTAATTTGCAGTGGAATTTCTACTTTACAAATTACGGACATGGCAGATTCACATGGGATTAAGATCACAGACGACCTTCGCAATTATTACAAATGACTAGATGTCGCCAGGTAATACTAATCCTGTGTGAATAGGGCTTATGATACAACAAACCTGAGTTGGCAATGTTTCTTAAATGGAATGAACATTGATTGAATGTTGATTGAACATCTGATCAAATATAACACCAAGATTTCTAAGATTGGACTATACAGCTAAAGAAAGGGACCCAATACACTGAGCAACCTTGGACACTATGTTGTCTGAAGCAATGATAACGACATCAGTCGTATCTGTGTTTAGCCATAAAAAAAAGTTGTTAGCCAGACAATTGTGCAAAACAGTCAGTCAGTTTGTCAACTTCCAGTTTGTCAATTACATGTAAAGGTACACACACATTCACACAAGTACTCACACACACATACACAGGTAATAATGTTAATATAACAGAAATATTTAAAAATCATACAGTATAACCGTAACATGATTGGGGTAGCTAGCCTACTTATCAACATGAAAAACAGTCGATTTTGGTTCCTAGCTGGTGAAATCAGGAGAGATCATGGTAAACAGAAAAAATATGTGTTTTCAGCCAGGATTTGAAAGTATCAACAGAGATTTCCCCCCGAATGTGCAGTGGTAGATAGTGGTAGATAGACAGAGAAGTGGATGTCGGTGGACAAAGGTCGACCACCAAAGGAGTTCTTATTAAATTGAGGAGTAGTTAAGTAACCAGCATCAAGGGAACGTAAAGGACATGATGGAATATATGGAGAAATAAGGCTGGAGATATATGAGGGAGCCAGTCCATTACAAAGCCTTATAGGTAAGAAGGAGGATTTTGAAATCAGCTCTTGCGTGAACCGGTACCCAATGCAGCAATATCAGTACCGGCGTTGTATGATCCAGCTTGTTAGTTCTTGTTCTAGGCCAGAGAAAGTGCACCTCAGTAGTCTATTCTCGATGTTATGATGGCATGTATAAGGATTTCAGCGTCTGATTTTGATAAAATGGGGTATTTGGGCTATTCCACGAAGGTGGAAGAAGGCAGTTTGTGTTATATACTTGATGTGTGGCTCAAATGTAAGAGAGGGATCGAATACTATTCCCAGATTCTTAACTGTATGAGTCTGAGAAATTGTGCAGCCATCAAGCCATTAATGGAAGAATCTGTAAAAAGTGATGTGAATCTAGCTCGACCAACAAGCAAAATTTCGGTCTTGTGTGCATTCAAATTGTCACGGTCTGTCTGCCACGCCCCCTCCACTACTCCATTTATTGACCCTCGCAGCTGGGCTGCATCAGGTAATTAGTGGAGGCTATAAATGAGCCCTTCACTATTCCCCTGGTGCCAGATTGTTCTTCGCTGTTCGTTCATGCAAGTCTCTCCAGTACTCCTCCTGACTCCTGTCCCGGTTTCCCGATCCTGCCTGTCCCCGACGACGATCCCCGCTTCGCCCCTCTGGTTCCTCGTTCGCCTGTCTCCTGTCCTGGTTTCCCGATCCTGCCTGCCCCCGACCACTGTCTTAATAAAGTTTGTTACATACGATACCCACCTGTCCTTGTGCTGCTATTGGGTCCTAACCACACCCGTTACATAAATGCAGGAAGTTATTGCACAACCAGTGATCGACTTCTGACAGGCACGCCTCTCATTTAACCAGCTCAGAGGAATCATCGACTGTTACAGGTAGATGGATTTCTGTGTCATCAGTGTAGCAGTGATACATTATGTTGTGTTTTTTATTCAAATGTGACCCAAGGGCAGAAATTAAACACAACCAAGAGTGGACCGAGTACTGATCGCTGTGGAGGGCAGTGATATTGAGAAATGGGCAGCATATGAACCTTAAATTGAATCAAAGAGATAATGATAGATAATGATGTGAGTGGAGGAAGAGACTGTAAAATCAGTGACAGAAAGACCACAGAGTAAAAGTAGATCAATAGTGTGACCGCTGAGGTGTGTGGGTTCAGATTTGCTCTTTTGAATGAGGGTAGGGATGTAGGATACTTAATTTCCTTGATTCATAGAAAAAGTAAAATAAAAAATAATTTTATGAGATTATGGGAAGAGGGGAAATGCAAAGAATAGAGTTATAGATAAGTTTGGAATATTGATACGTTAGAGGGGTTACCTGAATAGGGCATGGACTGTCTCAGTTGCAGGAAGCAGCAGTGTATGGGAGGTGCAATATGGAATATGAGAGGATGGTAGCTAATAACTTAGTACCAGGTAGATTAGGGTGAAATCCATCAGATCAGACGTTGGTTCCAAAATAAGTCAAAGTTTTCCACCAGTTTCAGCTTGCGGGTAGAGCTTTCAGATTTAAGCCTGGAATGAAATGACAGGAGCCAAGAGAAACAGCCATAACGGACAATGGTGGGGATTGGGCCTAAGAGAACAATCTGTTCCCCAGAGGATAACAGAGCATCTAACAAGTTTAAAGTCTGTTTTCAGGGTCTCTGACTGTTGGCTGCTTGTGTCATTAGCTCCTGCATGTACAACTATTGTCGTTAGGACTCGGGGATGCCATTTTAAAATAGAAGGCAGCTTTTCAATGATGTGGAGGGAGCGCGCACCTGAGTGGCAATAGGTGCAGGCGCCTTTTAACCTTACATCTCTCATTATGGAGTCACCAATGATCCATGGAGGCAGCATCTGAAGAGGAGGGCTACTAGACAGGCAGTGTGTGTTGATGGGATGGATAACTTATATGACTTTTAGCCACCGAGGAGGGGAGCCGGCAGGGAGAGAAGCGGCAGTGTGCTGGAGCCCTGCTCGCTTGTTGCCTTCATAAGCGACAGAGGCAGGGCAATGCAGCAGCTTTGGGGTGGTTGATGACCGGTTAAAGTAACCAGCAGCAGACATTGGTGATAAGGCATATAGTATATGCTGGAGTGGAACACACCCAGGATCTGGGCTTGGCTCCGAGCTTAGGCCCTGGGGCATAGGGCACCGACAGGTGGAGTTAGAGGGGAACCATGGCATGGTGGTGTTATCATCATCAGGGAGTTCAGACTGTTGCTCCCGAGTGCCATAGCTGTCACTGGTGGCATTTACGGCTGAGACGTGCTTAGCCTGGGATGATGCAACTGTGGAGAAGCCAAGAATAAGTTCATCCTTACTCCTTCAGGTGGCAGATGTCCTGTATAGTGGAGAGTTGACAAGCTGACAGTTCTCATGGGCTGCCATATCGGCCCATATAGCCGATGTCAGTTGCATCACGCTTAAAAGAGACATACAGCTGGATATCATCAGAGTAACAGTGATATGAGATACCTTTACATTTGCAGCATATACAAAGCAAATAATATAGGACCAAGACAAACCCTTGAGGCACAGAAAGTGCAGCAGTTTCAGACATTTCAGTAGGAACCAAAAACACAATTGGGGCCCAACGATTCAGAAAAACTCCTTTCCGAGAGATAGGAGGAGAACCAGTCCAGGGCACTCCCAGACACATCCACCCACTGCCTAAGCCTTTCATTCAGGATGCTGTGATCTACAGTATCAAACGTTGCGCTAAGATCCAGCAGCACCAAAGCTAAGCATTGACCCACATCTGTCAGTATCTGGTCCTGGGACTCTGTTTTTCATGTAGCCATCTGCTGGCTGGACTGTGTATTTTCCTTGTTTGTTTCTGTTTGGTCTGTCATGTGCCTTTTGCCCCACCCCCACTTCCTGCCTTTGTTCCCCTTCCCGCCAATTTTTGTCCTCACCTGTTTTCCATTTGCTCGTTGTCCTCCCTATATATACCCTGCTCTTGTTTTGTCCTGTGTTGGTTCGTCTCACACTTTGGTCTGTGCGTACCCGTACTCTGTGGGTTTTCTTACTGCCGTAAGTTCCTTTAGATTTTTGATTCTGTTTTTGGACAACGATTATGTGCCTCTCAGTTGAGAGAGAGACTTTTGTATCCAAGCCGGAGTTTTTCTTTGCAACCTTTTGCCCTTTGTTTTTTGTTAACCTGTGACCGGCATTTTTTGATCTGCTGCCTAGTGGCCAGATCCTATACCACATTTGGAACTTTTTCTCAAAATAAAAGAAAGAACTGAAGTATCTGCATTTGGGTCCTATATTTTGCAACCATACCCTGACAGAACGAACCGACCAAGCGTGGACCCAGCAGATTCCGACCAGGTCAAGTCCGCCCTGGAGATGCATGGCACGATGCTGGGGAAACACCAGAGCCAACTTGAGGTCCTCTACAGACAAATGGAGTCTGTGGCAACTGGTGTGACGGGGTTGGCAGCACAGATACAACAGATCCAACTCGCCCTGTCATCTCCTGGTGGCCACCCTGATCCTCAGCCCCTGGGCCAACGCGCCAGGGAGCCTCGCCTGCCGCCTCGCCTGCCGCCTCCAGAGACTTATTCAGGGAACCCTGGATCCTGTCAATCTTTCCTGACACAATGTGGCCTTGTCTTCGCTCTCCAACCCTCGTCATTTCCAACTGATGGTGCCAAGGTGGCCTACGTCATCACGCTACTCTCTGGTAGAGCCCGCGACTGGGGAACTGCAATTTGGAGCAACAATACTACCGTTAGAGAGGACTTTACACTTTTCTCTTCAGAGATGAAGAGGGTCTTCGATCGCTCCAAGCAGGGCCGGGAGGCAGCTCGAGAGGTTCTCCAGCTCCGTCAGGGACGCCAGTCAGTCTCTGACTATTCCATTGGGTTCCGAACCCTGGTGTCTTCTTCAGGCTGGAATCAGGAGGCGTTCTTTGATGTATTTTTTTTTAATGGAATATCTGAAGAGATCAAGGACGAACTCATTCCTCATGACTTACCTCAAGATTTCGATGGGTTGGTGGATATGGCAATTCGTATAGACGTCAGGCTAAGTCAAAGACGTCGGATGAGGACATCCCTCGGGTTTCCCCGGCAGGAATATCAGGTCCCTCTTCCAACCTTGAGTGCCAGTTCAGACCTCCCAGAACCGTCTGAGCCTATGCAGGTTGACCGGGCTCACCTTACTCCAGAGGAGAAGAGACGGCGAATTGAGGCTAAGCTATGTCTGTACTGTGGGGGGATGGGACACTTCTCTGCGACCTGTCCAAAAAAAGAGGACGCTCGTCGGAGATGAGGGGAGCCCAGGCGAGCGCGATCTCTATGAAAGTCTCCTCACCTCTTCAAACCACTTTGCCAGCAACGGTGTGCTGGGGAAGTCATCGGAACACCTCTTCAGCACTTGTAGACTCTGGTGCTGAGGCGAACCTCATCGACACAACCTTGGCAAGCCAATGGGGTGTTCCCAGCATCGAGCTTCAGGTGCCTCTAGCCGTCTCTGCCCTTAATGAAAGCCGCTTTGCCAAGGTGACGCATCGAACTGACCCAGTGAGTCTTTTGCTTTCTGGAAATCACTTTGAGGAGATTGTTTTTTATATTATTGACTCACCTCTGAATCCCCTAGTTCTTGGCCACAGGTGGCTGGTTAAGCACAACCCTCATGTCAATTGGGCCAA
>JAOPJH010070902.1:0-10743 GCA_027122575.1 Merluccius polylepis
TCATCACCATACCACAAGATGTGGTGGACAAAGAGAAGCTGCCGTCCAGTCAGGTGTCTGTTGGCCCTCTGAAAGATCTGGTATCATACCAAGAGGGCATGGCCCTGAAGCTGGCACCCAAGTTGTCTAGAGGCGTCCTGGAGCCTAGCCATTTTGAGAAAATGAAGGTCAGTTCAGCAATGCATGTTCAGCAAGTCAACAAGTGCTGCCCTGAAGTACATGGTGGCGGAGGAGAATAGACCAGAGTCCTACCTTACCACCTCATGGTTTTTGGAGAAGGTTGACCACTGGTTCGACCTCATGTCATCGCGCAACGTTGTCACTGCCCTAAGTCATTTCAAGATGGAGGAGTACGATAAGGCCATCAGCTTCCTCCAGGACTCCATCCATCTGTTTCGGGGCCTGAAGATCGGTCCGCAGGGCAGCTGGAAACCAGTCCAGACAGGACTAGTGATGGCCACAACAACAATCCTGGAGATCCAGCATGACCTGTTGAGTCAAGGGCACAAATTTGTTCTTACAAGCCGCTTCACCCAGGACTGCCTGGAAAACACATTTTCATCGATTCGTCTGAGGAACTCTGTACCAACACCTGTAGAGTTCCAATATGCACTGCGGGCTGTCACCGTGGGCCAGTTCCTATCGCCAGTGCATACTGGCAGTTACCTGGAGGATGGATCGGACCACTTGGCAGACTTCCTGGAAACGCAGAACAGCACCTGCAGTCCTCCTGAAGTTCTGAGAGTGGAGCAGCTGGTAGACCTGACATCACCACCTGACATCACCAAAACCGAGTCCTGTGTGCTATACCACCTGGCAGGATACATTGTGAAAAGAGTGATCAGCTTCTCACTTTGTGACAAATGCCAGTGTGCACTAGTACACATAGTCCATGAGCCAAGACCCACATTTTGGGATATCGGTACCACCCGGGGTGACTAATTCTCTTCGCTGTTTGTAGCTTGCTACATGTCTCTAGTTTATGTTTTGATATGATAGCCCTTGCACACTGGTAGCTTAATGGTCGTTATCACTTCTTGAATAGACATACCCTACCGAAAATTCAGATAAATTATGAAATGTCAAATTTGGGGACAGGAATGGCAAAATGTCAATAAAATGCATGTAGTAATTGTCACAACATTTAATCCAAGTCCTGTAAATACACACTAAGCATGTCATGGGCTTGTCCATACTATTATGGCAAGTTACTCCACAATATCATCTACATCAGACTCGGAATCTGACTGTTGTGCTACCGGCTCTTCTTCACTAGCCTTGTTCTGGCATGTCTGTAACCTGCACATGTCCGTGCACTTCAGGCCATTGCTGAGGCAAGTGCACTGAGGGAGTTTGCATGACCGCACACACTTGCAGGACAGTAGCTGGATAACAGCATCTGGTGCTGGTGAGCCTCGCATCCAGTTGACAGCAAGCTTGCCATCCTCATCTGTCATCCAGCCGCAGTCTGTTGGGTTCGCAACAAATGGCTGGCTCTGCAGACTTCTCCTCCAGATCGCAGCCTGGTAGTTTGCACGCAGTGCATGCATGAAGAGGCAGTCCTCACAAGGAGGGAGTTGACTTGACTCCACCTCTCCACGTCTCGCACAGAACAGCTCATACCGGAGCTTGTTCACCTCAGTTGTGTGGGTAGATGGCAGGTACATGTGGCAGGTGATTTCCTGTAGCTTTTCAAAGAGTTCAGGAGACACTTCCCATGAGCGACCAAGTTCCTGGAAAGCATCCTGGTATGTCTTGTCCATCTTCACCTGCTTGAGTGTCGTCATCTTCCCACGGCCAGCGAATGCACTGACGGTATCACAGCCTGTAAAGGCATGCATACCAATCAATGAATCACACACACTGCCTCCCAGTGTACGGCTCAGTGTGGTGATATCCAGGAATCGTGTCCGGTTCTTCGTCCCGCATTTCTGGAACAGGTGGGATGGGATCTTGCGGCACATGCCCAGACACAGGACCATGACGTCTGTATCCTCTGCAGTGATGATGACAGACTTGTACCCAGATTCTGCTGCATGAAGTGCATGGAGAAGGAGGCGTGTGTCTGCTTCTTCTTGACTTGACTTAAGCTCAGCAGCCTCTTCCCACTGCTCTTTGGTGATCTTGAAGCAGAGCTGCTCACATGTGACATACAGCTCCTTGCCCTCGAGCTTCTCCCTGTGCTGTGGCGCCTTCCATTCTTCTACCAGAAACTTGATGAGACTTGCCTTGTTGGAGGAACTACCGAGTAGCTTTCTCCACTGCTGGATGCTGTGCCCAGGTTGAATGTTCTTGAACTGGATCCCTGTGCCTGCACTTCTGTTGGCTCGTTCAGCATCTTTGATGGATGTCTCCTTGTAGACGTCAAAGACAACATCAATGCGCCTGCTCTTAGCACCCTCATGGACAGCGTGACTCATTGCTGTGCCTGCTAGCTGTGAAAAAGTTTTGTCGTTTCCCTTCAGTTTCTGGACCAGGCTCATCCCATCAATGATGGTTGCAGAGGGCTCGGGGATCACCTCTGCAGGAGAAGCATTCCTCTCCAACTCCCTTGCTAGGGCAGCCTTGTTGGTCTTGCGGAGAGACCCATCACCGCTGGCAAGTGCCCATGGCAAAGGCCCCAGGGGATGAGCCAAGACATCACTCATTTGTAGCTTTCTGTTCTCAGCAACAAGAATCATCTGGCCAAATAGCTTCCTGTCAGCCTTCAAGATTGCCTCCTTGGCAAGGCCTTGTCTGCGTGGCTTCATTCTGATGTCAGAGAACGTTCTCAGTTTCTTCTTCGTCATCTTGTCATGAAACAGTGTAGTTGGCGTATCGGTCCCCAGGCGCTCTTCCTTGAAGGCTTGATATGCATCTTCTCCTATTCTGTAGGCGCCTAGAAGGTCTTTGGCAACTTCTGGTGGTGCTGCAGTCGCAGTGGACAAACTGACAAGTTCTCCTTGCTCTGGGTTGAAGGGGTTCAACCAACTGGTCTCCATCAGTTGAACGAAAGATTGGACATCGGCCTCATCTCTTCTAATCCTGGGCATCTGTAGGTCTGGGTGGCTGAAGTCAGTATACTGTTGGCCTACCATGGCCCTCAGCTGCCTCAAATACCTGCTGCGGTACTCTGATGTCAGGTAGTACCTGGCGACAGCTCCACCTTTCAGGCTGAAGCCTTTTGTGCCCCCTGGTGTCTGGGTGTCTTTGTTGATTGTCTCTTCGATGGTCTGGTCCACAGGAATCCGTCCAAAGGGATTCTTGCTACCGATCTGGACCGAAAAGCCACCTTGCATGAAGTGTTCATGGACCTCTGGGTGTTCGATGGGCAGTCGAGACATCGTGGCATAGTAGTAGGTCAGGAATCGGGCATAGTTCACCTTGTCATAGGCAAAACACCACGGTATCATCTGTCGGATTGCTCCTAGGTGAAGCATCCAGTTGCCTTCTCTGGAAGCTCGAACCAGGGCCAGCATGATCTCAGCCATGTCCAGGTATGACATCCAGAATGCTGAGAGGTTGTGTTCATCTCTGAGGGTATCAAGATAAACTTGGAAGAGCTTCAGGATATGTGTGCATGATTCACTCTCCAACAGCTCTTGGAAGGATCCCTGAGACACACTGATGTGGAAGCTGGTGATGTTCTTCAGTGTTTCATCCAGATGGTGAAGGTCCCTTGCATGGTTTTCTTCTAGCCATGGAAGGAAGCCTTTCCATGCAAGCCTCATCAGTGCTTCATAGACCAGCTTGTGTAGTCTCACTGCTCTGTTGTACCTCCGGCCGTCCATCAGCCCTGACACTGATCCTTCTGCGATGACACCTGATTCTACACACAGATCTCTAAGGCCTGCATCCTGAAATCTCTTCCCTATGATGGAGAGGAGATTGCAGATGGTGTGGAAGACGCCCATCCTGATGATAATGTTCTTGAACTTCTCCTGTTTCCAGAGAACCTCGGCAGCTTTGGCATAGAGTGCTTGATCAAACACGCACACAATCTTGTTAAGCTGTAAGGACTGCATGATGGCATGTGTTTGCTCCAAGACTTCATTCACGGTGGACATTTCTGTTGCAGGAGCATTGATAGTGGGCAGGTAGCTTACAGTGTCCTGGGCCACTGCAATGTCACTGCGGATTTTGATGTTGAACCCAGTCCAACTGCTGATGGTCTGGTCCTCATGGTCTGACATTCGAGTCAGAAGCCAGATATGGTTCTTGGTCTTTGAATCCTGGACCTCTTTGGTAGTGTAGACATTCGCAGTCTCAATCCTGGGTGGCCCTGCCCTCCGCCCAACATTGTATGTTGGCAGCATTAATGCGGTCGGAGTAATGCTTCTTTTCTTGGACTTGGTAACCTCTGGCAGGACCTTCTTTGGCACAGAGCCTGCAACCTTGGACTGGACAGCAATGCCATTGACTCTGTGAGAAGTACCTGCTCCACTTAGTGTCTCCTCAAGTCGGTCGATGTTATCCCAGGCCAGGGTTGTGAACACACCAGGGTAGATGTTTGCTGGCAGTGGAATGTCATCCTTTGAGCATTCCAACTTCTGGATACAAAGGGCTGTATCGATCTCCTCAAACATTGAGTAGGACACACAGTGGCCAAGACGATTCAGAGTTTGGATCAGTTCTGTGTTTCCTGTCAAAGACTTTACAGCATAGGACAGCAGTACGTGCTTGGGGGGCTTTGTCTTGCCACTGGTAACAGCAAAGACCAAGTCACTGCCGAAGGATGTGGCAAGACGTTGAACTCTTTCAGAGGGAGTTTGACACTCACACTCTCCTGTCAGCAGGGTGTGCAGGAATTGAGTGACTGATGCAGGAATGACATTCTGATCTGTATCGGGAGGCCATGGCTGACTCACATCTTGCTTCTTGATCTCATTCTTCAGCTGCATTGCTGCCTTGGTTAAGACATCTCCAGAGTTAGCAGCTCTTGCTTCTTGCAGATCTTTTGTCATGTTGTGTGCTTGCCGGGCAAGGTCGTCCATTGAGAGGCTGCGTGGATAGACTAGAAGCTTTCCTTTCTCATCTGAGACAAAGCGCAGTGATTCCCCAAACTCGGTTTCAAGGTTTCGGCGAACATGTTTCTTTGTCGATGGTTTCAGTTGGATAATACCACGGGACATCATGGATCTCTCAAGCCTAGATGTGAGGTTTATCATAGGCAGTACCTCTGGGTTGGGGAAGAATTCAGTCCTTATATACAAGAAGAGTTCCTCAAGGGCTTCTCTCTCTGCCTCTTCGTAGCGTGCTCCCTCGCTTTCTTCCTGATTTTCACCTGCACCAGAGCTGGCGGCCGCTGGGGAATCATCTTTTGTGAAGAGTTTGTAGCACGACTTGTGGTAGTGCCCCTCTGCAGCAACAAGGTCTCTGCTAAGTAAACCAAGGATTCTCTGGTTGAGTTTCCTTGTTGCTGCTCTGCGGATCGTCTCATCTGCTCGTAGCTCAACACACTGGATGATTGGCTCCCTTGTCTTTGCTCCTTTCAGGTACTTGCTTGACTTCTCGCAGAAGATACATACTTTGGCATACACCCTGCTAGTACTAGGGGCATCCCTTGATGACCTCCTTCTGGGGTTGACGCTTGCTGATTCTATCTTGACACCCTTGGCAAGGATAGAATCCAGTGACTTCTTCATTGTGAAGAGACTACGACATTTACGGTGATAATGTATGTGTGGTATTTCTCCTTCTTCAAGGCCCTTGGCTGCTTCCAGGACTGGATCATGCTGCCTGATCTCTGCAGCCCTGAGCAATGTGTTCCAGGAGTCCAAATCCTGTGGTGACACCAGAGCATCGCTGTCATCATCAGAGCAGTGGATGATACAGTCGATCCGTGCTCTCCTCCTCGCTGATGGTTCCATCATGCCGTCAGACAGTCAGTACACACCTTGTTGTGTAGCTAGTTATTCTTAACTATTTAAACGAATTAGAAGTGTAAAGGGAAACTTGCATAACTAGATATCTTGGCAGTTCTATCGAAGCTGAAAAAGACTTGTACCACCTCTGGTGACTAAACATGAATGGTGCACTTCATTTTGCTGTGTGGTTTCAAATATTCAAACAATTCACATATTAAATTGTTCGAGAATACTATTGACCAAAATTCAGTGTAATGAGCAACAGTTTATCCCATTCTTGAATGAAATTAGGTGTGCACTTCACACATTACCACAATTATATATTGCGCAATGACGTTATTAACGTAATATCAATTTTTTGAAAAAAATCCGACAAAGCTACCAGTGCGGGAAGGCTATCATATCTTAATGTACTTACAGTCACTCTATAAACATTTTAGTACCATTTATGTTTAGTCACCCCAGGTGGTACCGATATCTGGCCTGGCTCATGGACTAATAGTGCTGCTAGCTGAATCACATTTAGCGCTGATCTGTATTTAGCTGGTAGATCAGCAAACACCCAGTATACTGAACACAGTTTGTGGATTTTCCGTGAAGTGCCCAGTGGATTTGCAATTTCAAGGTCATCAATGTACAAAATCAGTGGCAGCTTAAGTGACTGCTCTGAAGAAGACAACAAATCATTCTCATGGAAATATGAGCCATCTTGATGGCTCATGTAATGGCCTTTTTGTGAGATCTTGGTTTCCTTAATTCTGTCAAGGATGTCAGTATGTTTGAACATTTCCTGGATCATCTGGAGTATAGGGACATATACCACTGTGCATCCGGCCTCTAACACATACTGCACTGGCATTACAACAGGGTAATTCTTCTCAATAAATGTTTTTCTTCGTTTAGCCGAAGACAACTCTTCCTTTTTAGCTGTGGCACTGACAAAAATATTTGTGTCCATAACAGCATTCACCAAATCATTCAGGATAGCTTCAGTAGGAGAGACGTGATGCCTCTGTAGTATCTCTTTTATGGAATCTTTGATAAGAGGTTGAGACAAAGTAAATATCTGAGTCAGGTGATCAACTATTTCCTGAGATGCCATGTCAGAAACATGAAGTATAGTTTGCATCTTCAGGAACAAGGAGGACAAATTATGGTTTAACTGGGCTCTTAACTGGCTGGTGTCGCACCAACTGTCAGCCTCAGGAAAAGCCAATGTGTCTGCATGCTGAGACTGAGCAGGATCCTCGCTATCAAGGTCAACAGTGCTTCTTCCTGGGGAACTCTCATTTTCTGTTGACACAATGTCATCACAAATGTCTAAACTACCTGCATGTGTCCTACTTTTGTGTGCATTAAATTATGAATACACATTTGTGCGGTAGCTACAGTTCTTAAATGGGCATGTTACATTCTCATGATTTTTCAAGTGTCCCCTAAAATGACTAAACAGTGTTGCCTCTGAGAAGGGTTGTTTAAACTCACACAAGGGACAGGTAAAAAGTGCATGTTCTCCTTGTGCTCCTTCACTTGCATCAGTTCTACATGTGTCTTTGTGAAACCGTGATAAATGAACTTTCAGTGCGTTAAATGACTGAAATGTACAAATGCAAGAGTCATGGAGACACGGCAAGGGGCTAAGGCCCCTTACATAGTCAACGCGAGCAACGCGCGTAAGCGACGCGAGTGATGCGAGCGACGCGCTTCCTTTCATAGTCTACACAGCATACGCGAGCGACGCGGGCAATGCATTTCATGCAATACACCGCTCACGCCACAGGTGGCAGCAGAGTCACCGGTGTTTTCGCGGGTGACATTCCTGTCAAAATGGATACGGAAGAAGAGTGCATTTTATTGCTCCTATTAAATCGGCGGCGGCAACGCAGGCAGCGCAGAGATAGGCGGTGGTATGTGCGCCCTTTAAATACCACACGAGACCAGGATGGGGAATTTGTTTCTCTGGTGCTTCCAATGCGAAGCCTGGACGAGGAGAGGCATTTCCAATATTTTAGGATGTCGGCGCCAAAGTTTGATTATCTCGTTTCGAGAGTCATCCTATATCTTCCCGACTCTCACCAAAACCACCGGAACCCGATCGGGGCTTCCCAAAGGCTTGCGGTTACTCTGAGATACCTGGCAACCGGCATCGGCCTGCAAGCTCTTTCGGCCAGCTATAAAATGGGCACCAGCACTGTGTCAGGCATCGTGGAGGAGATGTGTTCTGCCATCTGGGACGCCCTTCAGGGGGAGTACATGGCCTTTCCTTCCCGCGGTCAGTGGCAGGATATAGCGGAGGACTTTTGGAGGCAGTGGCAGTTTCCCCTGTGTGTCGGGGCGATTGACGGGAAGCACGTTCGCATCAGAGCTCCAGCACGATCGGGAAGTGACTTCCATAATTACAAAGGTTTTTTTTCAATTGTCCTTATGGCTGCTGCTGATGCCAACTATCGATTCATTTATGTCGATGTTGGCGCATACGGGCGTGAGAGCGATGGAGGTGTCTTGGGTCGCAGTGCCTTCGGATCCAGACTGGCAGAGGGCAACCTCAACCTACCCGCCCCTGCTGTCCTACCAGGCACCACAACGCCCAGTCCTTTTTTTTTCCTGGGGGATGAGGCCTTTCCCCTACAGGTGAACCTGATGCGTCCCTATCCAGGTGAGAATAAAAATAATTGATAGCTGATGGAAATAAACGCAGGTAGCCTTTGAATAAAGCCCAGAAGCAATGACAAAGAAAGCGCGCACGGGTCTTGTATGGCTGGCTTAGTTGTATAGTTGACTGATTATTATATATAATATTGTTAATGATGATCATACATCGGTCTAATGAAAAAACCATCGGTCTAACGAAAAAAAAAAAAAAAGCATACGGCACTGTTTACCTGTTGTGCAATATAGCCAACTTTATGGCACTTTATTGTTTTAATTATATACATGAATTAGTCTAACGAAAAAAAATGCATAGCCTACCCAGGCAGGCACACAGTGCGCGCAATGGCACAGCCGACCATTACTATTCCATAGCCGTGTAAAGTTGGAGTCAGCCAAGTCATCTGTTCTGTCATCTGTTCTGTGTTCCGGCATGACACTTATTTGTCTTCTCATTAAAGGCACTAACCTGCAGGATAGGAAGCGCATCTACAATTACCGACTGTCCAGGGCGAGACGCGTGGTGGAGAATGCCTTTGGCATATTGGCTGCGCGCTTCCGAATTTTTGGCCGTCCGATTGACTGCCAACCTGAAAAGGCGGTGAAGATTGTGAAGGCGTGCGTGGCTCTCCACAACTTCCTGGCATCCACCGAACGAGCCAGATACATGCCCGCCACCTTTGTGGATACGACCGCTGACACCGGAGAGGTCCAGCCTGGAGAGTGGAGGCAGCATGTTGCGGGGGACCGGAATATGGTCGACGGACCACGGTGTTCGGTCGGCAGAGCCAGACCATCGCAGAGAGCGGCACTGGTCAGGGAGCAGCTGGCTGATTATTTTCTGTCTGATGCTGGCGTGTTTCCCAACCAATACAATGTGCTACGATTGGGTATGCGCACTGACCAATAAATGCATTTACATTGGTCACTTGGAAGCATGACTTTTGATTTATTAGTTATCACATTACACATGTTAACTAATTTGGTTTACGTCAAACTCATTAATTCATATCCATATAAAATGTTTATACAACGAGCTACTGTCCTGATAGATGAATTAATTATTTAAGTGTATTTAAGTGTAGGCCTATAGCCAAAGCTATAGCGCATAATGTCCACAGAAATTATATAGTAGGAAACATTATTAGAGAAAAGGGGTTTATTTATCAATTAGGCCTACAGCAACTTGACCCACCATACACGCACGCAGTAGGCTATAAAACAAATTTAAAATGGTGTCAGTGGGCTATTTCATTATATCTAATCTAATTCAGTAAGAGGCTATACTGAACTTATGTTTCACACAGAACATGAACACAAAACATTACATAACAAATTCCAATAGGATAACACTAACAAATAATTACAGTAACAGAAGCAATATCGGGTGAAGTATAGATAATTAAAATTGCTCATAATCCCGCATCATCTGTTTGATGTCGCGCATCAAAATAGCACTTTGCCGCTGTGGAAGGGTTCGCATGAACTGGCACAGGTAATTGGTAAAGGTGACGTGAATGTCACTCCTATCACATTCCCTCATCCTCTCTCTCTCCCTCTCACTCTCCTTCTCTCTCTCCCTCTCTTCCACCCTTTCTCTCTCCCTTTCTCTCGCCTTCTCCATCTCCTTCTCTCTATCCTGCCGAATTTCCTGCAGCCTATCGAGGAGGGCAGTCTCGCATGGGTCCATATTCGGCCTGACGCTTTTTCGTTTTCTTTTTTTACCACCACGGGAGGCTGATGATGTCGGGGTAGGGGGGTGAGATGGTGGGGTAACTGACTGAGGAACGGTCGAAGCCACTGCAGTCGGGGTGGTGGGAGGGTGGGGTGGAAGAAGAGAAGAGGTAGAGGTAGAGGTAGAAGCCATCAGAGTGGTGGTAGGGTCAGATAGTGGGCAAGAGGTAGCAGAAGCCACTCGTGTCGGAGTGGTGGGAGGGTGAGATGTGGAAGAGGTAGAGGTAGAGGTTAGAGGGTCAGATAGATAGATAGATGGAAATTGAGATAGGGATGAGGCGGGGTTGGGGGTAGGTGCCTGATCTGCCTGCACATTAGGCCTTTCCTCCTCCTCCTCCTCCTCATCATCATCATCATCTCCCTCGCCTGCCTACAGAAAGACACCTGTTTTCAAATGTCCTGACCAAGTAAATAGCCTACCATTACAAAATACATTAAAAACATCTCTCTCTCTCTCTCTCTCTCTCTCTCTCTCTCTCTCTCTCTCTCTCTCTCTCTCTCTCTCTCTCTCTCT
>JAOPJH010071001.1:0-10714 GCA_027122575.1 Merluccius polylepis
TCTCTCTCTCTCTCTCTCTCTCTCTCTCTCTCTCTCTCTCTCTCTCTCTCTCTCTCTCTCTCTCTCTCTCTATGTATACATTCTCCTCCCTGGTCCATTGCCATCTATTTCTGTGTGTGTCGGAGCAGCCCCTCTACAAAATAACTTGCTGCGCTGCTCTGATCCCACCAAAGTCCCCCTTTGCCTCTTTTCTTCTCCCAATCGGCCATTCCAGCTGTTCGGCATTAGCACGTCTAGATCAGCAAATGCATGTGAATGCAAATGGAGCAAAGAGCAATTTTCGGAACAGCAGTAGCAGCAGCGCCGGACTTGGACCCAGTCTGGTCCTCTGGCAGTCTGGTCCTCTGGCACGATGAGGAGGATATTTACTGCTGGCACCAATTTTTATTTATATTTATGTGGCTCGTGCTGGTGACCAGAAAACTTTATCTTGGTGGCTGACGACAGGAGGGTTGTAGGGGAGATCAGCAAATCAAAGTGCAGGACCCATAGGAAGGTCTGAGGAAAGAACATCTCAGTAAATCTGTCCAGGCAAGGTTTAAGGTGTTTAATAAAAAAGTGCAGTGGAATGCATGTGCTCTATAACTCCAACTATCTGTACTGTGACTCAAGCAAAAAGCCAATTGTTTTACAGGCTTGGATTTCACCATTGTCAAAGTGCCTGTAAACTAAAACGTGTCTTTTTCTTTTTTTCTGCTCTTCCTTTCAGAACAGTGGCCAGTCGACCTTTCCTCAACCCAAAGCCTCAGCACTTTTAGCACTTGGAATCCAATTCCCCGATCAATGACCGAACGGCTGAAGTTATTTCTGGAGTTGCACATGACCTGAGCATTTGAGAATGTAACTGGAGGTCCTTTTCAAGAACAACCTGTGTACTGTATAGCATTCAATACTAATAGAGTACACTATACTGCTGATTCTACTGAATACAAGGACCCCCCTGTTGTTGACCTCAGCTATGCCGGCTAAAGCACCCATCTACCTAAAACCTAACAACAGCAAGAAGGGGAAGAAATGTCGCCTGAGAGACATTTTGTCCCCAGACATGATAAGTCCACCACTGGGGGACTTCCGCCACACTATCCACATCGGCAGGGGCGGAGAGAGAGACGCCTTCGGTGACATGTCCTTCCTCCAGGGGAAGTTTGAGCTACTTCCAGGGAAGGTAGAGATCGTCCACCCGCAGTTCGGCATGCAAAGTGACTTCCAGAGGACCAGCAGCACCTCTGAAGCCTACTTTGCAGAGACCCCATCCCCGGTCCTCAAGAACGCCATCTCCCTGCCAACCATTGGCGGTGGCCAGGCTCTCACCCTGCCCCTGATCTCCTCCACTGTTTTCCCGCTTCCTCCAGTGCCCCTTGAGGACATCCTTGATCCTATGGCTGCCATGAACGAAGACAGGGCTGAGGAACTGGAGATGATGCAGATGGATTCTCTTTTCCACTCCATTGAAGTCTTCACTGATGAGCCCACACAACCTTCTCTGAGTATGCAATCAAAACCTGACGTTCTCCTGGAAATGCTGGGGAAATCATCTAAGCCGGCCTCTAAAACAGTCTCTGATCCTACCAAAATGAACAAACGTGAAAAAAGGTCTGAAAAGCCACGGTCCTTTCATGCCAACAACCTCAGCAAAAACAGCTACAAAACCAATGGAAGCCTGCACAGTGATGCAAGCAGCGACAGCTATGAAAGTTTTGATGGAAAAGGAAGTTTCATGGGCAACAGTCATGAAGACGAAATCTACAATGGCAACGGCAGTCTCAATAGCAATGGAAACTGCGATTTTGGACTATTCAGCAACAACATAACTCTGGGTTATGAGAAGGGGCTTTCTCATTTCAATGGAGATTACGCAGACAGGGATAGCGGTGTGGAGGAAGGACGAGTGTGTGATTTTGACTATGAGTTCAGCAAGGGCAAGAGTGTGTCACGGGATTCCCTTGTTCAGATTACTGGATCTCTGCTCTCACTTGAACTTGATCTGGGCCCATCCATCCTGGATGAAGTGCTCAACATAATGGACAAACCTTCAGCCAAGAGCAGGCCTTGAACAATGCTGAGAGCCCATTGAGAGAGCAAAGGGAATTTATGGACTTTGGACTTGCAAAGTAATCAGAATGGTGTCTGGATGTATTGTTGCAATAGAATGAGTTTTAAAAAAAGGCAGAGCTGCTTATATTTTTTATGTTTGAAACAGAAAACTATTTGAGCTTCTATGGAGTGCTGGTTCTTCTTCATGTTTGTCAGTCATGCCATCAGCATGTTAAGGTGCATGCGCTATTGAAATATAACTCGAACACAGCCATTGTGCCTTTGATTTAGCAATTAAACTACCGGTATCGGTTAAAAAGTATAGACTTGTGTTGTTATACTGACTTCTGCAGCATATATACATGATTATTTTGAAAGTGTTCAGATGTCTTTATGTCTTCATGGCTTTTTTATTGCACAACCTTGAACTTTGGTTTCATTAGCAACATATGCATTTTTGTGTGACTTCCAACCGCATTTTTACAAAGCACTCTTCTGTTTTGTAGTCACATGATAGTTTTCCTTGTGAGTATTTCATAGAAATCTATGCATATGTGCAGATTTGTGTTTTTAATTATACAACACAAATAAATACATTTTGTCCTATGTTGTTTATTATTTTGTCAGTGTCAAGGTGTCTTTTGTTTTTTTGGGGAGGGAGTTAACTAGTGCTCATAAGATTCATGCACGATTTCCTTATTCCTTATACGATTTTCCTTATCCTAAAACTGTTAATTGTAACTTAATTGTAATCATTTTAGGTGAGAAGAATAGACGTATAGTTTCGCCTCTGGGATTCCTCACATTTTGCGTGCCTGCCCTGCAGTGGGAGAGCTGCCTACATGTGCCCAACAGGGCGCCTGCCCCATTTGTCTGACTGTGGACCGAACAAGCAGAGGAGGGGTCTTTAGCATTCTTCACATTCCGGCCACAGAGTACAAGTGTCCATGACCAGACATAAATCAGCTGTTTTCTGTGAAAGAGGGAGGAGTCTGGCGTCAGACCCAAGCCCCTTCCATCACCGCCATTAGGCTGTGTGTAAAACCTCCAACAAGTACTCACATGCAAACTTTTTTAATGCTCACTGATGGATTGGCACTCTAGCTAGGACGACCTACAATGGGGACACGTTGATCCAGCGGTGATGAAGCAACAGTGTAGAAGAGCGAGACAACCCCTTGAACCCCCATCCTGACCCTGCAGCCATATGAAAGTCATGCTAAGTCAGCACAAACTATTGAGGTCCCCCTTTCAGATTAGAGCACAGTCATCGACCATGGCATGCGCTGCTGTCGTGCTCCGCCGGCTAGGGAAAGCAGGATCAACGTCTGTGTGTGCTCCTGTCGCACGCTACATCAAACGGCTTGGCGTGTTAGTGTCGGCGGGAGCCTGTTGCACATGTAAATAATTAGACGGGTTTGATTTCAATTTCGGTCACAAAAGCGAGGCAGTTTGCCACAAACCGCTCCAGATCCCTCAGAGACCTCAGAATGTCAGTAAACAACCACGTCCGTCCCAGTAAAGGCTGTAAAAACCCAATGTTAGGAGAAGTAGTCGCTTCTTCCCATGCAAGAAAAGCCCATGTCGTGGCCCTAGCCTTTGGAATGTCCCCAGCAGGATAGGGCTGAATGAGATTGCATATGCAGAGCTGACGAGTGTCGCCTTCATGTGTAAAGTAATGGAGGCCTTGAGCGTGGCGATAATTACACACAAATGCTAGTCCTTGCAATGGTACACCATTGACTTGATGACAGTCTTCATTTGAAAGGCTAGGAGGCTGAGCAAAACGTATTCCTTACAGAACATCTCGTAGCCACTGCCATGTGTTAGGTTCTGTAACATATTCAGAAATATATTTTGTGGGCACAGGAAATTCTAGGGTTTTATGAAACCCAATACAATATCTGTTAGAATCTGAACTTTGCCTCCACATTCCTCTATTTTCAGCTCGGTGGGGTTGTTTTTTATGTAAGGTTAGTAGTTGGACGTGACATTTGAATTTGTTTTTTCGGGTTATGCAAGTGAACTATGACAGCCCATTTATATAACTTCCATCCTCTACACGCAGATAACAAAGCTCGGCTCAATTTCTTTGGAGTCTGAATATTACACAACATCAACATGTGTAGGCCGCTCTACTGACTGCCTTCTCATGTTTCTGGTTTAGTCTTTCCTGGGAGCCCGAGGGCAGAACAGCAAATACCTCAGACAGAAGGTAGAAATAGTCCTGTTGGCTTGTTATTATTAAGGTAGGGTCAGGGCCAAGGTAGCAGCTCCTCCTGGGGAAAGCGTGCATCCAAGTGACTGGGATTCCTTGAGTTCCTCTACACACCATCCTGCATATTGTATGACACACACACACACAAGCAGTGTTTCATACAAGGAAAGATCATCATTTGAAAGTGTATCATTTACTCCCAATTGTTCTACCGAAAAGCTAACTAGTTAGATTTGCCCACTTGCTTTGAATACTTATTTCAACACGAGTATGCCTTTGCTTGGTGTACACAGGGACTAGCAGAGACAGAGGAGGAGATGTAAGTGTTGCCATTACCTGTAATTATCCAGGTTTCTTGCTTGCTTGGAAAAAAAAACACTCAAGAATTTTCAACGTTGTATTTGTTGAAAAACGTTGTGCCAAATAAACATGGGAAAGTGCATGGCAGTGCAAAATGACAGAAGACGAAGAAGGCATATTTAGAGAAACACTAAAAGCAAACAAATAAAGCAATATTGGTTCAAAGGGAGAGCGGGAAACAAACATCGTGAACTATATGTCGGTCGGTGGCTGTCAAACAAGTGAAAAAGATGTTGAACAGCAACTGATCCACCATACATAATGATGACTAGAGAGGGAAAGCGCACAAAGACCCCATTCATCTTCCATAAATCCATGCAGATACATTATTCAGGAACATGTTAGGGAAACATTCCTTCAATAGCTGCACATCCGTGAACAAGCGGGGGATCCAACTCCTCTCTTTACTTGGGTAAAAGGTGAAGCTGTCATTTTGGAGATGAATAAGCCATTGGTCCCCGGGCCACTGGGTGCCAAAGTAAGCAGAATTCAGACCAAGCGAAATGTTCCAGCCTCGGCTCCGCATAGGAGAGTTGAAATAATGTGTGTAGTGTTCACTTTCACATGGAGAGGTGTTAGTGAAGGAGCTCCACATAGCCGGGCCTGAGCGAGCTAGGTCAGGCGGATGACAGAGGGGAACTTTAATAAGACATTTCCCTGCCTTCCTGGCCCTAGATGGAGATGGAGCAGAAGGACACACTGGCCTCCAGAATAAAGGTCCTCTTGTCTCCTCCTCTGACAGTCTCGCTCCACACAACCCCAACCCACACACTTGCTACAGTTGATTTCCATCCACCAATAAGACTGGACAAGAGGACAAGGTCTGGACACGTCGAGACGAAAACTTACTCAGAAATGATGATTCATTCCATGGCATTCCATGGTTTGTTTGTTTTCCTGATTAAGTTATTATTATTAAAATGTATTAAGAAACTTGGCAGAGCACTGTACATTTCCTGAGAACAAAGGCGAGGCTGTGGTATGTTGTTGTTTTTTAGGTTTATAAGAAGAGGGAGGGCAGCACTGATACAGAGCAGGTTACAGCCAACTCCCACACAGAGCACTCTCGCAGACAAACGGCCACCTCAAGCTTGCAAGGGCGGCTGTGTTGACCGTTGTTTGGTTGACAGTTGCCATAGAGAGTTTAAGTGTTTAGCTAAGTGTTTAGTCCGTGCACGTGAGCCCTGAAAGCAGAGGGGGGCTGAGCCGACGAGAGCTAACCGTGGAAATAAGGTCACCTCGGAAATAGCAAAATGGCCGAAGACGATAGCCAGACCGTATTTAGTTGTAGGGCCACATGGGCGCAAACTGATGCCACGTTTCATCAATTTCCCTGTAACATTAACATTAACTTTATCTTTTTTGAATGATGCAAAAGCCAGCAATTCCAATTCTCGGGCACCTACAGCTAAAACAAAAAGAGCAGGTGTGACGTGTTCTGTTACTTAAACTTAACAGCTTTATTTCAGATAATTTAGCCACATATAACAAGCTAAGACCTGTCAGAAGGTATTCACACTGGTAGCACGTTGTTATTATTTTTTTACCATGGATACTGGGAACACGCACTCCGAAATTACAGTAGTGCATTGGCTCTTTTTTTATCTTTCTTTAAGTTAAAGTTTGCTCCATTGAGTAATTGCACCCTTCTGTGGTTGCTGACTTTATTAGCACTCCAAAGGAACACGAGAGGTGCAGCTCCTTCCAATGCATCAAATGTAATGCATAACAATCCTGTGTCTGATGGAATATAATGTAATAACTATTTACATATTCAGTGATGAATATACCTCAATGCAATGCAGTAAGGAAGCATAGAGATGAACTGTTTTCAAATAAATAAACAGGAACGCTATAATTGGACAAGTTTATGCATTCCAAGGACGGATAAACTCCTCGTCTGCAACATGCTGGAACTATGCTATGACTCACACCGCTTCGGAAAGCGAATGCACCCGGCAAAGCGGATATTTTCTAAATGCTGTTGTGACATTACAAAGTGGAAGACCTACAGGGGAGATAGACGTCTGCATTTTAAAAAAAATGCGGCCAGCGACATTCCCCCTGCTCTGCTATCAGGGAAATTCATGTCTCTGCTTGCATTCGCCGACACTCAGAGTGTCTCGCCATGTCTGCTTATACCAATTTATGCGACTGAAATCGAGACATTGGTACTGCAAATAACCCATGATTTAATCATATTTTATTCTGATTCATCTCAGGTTCATTCCTCCATTCCACACGCACACGTAGGCCTACACTTTTACTATATCTTAGATTTGTATATTGTATATTTTATTTCTTCTTTTCTTTATCCATTTACAGTCATGTTTTGTATCTGTGTACTTTTTATACTCGCTGCGCCAGAAAATAAAATTACATTACATGCCGATGAAGCTCTTTCTGATCCTGATGCAGCTATACTTCGAGGTTGATGCTTGGGAAGACATTCTTCCAATGGATGCAAAAAATCACATCACGTGAGACCTTCTAATATCGGGCCCCCTTGCTATAATGTGTCCCTGTCCAAATGCCATGCCTCTCATATAGACGGTATGGGGGGTTTAGGCAACATCTCCCCATTAGGAGGCACTCACTAGCCGTTCACTTAACTATTCACATGCACACACATAGACACAGACACACAAATATATATGTATTTATATATGTGCTCTTAACTGCCTTTCCTCCCTGTACCCCCCGGTCCCCCCTTCTGAGGGGCATGTCTTCGATGCCCAGCAGACAAGAAGGGTATTGGGTTTGGGGTTTTGAGGGCATCTCCTCTTATAGATATGGTTGACATCACTTGCTCTCTTTTCCTCTTGCGGCTCAGCAGCATTTCTATCACCCTGACGAGAGAAGTGCTGCTCCCTGTCCCCTCTTAGAATCATAACAAGAGCCAATCAGCTTAGCAACGGGTGGCATGGATATGAGGAGCAGGCTAGAGCCAGGTCACAGGCTACCGATGAGAAAAATGCTGTTTTGAGGATTTTAGTTGGTCCCTTACTGATCGTCTTTATTGTTTAACGTTTTCTCAACTGAATTACAATTTGTTCATGTTTTAAAAATACGATATCCTTGCTGCATAAATATTTATAAGACACTCATTCTGAGACTCATTCTCAAACCACACATTCAACTGCAAATATAATCTTAATCTTTCCATTATTAGTGAAAAAACATAACATCAAATGAATGAGTTCTCACCTCAAAATCCTATTAAAAGTACAAAAAAGTTTCCATTACTTTGTTTTTGTCATTTTTATATAATAAATCTGAAATTGTGCAACGGTATTTACATTACATTGCGTGTCATTACTAATTTATCAGCAAGTCATTTAAGTGTCCTGTTAACTTCCAGTGGAGTACCTTGTGGACATATATGTGTAAGTGTGCTGCTGGCATTTGTTTAAAAAATAAACTATTAAATCCCATAAACACACGTAAGCTCCTGATTCCAGTGGTTTTTTTGTTTAAGCTAGTGTGCAATGCAATGATGATGAAGAGCTGGAAGAAGTTATCAGCGGCCACAATACTGTAGGAGTCAGGAGTACTGCTATGCGAGACCGTCAGGATTCTCCCTTATAAGGCAAGACCCCCACTCCACTTCTCTCTCCCTGTCTGTTTTGATCTCTGTCTCTTCAGGGGGTCTCCTTTGGGTGCCCCCCGGAGGCTCCTCTTTTTATAACTTGTCACCGGCAGGTCATGCGATCACGAGCTGCGGAGGATATTTCCAGTGGGCTGCTTCCTATACCCAGCCCATGGCAAAGACACAGCAGCTGGCAGCCATTCCTTGTAACCTTTTGTTTGGAGGGTGCTCTTTTGTTCAATTCATGGTTTGCACAGTTGAATTATGGCTGGGGGCAGTAAAGTGAATCAACACACACACACCGTATGCAAAAGCACCACAGCGAGCCACATTTCAACTTTTTTCTTGGGGGGGGGGGGAGTTAAGAAAGTAAGAAATGTGTGTTCATGAGATTTTCTGTGTGGAATGAGCCCCGACCTTTCCTCATAGACTGCATGGTGCCCCCAACGTGACCCACACCAAGGTCTGTCTGTGAAATACATCTCGTCACCCTCTGAACGCCATGAGGGAGAAGTAGAGTAATATAACAGCTTATGGTTTAGCCTTTAGCTTACACTGTGCATGCCAAGTGGCCAGATCACTCAGTATGAGCAGCCCTGTCACTGTGGAGGATGTTGTATGCACGTTCCAATAGATGAATTGAGATTTCAATCGAAGTGGCTTTGAAGGATCAACATGTTAAAAAGAGAAAGGCATTTCCAATGTTATTTCTGTGGTGAAACAAAAAAAAGGCCCATTTTCAATGTCTTCCTACCGGTGTGTTTTTGTGTTTATTCATACAAGGGGTATACAATACGAAGTGAAACATTGAGAGTTCAATAAAATCAGGTGAGGCCTCTATTGGCAGGCAGTGGTATGACACCCTAATTACAGGCAGGCATGTGAATTACACATAATCTCTATAGCCCTTATTTGTAAAATCCCTAAATCTAGTAAACATCTATATTAATTGGATTTGTAAACACCTGAAATCTGCAGTATTAACTCTTGATAACCAGCTAACAAGGTCAAAGGTCACTGGCAGGAGTTTCCCAGATGGTTTGCCTCTGTCATTTTCAAGGTGAACTGCAGGTGATGTCCTGACCCAATATTCATAATAGTCATAATAGTATGTCTATCCTATCCATTAGTCCGGTCCTGGCCTATCCTAAGGGTTCAAGTTGACTTGGCTTTTTGAAAGGCGCTCATTTCATAAGCCCCCACACACTTGATATGTGGCAATCCCAGTAGCAAGAAGTACAAGTTGCAGATATTGCTTTTGTTACTATTATTATTTAGCTCTCTGACCGGAGTCATCGAGGATGATTTAAAAAATATGAAATACTTTCCTCAAAAAGACCAGTTGCCAGTAGGCCTACAGTTGGTGAGAAAAAATAAAATATAACAGACACAACTTTTATTTGGATCTAAACTAAAATTATTTGTTCAATAGAGATCATTTTACTATCAAAGTGTGTGTCTTCTGAAGAAGTCATGCTTACTAGGATCTACTACTAATTTATAATAGTCAGGTGTTAGAAGACAAAGTGCAGAAAAGTCAGACTGATTAGACTCTGTGGCTGGGTGGGGCTGCACACCTGTGGTGCATGAGTAATCATGGCACCCAGGATAAACAACACACTCAGGAGAGAGCTCTGCCATGTTAGCATTGAACAGCAGCTCTGGCTGTACCATCTTGCAAACTCTCCAATAAACGGGGGTGTACAACATCTACGTGTGTCCTGTGTAGGAAAGGCCCTACGTTTGGTGGCAGTGTAGCAGCAGACCCTGCCACACGCCACCTAAGTGGCTTTGCTGGGCTCCTCTGGTGCACAAGGAGAGTTATCAGAGAGTTGGCAAGATGGTTTCAGCCAGAGCAGGTGTTAAACTGTCATGATAGCGCTCTCTCCCGAGTGTGTGCGGTGATGGCTGGTTAATCCTGGGTGCCATGATTATTCATGCACCACAGGTGTTCAGCCTCACCCAGCCCCAGAGTCTAATCAGTCTGACTCGGGCCAGGTGAGGCTGTTTAAACCAGCTGTCAACCACACACACTCCACACTCAACAACTAATTAACTGGGTGAGGAAGTCTTTGGTTTTGTTATTGTAATTATCTGAACCATTACAATAACAAACCACCTCAATGATTTATAGGTGAGCAGTGCCTTTTCCCTCTCACTCTAGTTACCTCAAATTACGATAACGCATTGGAAATTAACTCTCTCTTCCGAGGGTGTATCTCTGGTTTCAGCTTTGGAGGGAACAATGTGTGCACACAGTTTAGTTTTAGGGTTAGGGTTTCCAATTAGGGTTAGGGTTAAGGTTTCCTATTAGGGTAAGGGTTAAGTTTAGGGTTTCCAATTAGGGTTAGGGTCAGGGTTTCATATTGAGGTTAGGGTTCCCAGTTAGGGTTTAGGGTTTCCTATTAGGGTTAGGGTTTCCAGTTAGGGTTAGGTTTAGGGTTTCCAATTAGGCTTAGGTTTAAGGTTAGGGTTTCCTATTAGGGATAGAGTTTCCTATTAGGGTTAGTGTT
>JAOPJH010071017.1:0-10712 GCA_027122575.1 Merluccius polylepis
AAGCTTCCGTCTGTCGCATAGTACGCGTCATCGTCTTTCCGTCCCTCCTCGTTCTGTGATTGGATATCAAATTTTCACAAATTCTTGCGAGAGGAACCAATCATAGCCACCAGACTGTCTGGAAGATCGAAATTTCGAGCGTGCAAGGCAGCATGGGTATACCCAGGCTAATCTCAAATGGGGTAGTACAGCAACATGAGACACTTGCAAACATTTCAACAGCACACACTACACAAACAAGTGCTAACAACAACACATCAGCAACCAGTACTACACTTCCAACAGATGCAGCTATGGGTCACACCATACCACAATGCGTTCATTCCAACATCGACACTACCACTCATAGTGTAGACCAGCTCCAAGTAATGTATGAAGAGCTGGGTAAGACGCTACGACAGTATCAAGACACAGCTAGCACGCCACATAACAGACAACCATCAAGTCACACACACTTAATGGGTGACACACAAACAGTGATCTCCCCTAGGGACCTACCTTATCTCCAGCGCAGGGTATTTAAGGTGCACGGGGGACAGATCGGGGACCAAAACTCTGAAATCACATATAACAGTATCTGTAAGCAGATTGATGAAGGCGTCAGAGAGGGCTTCACAGATACAGAAATCATCCGTGGTGTTTTGAGGATCATTAAGCCAGGAGCTTTCAAGGATATGCTCACCAACAAAGATTAAATCGCCATCTGTGAACTCAAGGGCTTCCTCAGGTCTCATCTTGGTGAAAGGGCAAGTACAGAACTTTTCCAGGACCTAATGTGTGCAAAGAAAACTGAACAAGAACCCCCCCAGCAGTTTGTGTATCGTATGATCCGGCTTAAACAGAGAATCCTCTTCCAGTCAAAGCAGGCCAACATAGACAACATATTCGCTATGACCCCAAAACCATCCAGGAGGTTTTCCTGCACACCATCTACCAAGGTCTAGGCTCGAAACATACAGATATCAGACAACAGTTAAGACCCCTCCTTTCAGACAACCAAGTAACCGATGAGGACATAGTCAGCCGGGTTACCAAAATAATCAGTGATGAAAATGAACATCAGCGACGGCTGGGTTATGTCTCCAAACCGAAAGCCATGCATGCACACTCTGTCCAAGTAGATGGTGGAGATCAACCTGTGGACAAGAAAGAACATCACACCATACAAAAACTCAGCGCTCAGGTGGAGAGTCTGACAAAGATGGTTGCAGCTTTAATGGACCAGCAAGCAGCAGCCATTCAAACAGCTCATGCAATGGCTTCCCCCGCTAAAAGACTTGACCGGCCACCGGCCCAACCCCATCCCACATTCACTCCCAGCAAAGCCCCACCTCCCACACCAGGTCTGCCCTCCTTCCCAAAGAAAGTGCCCCTCTGTAACAACTGCTCACTCCATGACTCAGAGAACTGTGACCACTGTTTTGTGTGTGGTGATTCAGGACACCGGGCTGTCGGCTGTCTAAAAAGAGCCAGGCAGCAGGGAAACGGGAGCCGGTCTCTGTTGTGGGACAACCAGAGGCCGTTCCACAACTCCAGTCCCACTCAGTAACCTCCACACCCAGACAGCAACAGACAAAACAGAAAAAACATAACAAAAGAATGGTTGAACCTTGCACTAAAAAAACATGACCCTCCCGCAATACCACTCACACAGTACCAATGATTGGAAAGAAGAGTCTTCTCAAGTGCTTCATGAGTGGTTATGCAGCAACAGTACTATTCCGGTCCTGGAGGGAAAGATTCATCCCCAGACACCCAGTGCGGCCACTGGAGGAGCTTCTCGACGCAAGAGAAAGCTTCAGCCTGCATGCTGCAAATGGACAGTCAATTCCCTATGACGGATGGGTGGAGCTGATGGTCAACCTCCCAGGTAACGACCACCCAGATCTTGCAATACAGGTCCCCTTCTTAGTCAGTCAGCTTCCCCTCCCTCAGCCCATAATAGGCTCCAATGTTCTTGATGAAATGATTAGTGGGCCAGTCTTCTGCTGAAACACAGACTATGCTTATCAGTCTTCTACAAAACACACTTGGAGTAGAGGAAAACCAAGCAACGGCTATGGTTAACTTTACTAAGGTCAAGAAAACGCCAAATGACACCATTTCCACAGTCAAAGTAGGTAAAGAAGGTGTGAGTATACCAGCAGGAACAACTGTTCATGTACGGTGTAGAGTTCCCCCTACACTTGACACATCAGATCCTGTTGTCTTATATGTACCCTTAGAGGAGAGCACAAGTTTAGAGCAACTGAGTATAGGGGAGGGTCTCTTAGAGATCAATAACAGCAGGTGGCCTCTTATTCATGTACCCATTTCTAACCCCACTAAGCATGAAATCACACTCCCAAAGACAACTCAGTTGGGCTCTATCCAGCACATAGCCAAAGTCATTGAGATGGAAAAACAAGAGTCACAACAAGCCGAGGAGCCAGCTGTTCGAGCTGAGGTCAATGTCACCACTCCTACACCACCACCAGCTGAACTATGGCAACCACTTGTCGACTTAAGCCACCTCAACCCAGAACAACAACGACTAGTGGAGGTAATGCTTCATGATGAGTCTGCAGCATTTGCCTGTGACGACACTGACATCGGGTGCATCCCCTCTCTTCAGGTGTCAATTAAGCTCCAAGACGACATTCCTGTCCAGAAGACGTATACTTCAATCCCCAAGCCACTGTACAAGGAAGTAAAAGAATACATCCAAGATTTGTTAGTGAAAGGGTGGATTGTTAAGTCCAAGTCCCCATATTCTGCACCTATTGTTTGTGTAAGAAAAAAAGATGGATCGCTGCGCCTCTATCGATTACAGACTGCTCAACAAAAAGACTGTACCCGACAGACATCCCCTCGCCCGCATACAGGACCTGCTTGACTCACTGGGAGGCTACAGCTGGTTTTCCATTTTAGACCAGGGCAAAGCCTACCACCAGGGCTTCATTGCGGAGGGCTCAAGGCACCTTACTGCTTTTATTACCCCTTGGGGTTTATATGAGTGGATAAGGATGCCCTTTGGGTTATCAAATGCACCAGCAGCCTTCCAAAGAAGCATGGAGGAAATGCTTGACACACTACCGGATGAGTGTTGCATTCCCTATCTGGACGATGTCCTCTGCTTCTCCCAGTCCTTCGCAGAGCATGTTGAGGTGTTGGTGGTGTAAAGTTGAGACCAGAAAAATGTGAGTTGTTCAGGAAGGAGGTCAGGTATGTTGGGCGGCTGGTGTCTGAAAACGGAGTGAGAGTGGATCCTAAGGATGTTGAAGCAGTGCAGGGCCTGAAAGAGAAAACTCCACGGAGAGTAGATGTCAGACGACTCTTAGGTTTCCTGAGCTATTACAGTAAAGTCCAACCCATCACCACCCAAACCTGCAAAGGGAAAGACAAAAGGCCCTCAACTCTCTTCACGTGCTCCTGTAGAGTGGACCAGTGAGCATCAGCAGATCCTGGAGCATCTCATAAACATTCTGACCAACCCCCCAGTGTTAGCGTACCCAGCTACCATCTCCACAGTGGTAAGCTTGAGTTTTTAGCCTTGAAGTGGGCAGTGTGTGACAAATTTAGAGACTACTTGTTTTATGCACCCCACTTTGTTGTCTACACCGATAATAATCCCCTCACTTATGTGATGAGTACAGCTAAGCTTAACGCAGTAGGCCATCGTTGGGTAGGGCAGCTCGCAGATTTCCACTTCGAGATAAGATACAAACCAGGCAGACTGAATGTTGATGCAGACACGCTCTCTTGTTGTCCCTTTGACATCAACACCTACATGAGCCAGTGTAGTGAGAACTTGTCGGAAGAGGCAGTGTGTGCAGCCTGGGATGGTAGTAGGGTAGCTCAGCATCTCACCCACAAACTCTAACAGAACCTTTCCCAGTTATTGACCACAGTGACCTTGTAGACGAGCAACAGAAAGATCCAGTCATTGGGAAAATCTTAGAGTTAAAGGAGAAAGCTATAGAAATGACTGAGGACAGACGCAGGGCATTGGATAAACCCACCAGGAAACTCTCCAGGGAGTGGAGCAGGCTGTGTGTAGAGGATGGCCTCCTGTATAGGAAAACACTTGGTCGTAAACAGCTAGTCTTGCCAGCCACATACAGACCGACAGCTCTCACTTACCTGCAAAATAACATGGGACATGTGGGTGTGGGAAGAGTATTGAGCCTTGCGAGAGAACATTTTTATCGGGCATTTATGAAAAATGATATTGAAGAGTACATCACCAGGAAGTGTCGTTGTATACAGCAGAAAAAGCCAGCCGTATACGACAGGGCACCGGGGAGCCTCACATCAAGCTCACCCCTTGAACTCGTCTGCATTGACTTCCTCCACCTTGAAACCAGCCGTGGTGGATATGAATATATTCTGGTAGTCATCGATCACTTCACCAGGTTTGCACAGGCATATCCCACCAGAAACAAGGCAGGCAGGACGGCTGCTGACAAGATTTTCAACGACTTTGTCCCACGGTTCGGGTATCCAGCTAAACTCCACCACGACCAAGGCAGAGAGTTTGAAAATGAACTTTTTCGGACCCTCAGGCAGTTCTCCGGCGTGCAGCACTCCAGGACGTTGCCCTATCATCCACAGGGCAATCCTGTGGAGAGATTAAACCGGACCCTGGTTTAATCAAAAAAAAGAGAGAGCGAGCTGGAAAGATCACTTACACCATGTTATTCATGCATACAACTGTACTACACAGGAGTCAACAGGCTATTCTCCATATTACCTGTTGTATGGCCACCATCCACGTCTTCCTGTCGACCTCCTCTTTGGACTGTTCACAGAGAGGGAAGCAAACACAGCAAAAGGGTACGCAGAAACATGGGCAGAGAGAATGACTGAAGCATACAGAATAGCTAGCACCAACAGTCAACAATCAAGTGCTAAAGGTAAACGCTATTATGACAAGAAACAGAGGTGTGACTTTACAACCAGGAGACAGGGTCTTGGTCCGTAATGTCGTTGAAAGGGGTGGTCCATGTAAACTAAAGCCCTATTGGGAAAAGACGATTTACATTGTGAGGGAGCAGGTTGGTGATAATCCAGTCTATAAAGTCAGTCCTGAGACAGGGAACCGTTCCCCCCGCACTCTCCACCGAAACCTGTTGCTCCAAGTAAATGACTTACCTGTAGAGACACCAGCTGACAACACATCTGGTCAGTCACAGAAGAGAAACAGAAGACCAGCAAAACCAGTAAGACCGATGGAACAGACACAGAACCGTGACACCAGTGAATCAGATGAAGAGGATGAAGGACCGCGTTATTGGCTGCATATGCCAAGAGCACCACAGAGAGACGACAGCGCCATGCCTCAACTTAACTGTGATTTCTCAGAACACCCTGAGCAGGCAGAAATCCACACAAGGGAAACTGGCCCTGTCGAGCCTGTATCTGAAAGTGAAAGTGTTAATGAGGAAGGACAAGAGGAACAAGGTGGCAGTGAGCATGGTGCTGAGGAACATCTGTCTCACGATAGACAACAGTCACCGCAAGTTGATAACCAAGCGAGGGAGATCCAGGAGACACAGCCCCACACTCCACCAGAGACAGGCGTCCTGGCCAGATGTTAACTTACAGCTCCCTTGGCCAACCAACTTATGAGCCGTGGCCTGTGGCCTGTAGTCAGTACATTAGCAGCCCAGCCCACAGCTTATACTTATCAGTATCCACAGCCTTATTTTTTGTCATTCCAGCTGACACCGTCGTTACTCCTACTTACCTGCCATTCACTTATCCTATTCATTGCTATTGAACATTAAAAACACGCACTTGGCACACATTAACACATGATTGTCTTCAGTAACGACCAGTTCAGGTTTTTTCATATTTTGATGAAAGTTTACAGTAATGAGAAATAAGGTGAAGTTTATAGTTGTGTTATTAATTGCAAGTGTCAGGAGCCTCTTTTGTTTGTGGGGGAGTGTGTAGTGAACCCAAGAATGTGTCACCACATTAATTTGAATATAATTTCATTGAATTAATAATTTCAGGGAATTAATCTTTCTGTTAATTTTTACGGGTTGAATGTGATTCCCTGGTAATATTTGTGATATGCACGTTTTATTTTTCACATATATTGTGAAAAATCGGTAAGTGGAACCTTTGAGACCGGAACTGTTGCCATTCGGGTGGTCTCAGGTGTGGACTTCCGCACACACTTCAGACGCCATATGGACGGCACAGGTATCACTCTGTGTCTTCATTGTCCTTTCACTCTGTCTGTTTTCACAGGTCAGTACACGACAAAAGTTGATTGGTTTAAGTTGGTTTGTTTTGTTGGTTTGTTTATGTTTTTATTTGTGTGTACATACGCTAAGGGTGAGTTGAAGTGTTATTTGCGTATGTTAATTGAGGTTTAAGAAACTTGAAAACCCGCCGCGCGTATAGACGGTATGTCGGGTGTTCGTCGCCCCTGTATTTGTCTTGCAGGCAGTTACGTGTTACACTGTTCACAGTCATTACACTTACACATAGTCCCACACCTATAAATAAGAAACACACGCAACAGGTATTTTGCACATGGTTTTATGTAACAAATGTAAATCTAATAATAAGAGTTTAAAGATGTTTATGTTTGTGTTGGTACAGTTACAAATGTTTAAATTCCTCCGTGAGCTAATTTGTGGAGTAAGTGTGTATTACGTCCATCAACACAGCAGGCGTAAGCTGCATGATCGTCACAGTAAAATTATACTGTCATTTGTACTATAGACAGATAGTATATATGTAACAATGTATAAAGCTGATTTGAATTTCCGTTTATTAAGTTATTGGATGCATTTGATAAGTAGAGATATATGCCACTTACCTGAAACGGATAAGAATACTATATTTGGAGAGTAATACTATGTTTTGCATTTGTGATAATTAAACAGACGGCATGTGGACGGCACAGGTATCACTCCGTGTCTTCATTGTCATTTCACTCTGTCTGTTTTCACAGACAACTCTATTTGTAACACGGTTCCACGTTTTGGTGCCCGTAACATTGCCATTGTGTATGAAATGCGCTATATAAATAAAGCTGCCTTGCCTTGCCTTGCCATGGAAGAACGATGTTTACTTGCCCTATTGCCACCGTGACCCTAACTGGAAGATGTAGAGAATAGTATTTAAAAAAAATAATATTTAATAAGTGCTTACATTTATTGCAAATATCTATTCATGTAAATTATGAATGTAGTGTGAAAAAAAGCATCACATCATACAATCGCAACAACACTGATAGTCTAGTATATATTTACACAACAATGTCAAGTGTCAAATCATGTGTGCACATTTACTGTCACGTTATATACTGTCTTTCAGGCATATTTTTGGTGTAAAAAAACCACCATAATTCATAATATTGATACATCCTGGATTTGTTCCCACTACTGCTAGATCCCACTCCTGCTAGATTTAGCTTTGTATGTAATCCCACTACTGCTAGATTCAGCTCTGGAGTTGATCCCACTACTGCTTACTGTTCAGCATTTTGGATGAAAATATCTCAATTCCAGTGCAATGCAATGGTACAACAATTCATTAGGTTGATTCTCATGACAATAGAAACACACACATATTCTGGGCTATGTTTTGGACAAACCCATAAAGCACCTGCTTCAAGTCAAGTCAACCTTGTCCTTGAGGGTGTTTAACGTCTACATTTTTGATTGAGACTGTAAAATTGATTTTAAAAAGGGGGTGGGGGGGGGGGCGGCTCGTCTAGAGATTACATTATTATTCCAATAAAGAGACGTTCGGGAACAATTTAATGATGTCACCTTGGTATTAGCGTAAGCAGTGGACCCTGCAGTGTACAAACATTGTGGTAACTTCCTCAGCATGATGAACTGCTCGCTCTCCTTAAAGCCAGTGTTTGGAGGAGGCACACGCAGATGTGCTGTAGGTGAATGACACCGGTTCATTAACCCCCCATGGCCATTTTAGGTCTACTTCACCAATGCATGGTACAAGTTGGTACTCCCACCTTTTTGTCCCAGGGCTGCTGAATGGAGTGTACACAGAGTGACATGGAGAGAGATGGAAATAGACATGCACTACAATTGGTGCAATGGCTTATGCTTACAGCTGTGGCTATGGGTTATGACGGTGCTTACCGACGAGTGGACCTTCTCTCGACAGTTTCAGCTTTAGTATTGCCATGTTTGATTGAAACGATAGTAAAAAAGTTATACCTTTATTCCCTCGGACTAATCAAGTGCAATACATTGAGTAGCCTACATTATAAGTATATATTAAAAAATGTTTGACTGCAACAACCTATTAATTCACTACAAGATTTTTTTTTTTTAAAGAGCAAAATGGCCATAAAAACAATATAGCATAATAAAAAAAGGACTAAAATCAAATGTGTTTAAGATCTTCACTTTAATAAATCATGTATTAATATACATGCTGCTTTTCTGGGTGTGTTGCTGAGCCGGTTGATCTGGCCTCTGTTCGCACAGCTCCTGGTCCCTGCGGCAAAAGCCCCGTTCCACACTAAGCTTTGAGGCTCTCATACCTTCAACATTATATAAAAGTACTATTTCTACCTCTACCTTCATATTACCCCTCGCGTTTTGTTTTTCTTCTTTAAAAAAATTATGGTTTGTGTTGTGAGCTCCGTGTTGGACTAATGTTTTGCTTGCTAATGTGTTCTTTTATCTTCGTCTAAGTAGGTTTATTTCTCTCTGATGCGTCGCCACAGCGTAATGCTCTTAAAATGTACTTTTTATGGAAATACATATTAGATTTCTGTCACTTTTGTCGTCGCCCTTGATGCTTCGCCAAACAAAAGATACTTGTCATTGTCCAGAAAGCAGGCAGTGGGATTTTCCCCACTGGGTATACTTAATTTAATAGCATCGTGGTTTTATATATGTATATAACATGTACGCTGTCTCAAAGTGAAAACTGTGCTACTAATGTGATCCCATTAATCTCACAATAGTTTTTTAATGGTAATAGTTTTAATAGTGTATTGCATGCATGTTCAGTGAGTTTTGAGTTACTCCAAAATCCGATTGCATATCTGACATCTGCAGATTATCATTAATGTGTTCAGACAGAAAGCCTTGCTAATGTACAACACCACAGCGCACAAACAACAAATCAGTGGGAGACCTTCTACCAAATGAAGACCAACTGTTCCTCAAAGTTTGAATTCCTCCCACAGTACAAACTCATACACAGCACATAATCCACCAAGTCTTTTAATTTAATAATAATATAATAATAATATTTTAGTTAACACTAATTAGTGTGTGTTTGTGTGTGTATGTATGTATAATTGCTATGTATAGTTTGTTAAAGAGATAAAGAGAGAAGAAGAATGAGAGAGGCCGCGACACACACCTGTTTTCGGTTTGAGGTAGGGAAGGAGATTGATAGACCAAGGGTAGACCCCGGCCCCACACACACAATCACACGCACATCACACCCATGACGGCAGCACCGTCTGGGGAGATGGGTCTGACAAGATGGCACGGCTGGTGCACATAATGGAGGATATAAATGCAGAGGCATAAATCTCCTCTCCTAATGGACACCGCCACAGAGTATGTCACTTGCTGTCGTAGATTATGTGTCAGAAGGTCATTTCTTTTATTCCTTTGCCCTTTGCGATTGAATGAAGTTAAGGGATTTCCCTCCATATGTTTATCCATTTTCTTCTCCTTTTCTCCCAGATGCTCCACATCTCCATTTATCAAATGGAGAACGATGCGAGAGCAGCTGTGACTCTCGTATGAGAGGCACTCTGTTGGGCGAACACGGTAGACTTGGCGGCAGCACAGACACACGGGAAGCACAAGGAATTACACCTGCACCTTGACAGCCGGTGGCTGCAAAGTTAAGTCGAGTCTGGCTTTCATGTTCTCACCGTTGGGACGCACTCCAGACGGAAACCTCTCAAAAGAAGCCAATCAATCACACAATAATGTGATTGATCACCCCCCCAGACCCATCCCTCATCCTAATACTCTGTCGGCCTGTCTGTCTGTATTTCTATCACCTGTCTGTCTGCCTGTGTTTCCATGTCTTCATCCTTCTCCATCGATTACGCTCTAAGCTCAAGTCTATGGAGGTGGTACACATGCTGGCTCAAACACACTAACACACACACACACACACACACACACACAGTTTGTACAGTCTTCATAACAGTTCTAGTTCCTCTACAGTTGTGATGTGCTGCTTTACATCTAATGAGGTACATAGGTCCAGCTCTGTGTCAACATATACAGACTGTGTACATGTCACCGTCGGCATGGTGTTTATTCACTCTACAACCCGACACGTTATCACCCATGAACCTGGCTAATAGGATGGCTCACTCAGTCGAAGAAAAAAAAGGGGTCATTTTCAAGGTCCGGCTAATGCCTACTCTGCATAGTGTGTAATAGCGATGTTGTTACAGCCGTCTACACGTACATCCGTCTGCCTACCTGCCTCCCAATGAGCCTGAAGATGTAGACAAAAATCAATTCCCAACAGCTAGCTCTGTGCCAGACAGTGATACAAAAAAAAAAGCCATTGTGTTGACAGCTGCCCGGCCGGACCTGATGGTGTGACTACAGATGGCATTGCCTCACCAACACTGCCCACTGGCACATAGCATGCACCTCCTCCATGTCTGCATGCGTGTGTGTGTGTGTGTGCGCGCGCGCGTGTGTGTGTGTGTGTGTGTGTGTGTGTGTGTGTGTGTGTGTGTGTGT
>JAOPJH010071034.1:0-10710 GCA_027122575.1 Merluccius polylepis
TATTATCGCAAGTCGCAGTGATGTAACACAATCAACAACCAATAGATGAGCTCTGACAAAAGCGGAAACAGGAAACCAGTCAGAACAAGAAGAACAATGGACGAACAAAAATATTGCATGGTGGGAAAAAAGAATAAAATAATCTTGTAGTCTTGTAAATAATGACCCTGCAAGATTCAGTCTTTGTAAAATCTCAGTCTGAGACTCGGCTGTGACTAAAAACTCAAAACACTTGTCTTTAGATGTGAGCAGGTGTGAGCCAATAATCTTTTCAAAGTCTTCTGATGTATGGGTAGCATTAGGGGTATGTGGAGTGTGTGATATTGATAGCTAGTTTACAGCCTCACCTGGCCTGAGTCAGACTGATTAGACTCTGGGCTGGGTGGGGCTGCACACCTGTGGCGCATGAGCAATCATGGCACCCAGGTTATCACCATCATCAGCCTTTATTTAACCAGGCAGAAAAAATTGCTCAGAATAAATTCTTATTTGGGCAATGGCCTGGTAGGAGGTGGAGGACCTCCTAAGGGGCAAAGGGAGAGGGGAAGTACAAAGGACAACATTAAAATATAGACAGTAAAAGCACATATGACAACAGTGACACAAAACATACAAGACATAGACAATTAGTTGGACATAAGCAGTGACATACAACAAAGTGACAGTTAGTTTGACGTACAGCAGTGACATCGGCATAGTCACAGTTGATTTGACAAACAGCAGTGAAGTATAGACAGTGATACTAGACAACCATAGGATAGTTACATGGTGCCACACAGCGATGACAGACGGTAAGGAAGGAGCCGGGAAGGAGCCGGATAAACCAGCTATCAACACACACTCAGGAGAGAGCCACTGTCATGACGGCACATAACATCTGCTCGGCGTATTACATTTCACCATCGCCAATAAATGCATTCATCAACTCAACATCTACCTGTGTCCTGTGTCAGAGGGCCCCAGCAAAAGCCACTAAGGTGGCGTGTGGCAAGGAGCTACTGCCACAGTGCCATCAGGTAAAACTAGCGGAGATGAAAAAACCAGGAACACTAAACTCTAGAAAGCAAGAAAGTGAAACACAGACGCTGTGTTCCGAATCGCATACTAACGTACTGCCTACTACATACTCAATGAGTATATACTGCCTACTAAATTAATTATTAAATATGCCATTACCAGCAGACTGTTCATATTGCAGTATACAGCCAAGTATCAATCACTCTGTAGATTTCCAATGTGTGGTTAGTTTATCCAACGTTGGGGGTGACATCTGAAGAGACGCAATGCATTGTGGTGCAGTTGAGTATGTCCAGCAAGCTCATGCTGAATACTCAGAAATTCTTGCTAATCTAGTATACATCCAGGCATTTCTCTTGTACACAAAATCCACATACTAGTGCAGTGTGAACGCAGTAAATACTCAATGAGTACATTAGTATCTGATTCCAAACACAGCCACAGACTAAATACACTGGAAGAGGAGGATAATTTAGAACAGGTGAAACTAATCAGGGTGAAGGTGGACAATCACAGAGGCGATAAAAACCCAAGGGCAGAGAGTGAAGTATCTAAAACGAGAGGAGTAACAAAGTAAAACAGTAAATGGTTAAAAAATGGATGAAACAATAAAAAACACACTGGGAAGGGACCCACAAGGCTACCAACATAGGCTACCGTAGTCGTGTGGTCGAATTGATGTTGAGCAGGCTTTGAAGTGGCTTACAGTTTATTTAAAATGCTGCTGCAGATTCACATAGATGATACTAGAAGACACAAGTAAACAACATAACATACAACACTTATAGGTTGTAACAAGCATGTAACCCTGAGCATAGCTACCTACAAGACTAATCTAGCCTCCATTATCCCCTCTCTGAACAATGACATTATAGGCCAGGCTTAAATAGGCTATCCATTGCCTTGCTCCACCCATAAGGCAAACCAACATCATACCGAAATCAACACTCAAAACTCACAAATAATATACAATATATCATTACTAGATAATATAAATCTATCAGCCGTCAATTCAGTCAGCAATGACCTACATGTCACACACATTTGTCCCACAATAGAAAATACTACCTTTAATTGAACTGACAATAGCCTGACCCAGTGCGATCACCTGACATAAATATGGAACTAACCCGGCACTTGCCCTTTAACGTGGGAGAACTGCGGTTAATATGAATGAATGAAGTTGTGTTATTACTGATTACAGCTAGCGGGTACTGAATGCCACGGTTGAAGATGAATCATGCATATAATGAAACAAATGTACAGAAATGATCACAGATCTAAATAGTCACGGTGCCCCCACTTAAACTGTAAATTGCGCCGGCTACAAATAAACAGTGAATTCAGCGATCTTTGACTGGCATGATTATTGCAGTGACTGAAATTTTGAGAACGTGCTTGGTGACCAGGTAGTGAATGGTGAATACAGAATATAACATAATACAATGCAATGAACGTAATGCACACTAGTGTCTCTTGGCTGATCTCGGTGATGATAGCGTAGTGCCTCATCACACAGACCTTCTGCCCAGGCTGGTAGAAGGGGGTGGGGGTTCACTGCCAGTCAGTCATCCTTTTGTACCAGGCCAAGCATCTGAGGAGCATCTGCCGGACCCAGCTCTAGGTGCGACGACGCTGATGAATGAGTGCCTAGGCTGAGGGGACACTGACCTCAGGTCAGGGAACAGCAGTGGGTGGTAACCGTAGGCACACAGAAAGGGGGAGACCAGAAGCAGAGCCATGCAAAGTGTTATGTGCATACTTAACCCAGATGGGTTTTGCTCCAGGTGGTCGGGTTCTAGGTAAGAACACAGTGGAGACAGGTGTCCAGCTCCTGGTTAAGCCAATCGGTCTGGCCGTTGGACTGGGGGTGGCATCCGGAGGACAGACTGAGAGACTGGCACAGAGAAGAGAACAAAAAGCCCCCCAAAACTGGGAGATGAACTGCAATCTAGGGATGACACCACATCCCTAGGGAATACATGATTACAAAAAACATTGGACAAAATTGCCCCGCCTTCTCCTTGGCAGAGGGCAACTTAGGCAAAGGAATGAAGTGAACCATCTTTAAAAATCTGTCCACCAACATAAGTATGGTGGTGTTACCTTCAGTTGGGGTAACCATGTGATGAAGTCCAATGGAGATGTCAGATCAGGCAGACACCAGGAGGTGGGCATCGGGAGACCTTGTTTCAAGTGCACACAGGACAGGCAGCCACATATTCCCTAACATCTCTCCATGGACAGCCACCAGAAGCATTGTTTAATAATGAACAGAGTCCGCTGTACTCCAGGGTGACAGGAGAGAAAGGATGTATGAGCCCAATGGATGACCTGAGAGTGAAGAGAGGCAGGAACAAACAACTGGTTCAGGGATAGCCGTCTGGTACTTGGATATTGGCATTTGCCTGTCTGGCCACTTCTTCAATTCAAAATTCACACACGACAGCTCCCACCACACAGGAAGAGGGCAGGATGTTGGTGGAAGACCTTGGGGCTGAGTCAGGGTCAAACAGATGAGACAGGGCATCAGGCTTGATGTTTTTGGAACCAGGACAGTAGGACAGGAAAAAAATGTAATCTATAAAAAAAAAAGGCTGCTGGCTTGCCTGGCATTGATCTGTTTGGTGGTCCGGATGTACTCCAAATTCTTAAGGTCTGTCCAAACCAAGAAAGGATGCTCCGCTCCCGCCAACCAGTGGTGCCACTTCTCCAGGGCCACCTTGATGGCCAACAGTTCCCTGTTCCCCACATCTTAATTGGCAGCAGTCTGGCAGGAGTCTCCAGAAAAGGAAGGCACCTTGACTTGTTATCCACCTTAGACCACTGAGAGAGGACAGCTCGATGCCAGTGTCTGAGGCATCTACCTCCACAATGAATTGTTGGTGGGAATCTGGGAGAGTGACGATGGGTGCCATGGTAAAGCTCTCCCTCAGTTCCCAGAAAGCCAGGGTAGACCACTGAAATGCAACAGGGTGGCTACGGTTCTAAAATTTCGGGTAAAAAAGTTGAAGTTTGCCCAGACACCCAGAAAGCGCTGAACTACTTACGACCAGTGGGCGTAGGCCACTGGTCGTATGGGATGAAGCACCTTTGTCAACAAAGAAAAAAAGAAACAACCTCTTTGAGGTTGAGGTAGTCTGGCTTACCAGATGTAGGTTGTTGGTAAGCCCGCCCAAAGCTCTGGGCAGGCTTATAACTTATACTCCTCCCCCTTCCGTCATCTGCCACGACGATTGTGATTGCTTAAAGTAATACAATATATTGTTTTTTTCCCCTATGCCAGAATGATAGTGAGTGCAGCCACACCTTTCTCCAGCGCTGGCACAGTGCTAAAACAAAGTGTGGAGATAGGTTGAGTTGAGGTAATAGGAAGGAACACTGGAGATATCCGGGAAGTCAGTGTCCAATGATGCCGGGATGAGGTGAGAAAGGAGGAGACTCAGGAGGCGCTGGAGGCTCCTGAGTCTCCGGAAACTCAGGATGCGCTGGAGGCTCGGGAACCACAGGAGGCACAGAGTCAGGATGCGCTGGGGCAGAAACTAATGGGAGGCAGGTGAGTCCCTAACCCGTAACCCTCCCAGTGGACCAGTCTATGTAAGGGGAGTCTCACCAGACTTTTATCCATACTTTGTTTTAGCGCTGTGCCAGCGCTAGAAGAGGTCTGGCTGAACCCACTATCATTCTGGGATAGTGGATAAAAACACACTGTCTTGTTTGTATTTCTTTAAACCAATCAAGTCATCTTGGGTGGCTTTAAGCCCGCGATGCAGCAACGTGCCCTTGCAAAATAGTGTTGGGGGGAACTTGTTTTTGAAATATTTCTTGTACATCTTTACAACCATTCACCGAAAGAACCTGCCAAGAACTTGCCATTTTCAGCATGTAGGTTGCTAGCTCAGAGGATGTTGTTGTTTCACGTAGCGACGGGGACTTCGAAAAAAGTAAGAGGCAGATAGCGAGCAGCGCAGCTGTGGGTTCAAAAGTTCTTCGATGGGTGCATTTTGTGGGAGAGGTCAACAGACCCATGATAGTCGAGTTGCAGCTCCGGTCACCCTTGCCTCCCCATCCTTAGATGTGTATAGTTTTGTAGCCGTATGACGTCACCGAGCGCACTGATTAACAGCGCGCCCTTGTTCAAGCGCGCTGATTAACAGCACAGCCCGTCGAGGAGATTGGCGGCTCCCCGTCTGCTAGTTCTCTTTGCTCCTCTAGTTATCGCCTGGTATACTTTGTATGTCTTTGATGCGCGGGATTCTCTGTGAGGGGAGGGGGGGGAGCACTCATAAACAAGCATTCTCTGTGTCTTGTTTATCTGGCTCTGGTAACCTTAAGAGCGCTCATAAACAAGCTTTCTCTGTGTCTTGTCTATCTAGCTCTGGTAACTTTGGGCCTTCAGTTTTGGGCCTGTAGTAAACTATTTTTCAATAGTGCCAGTAGCCAAAAACCTGAGGGTAGAGATGAATGTACATCGCAAATAAGTTGGTGCGTTGTGTGAAAACTCGCTCACTTCTTCTTACACAGCCCGCAGCCCCCACCACTTCCTCTAACAATGCTAGATCAGTCATTTTAAGCACACACCTCCTACAGCTGCCCTAATTTTATAGAATTTCATTACATGACTTACGTTAATAATATGCAGCATAGTTGAATTATCTTATAGAAAATCTTACTTGATACAATAATGGTATAGGCCTACTTTAGGCGTAGGACTACATCGATTGTATCATTAAAAATCACGTTACTTTCCGGAGGGAAATTGTATTTGTATAAGTTGGTCAAAAGCATTAACTGGTCATGTTTGTAATTTCTTTCTGGTGATTTTCCTTTTCACTCTACCGCATGCTGTGCGTACGCATGGTCAGACCCTGTGCATACATTTTCTCCCAAAGTATGCACATTTACAAGCCAAGAACAAATTGGTAAATCCCACATTTTGTGGGAATTACCCACAAAACGTGGGTATGCTTTAGTATGCATGGTTTACGCACAGATTTCTTCGTACGCAACATTGATAAAGGAGGGCCTGTTGTGATTTCGAGGAAGAAGGCCGCCGACACAGGATCGCTTTTAACTCACTTTATTTGGTTTAGCTTTAGATCAATTATCTACGAAGCAAATGGAGAGGAATTGTATAATTCACGTGTGGAGGGGACTCTTAGCTCTTAGCTGCCGGGATCGATACGCTGGCTCCTCCTGCTTGTGTACGCTCGATAGTATCCGGGAGGCGTGGCCTCTATGACGCGGTATATACCTTGATTGGCTAGTGTAGAGCGCCCGCCTCCTAGTGTATTATGTATGCTGCCATCTGGTGGCCAGGTGAAAACATTATAGCAAATATATATATATATTTGGTCGTGTTCCCTTATGGCTATGTGAGGATATTACAGCCTGTTGTTATATGTACTGTTATTTTCGTAACAGGCCCTGGTTCCAAATTCTTTACAGCAGTCATGACAGCACAGCTTTTTTCTAAATAATCAAATTTCAGCTCCTCAAACTAAATAATGCCAGTGCAAATCTCTCCTATACACCACTTTCTCATGTGCGTAAAACACGCAACAGAAACGAGGAGGGTGAGAAGCATTCATATTGCTATAGAAAAACTGATTCCATCCCATTGTGACAGGTGAACAGAGTGTGTCTAATGGTTTAGTTCCAGCTGCTAGACATCTAGTCAAAGCAGTCAACTCTGCAAAAAGTTTATCTAAAATTTCAAGCAAATTTCCAATTTCTACCCAGATAATTTTGGTCGTTTAGACATGATGCTGCAGTATTTCTTTCTAATCCTCAGTGATGGCTCATCCCTAGCAGCTTATTAGCATATAATTCATTATAATTTATTAAACACATTATTCAATATAGTATTTCCTTGTTTAATACAGAAGTTGGTTACTAACTCATTACTAACTTTAATTATTTTACATTTTCTTTTAAGGAATTAGTTGATTACTTTTTCTATCTAGATACAATGTTTTATTATTTTCATTATTATGAAGCCAATTTATAATTAGCTACACCTTATCTATCCTCTGTAAAAAGAAATCTCCCTGCCTATCCGGGCAGCCATGGCACAGAGAACCAACTTTGGAGAGACTGGCCAACAGGCCAAGCTACGCAGTCCAGGGCAACGTTACACTGTGTCTAAAGTCAAACTGCTCAACTAGATTATTTTCCCTCCTTCTGTGCTGAATTTAGACAGGTTTTTTGACCATCTGGTTCAAGGAAAGGATGCCTCCAAGCGGTTGTTCTGCCTTCGTCAGGGCTCCCGCAGTGTTGCTGAGTATTCTGTGGAATTCCGTATTACTGCCGCTGGCTGTAACGATGCGGATCATCAGGGGGTGTTTCACAGTGGACTAAATGACCAGGTGAATGATGAACTTGCGGTTAAAAATAAGTCTTATTTCCTTGAGGCACTAATCTCTTGCTATCAAGTAAGACAATTGTCTGCGAGAACAGCGCCGAGAAAGATCCTGCCGCTCTCTCTTATCCCCCTTCCCACGTTCATTCTCGTTCACCTGTAGGAGCGCTCTCTGAGGAGCCGCCCAATCCCAACCTCTCTCAGTCAGGAGAGCAACCTAAGCAACCTAAGCATGAAAGGGGAAGGGTAGCGGGTGAGTGCCTTTACTGTGAACAGCGTGGTCATTTTCTTGCCACTCGCTTGCTTCGGTCAAAAGAGGGGGCTCTCCAGTAGGTGAGGAGTTGCTGGTGAGCCAAACTATCTCCTCTTCTGTGTCTCCACTCTGTATGCAAATCCAAGCTACTCTGTGTCTTAACCTACATTCCCTGCCCTTGCTTGCGTTGGTGGATTCAGGTGCCGATGATAACTACTTGGATGTCAAGTTAGCCTCCCAATCTGGCATCGGTTTAGCAGCTGGAATCTCCAATCACAGTAAACGCTCTGGATGGAAGATTTCTGGCTCGAGTTACTCCGTCAGTCACCGTTCGGCTGCTCCTGGTTCTCTCTGGTAACCAGAGTATATCCAGTTTAATTGAATCCCCTCTCCATCTACCCCTTCTGGGACACACATGGCTAAATATACATAATATAATACATATAAAAAATACATATAATACATAACCCACACATTGACTGGTCTGCAGGGAAGATAGCGAATTGGAGTTCTTTCTGTCATTCCTCTTGGCTGCAGTCTGCCTTACCTCCCAGAGAGGCTGCTGTTGTTTCCCCTGTCCAATAAACCCCCAATCTGCCATTCCCTGTGATTACCATGACCTAGGGGAGGTTTTCAGCAAGGAGCGAGCCCTCTCATTGCCGCCACACCATCCTTACGCTTGTTCTATAGATCAGCTTCCTGGAGCCCCTCTGCTGTCCAGTAGGTTGTACAACCATTCCTGTCCTCAGAGAGAGGCCATGGAGAGGTACATAAGCGACTCCCTTGCTGCTGGCATAATTTGCCCCTCTTCATCTCCCCTTGGCGCTGGATTCTTCCTTGTGGAGAAGAAGGATGGTACTCTTAATCCCTGTATAGACTTCCAAGGTTTGAACAATACCACTAGGTTAGAATTAGAGAAGGTGATGAGTGGAAGACGCCTTTTAACACTCCCCTTGGCCACTTTGAGTACGTTGTTGCCATTCGGACTCACCAATGCCCCAGCTGTGTTCCAAGCATTTGTGAATGATGTGCTCAGAGATTTACTCGTATACCTGGATGACATTCTCATCTTCTCCCACACTCCCTCTGAACACATCATCCACGTTCGCCAGGTACTTCAAAGGCTCTTGGAAAACAAACTGTTTGTGAAAGCAGAAAAGTGTGAGTTCCACGTCAACTCAGTCAGCTTTCTAGGATTTATAATTGAGAGCAGGCAGGTAAGAACCTTTCCAGAAAAGGTTTGGGTGGTGGCTGAGTGGCCCAAACCTAGCAACCACTCTGGAATTGGGGCTGTGCTATCCCAGTGTTCAGCCCTGGATCAAAAACTTAATCCTTGTGCCTTTTTTCTCTCGCCGTCTATCCCCTGCTGAATGTAATTACGATGTGGGAAACTGAGTTGCTGGCAGTGAAACTAGCCCTGGAAGAATGGAGACACTGGCTCGAGAGGGCTGTACAATAATTTGTTGTGTGGACGGATCATAAGAATTTAGCCTATGTACAGACTGCCAAGCGACTAAACTCCCGTCAGGCCCGCTGGGCTTTATTCTTTGGTCGCTCCTCATTGCCCACCTGCTGGTTTGCTTCACCCCTTGCCGGTACCCAGCCGCCCCTGGTCACACATCGGCCTCGACTTTGTTACGGGGCTGCCCCCTTCCCAAGATAACACCACCATTCTCACTATCGTGGATTCGCTTTTAAGGAGTGAATTTCTTCGCCCAAACTCCCCACAGTGAGATGGCAGATCTTCTAGTCAATCATGTTTTTACGTTCCTAACTCCCTGTCCAGTGCAGCTATCAGTATGTCTACCTTTGAGTGTTTTTTGGGTTATCTGCCTCCCGTTTCCGGCCCAGGAGAACGACATTGCCGTCCCTTCGGTCCAAGCTCACATTCGTCATTGTCACTAGATCTGGGAGGATGCCCGCTCTGCCCTGCTTTGTTTGGCTGACCGCAACCGTCACCTTGCTGATCGTCATCGGACCCCCGCTCCACAGTATCAAAAGATTTGGATTTCCTCACGAAACATTCCATTAAAACGGAGGCAAGGAAACTCTCACCTCGCTACCTGGGTCCATTTGAAATTGTGCACATCATAAATCCTTCTGTGGTAAAGCTTAAACTACCTAAGTCCTTCAGGATACATCCATCATTTCATGTCTCCCAGCTAAAACCTGTACGTATAAGTCCATTTTGCCCTCCAGCCAATCACACCCGCCCGGATCATTGATTATCACCCCGTGTACACCGTCAGGCGGCTGCTGGATGTGCGCTGCCATGGAAGGGGGCTGCAATACCTGGTGGATTGGTAGGGATACAGACCAGAGGAGTAGGCCTCCTTGTGTTTTGTGCTAGCTCTAAGCTCCCTCGTGTTTTTACCTGACTAATTGGAATTTCTTGTGCTCCAGGTCCAGTACTCATCTTGCTTGAACTCATCAAATCTCATGCACACATTCTTCAATTATCACAGGAAAAGCATATTTTATTTTAAAAAAAATACAATTCATTTACACAGTTAACAAACAGCAAAGTTGTTTAAAATTAAATGAAATATAACAAGCTATTGTTTTCATTCACAGTTCACAGGGGCCCTATTGCAGTGTAGTGAACATAAATATAACATACAAGTCTTTGTTTTCATTTACACATTTCACAACCAGAGGCACATTCCAGCCTTATATTCTCTCTCCCTCTCTCTCTCTCTGCTGCTGACGTGAGGTTGAGGAAATGATGTACATTAGTCTAGAGCAGCAGTTCTCAAAGTGGGGTCCCCGGACCCCCGGGGTGCCAGGGGGTCCGTGAAGAGCTTGTTACAACATAAACATACCGGTATTTATGGAGAAAGTGATGGGCCTGTCGTCATTACTCCCGTCGGCGTAACGTTAAACCAATGAACACTCGGCTTTTACATTACCGTATTTTCCACACTATAGGGCGCACTGGATTATAAGGCGCACTGTCAATGAATGGTCTATTTTCGAACTTTTTTCATATATAAAGCGCACCGGACTATAAGGCGCATTAAGCGAAACAAAACAGTCAGATAAGTCAGTCAGTCAAACTTTATTAAACACGTTCACAATA
>JAOPJH010071119.1:0-10683 GCA_027122575.1 Merluccius polylepis
TCCTCTACAGGAAAATGAATAGGTGGTCGCCAGACTACATCTCATTTGTGATTTAGTCTGGTGTTAGCCAGGCTAACGCAGCAATAACGCAGCAGTGCTGCGTTCCATTTGTCTCGTAAACTCGTCGCCCGGGTGAATACTCGATTCTGATTGGCTGGAGAGGTGTGCATTATTTGTCGATACATCCACGGCCATGACGCAAGCAGCCTTATCACCGGTCTAAAGATTAATGCGCTGAACGAAACGTTAGTGACTCAACTTGGACGGGACTATGTTTAGAAAGCTTCCCCGTTACCATGTCGTTACATAGACATCTTATATCAGGAGGAGGTGGGTTGAGGCATCATTTGTCCTCAGCCTAGAACACGGTTCTGAAGACCATTCCCAGGCGCTTTACAGATACACCATCCTGCTCCACCTCTCAAACAGGGGGAGGGGCATCACCTGAAGGTTCTGGGACACCATCTTCTGTGGCAAACACAAAATGAACTACATCTCAGCAGTCATGTAACTTCATGCCATGAGATCATGTGACTGCCTTGTGTATTAAAGCTAGAGTTACTTCTTGTGCACATTTAACAACTGATGAAGGTGTTTGGATGAACACTGAAACGTCTTGTATTTTATATGTTTTTAATCCAGTGTTTTAAGATTAAACCTTTTGTTGAAACTACAATTACCTGGATGCATAAATGAATCTCCATAGACATACTATATAGATATAGTAAAACTTAAGTTATTAGAAACCTTTATCTCGCTGTCCAGCAAGCGGGTCCGCTGAACGATCTCTTCAGCAGACATCTTCAACACATCCTCACCAATACCATCCTATAACGTGATAAATATAATTAATATAAAATATAACATAACAATATTAAATATAACAAGATACATCCATCCTGGCATAATATTTTCATACTATACATCTTCAACACATCAGATCCTCACCTATAACATCTGATAACATATAAAACAATACAAAATATAACATAGATAACAATATTCATTGTTATAATACACATATATAGCTAACGTGAACATTATGCAGAATATGAATCCTTCTACACAGTCATAATGTGAGTCACTATATTGATTGACTAGTTTGATTAAACCTATCCAATAATCAATGGATTAATACCAAAAGTAATCCATACAAATCACTAATCGATGGATTGATACTAATTTTGACAAAGTCAAACTATTAAACATGATACTGGGATGAAAGCAACATTTTGACTAGAAGTAACTACACTAACAATAACCAACCAACAACTACGATTTACCACAACTAACTACAATAAGAACTACGACTTACCACTACTACTAACAACTACACTAAGAACTAGTTACAACTTACCGCTAATAACTACAGTAAGAACTACGACTTACCACTAATAACTACAACTAACCAATACTACTAACTATCCTAAGCACTGCTAATAACTACACTAATAACTAACTTACACCTAACCAATACTACTAACTATCCTAAGCACTAACGTTACTAATAACTACACTACTAACTATCCTACGCACTACTACACTACTAACTACAACTAACCAATACTACTAACTATCCTAAGCACTACTAACTTACTACTACTAAATACACTAACGTTAATAACTACAACTAACCAATACTACTTACTATCCTAAGCACTAACGTTACTACTGTAGTGATGCAATCATCTTGGTTTAACTTGATGGTAAATATAAAGACCAACTACCTCAAAACGACGAATATAGTCATGATAAAATGATTAAATGTTGTACCTCTCTGCCATCGTCTGTCTATCGATGTTAAATACAAGGACTAATTAAACTAAACTAATGTAACGTGACGATGATGATGTTAAATAATGAGTCAGTGTAACAATAACGTTTAATAATCCTTATTATGATAATAATCCTGTTTTACCTCCACTTCGTCCCAAACTGACTTGTCATGTAGAGACGCCATCTTGGTTTAACTTCTCTACTTTACTTGTTTTTGGACGGCTATTGTCTGGATCGTTTGTCCACAGCGCCGCTTAATGGCACACACCAGAACTTCACCCTGTATTACACCCAGAAATACCCCCTGTATTACACCAAGAACTACACCCTGTATTACACCAAGAACTACACCCTGTATTACACCCAGAACTACACCCTGTATTACACCCAGAACTACACCCGGTATTACACCCAGAACTACACCCGGTATTACACCCTGAAATACACCCTGTATTACACCCAGAACTACACCCTGTATTACACCCTGAAGTACACTCTGTATTACACCCTGAAGTGCACTCTGCGGCATTAATGTAAACCATTACAGACCACATTGACTGCTTAGGCCCATTGCTGCCGTACGTCCATGCCGCTGCCGTATTGCACCAGGCAGAATGGGCCTGGAAACAAATAAACGGGGAACTGCAGTTTTTCTGGATAAAAAGCACTATAACATATACATTGCTCAACTGATTTCAACGAGTCGTTTTTATATTCAATGGTTTGTAATCTATGTGGAGTAAAAAAACAACAACATTATTTGTGTATAAGTTATAGTTAGCATAGAGTACATTATTTGTGTACAAGTTATAGTTAGCATACAGTAATTCATTAATCAATTAATTTTTATTTATTTATTTTAACAGGGACAGCGCACATTAATTTCATTGCTGTAAATGCGCCAGAGTTAGCCAAGAGGCTATTTTTCATCTGTAGTCCCTGGACAGATGTTACAAAGTCACCCTAAAAACAGAATAGAATAAAAATTTAAAAAATAAAAAAAATAAGATAAAAGATACTGAGGTCAATTGTAAACATGCAGAGCAATTAATACAATGGAAAAAGAATATTAATAGAAAAAGAAACATTACTCAGGACATCCTTAAAAACATGCAGCACAGAAACTCATGATACAAGATATGCAAGACAATAAATACAATAAATACATGAAGATAATAATGTTAATAGAAAAGTAGATTGAATAAGACCACATTGAGCTGCATTAACTAGAACACACTAAACTAGCACATGCAAAGCAGAAGCACAGATACAAAATGCATGCACAGACATGATGCCGGTACATGAAAGCAGACAGGCAATAGCAAGATAGCGACAGGTGATGGTAGACAGCAAGGGAAGTTCAGCACAGACAGACTGAGGACAGCAAGGTGTGACTAAGTCTTAGTGCTGACAGAGTTGAGTACTAATGAACCATTTCTTTAAATGAGCTCTAAATGAACTATATGTATCCAGTTCTCTAATAGTTGCTGGGATGGAGTTCCATTCTAGTGCAGCTTTAACAGAGAATGCAGACTGACTGAAATAACTTTTCCTAAATGGGATGATGCAGTCCCCTCTTGCTGCACCTCTTGTGCGCCCATATGCAGGTGTTCTTATGTTGACGAACTGTCTGAGCGGAGGAGAGGTCAAACCATATATAATCTTGTACATAAGACAAACATCTACATATTTAATCAAGTTGTCCCAACTCAACAAGTTATATTTTTTAAATATTGAGCAATGATGAAAATGTACCGGTTTCTTGTCAAGGATTTTAACTGTTAGTTTATACAAAGATTATATTGGTTTTAGAGTAGTGTTACTAGCCTGGGACCAGGTAGTTAAGCAGTAGATGATATGGGAAAAGAGTAAAGACCATGGAATGCATATACATCTTAGCCGCCTGTGTTGACATATAATCTCGAGTGAACCTAAAGTTTGAAAGATTGAATTTGACCCGGTTACAGACCTTTTTCACCTGAGCCTTGAATGAAAGTTTAGAGTCAATCAAAACACCAAGGTACTTGTATTCAGATACGACCTGTAGCCTCTCCCCTGATACAAAGACATCCGGCTCTACACTAGAACTGTTTTTCTTGTTGAAAAACATACATACTGTTTTAGACACATTCAGTTGCAAACAGCATTGCTTTAACCATGCTGTTACATGAGCCATGGAGTTTATTAGCGACCTGTGTCATGCTGCCACCATGTACATAAATTACTGTGTCGTCAGCATACATTTGGATGTTGGTGTCAGGACATACAGATGGAAAATCATTAATATATAATGTAAATAGCAAAGGGCCCAGGATGGATCCTTGTGGGACTCCTGTGGACAGACAAAGGGCAGCTGATTGATGATTCTGTACTTGGACAGACTGAGATCTATTTAATAAATATGATTCTATCAATTTAAGTGTAACTGAACTAAAATAGAAACTAGATAACTTAGACATTAGAATTCTATGATTAACAGTATCAAATGCCTTCTTGAGGTCAAGGAACACAGCTCCAACAACAACACCTTTATCCAATAGAGATTAGATTTTTTCTATTAAAAAACAGTTGGCTGTTTCAGTTGAATAATTGGCTCTGAAGCCAAATTGCATTGGGTGCAGAGTAAATGAGCTATTGTTTAGATGCCAGGTGATTTGTTCAGCTACTACTTTCTCTGCAACCTTTGACACTGTAGGTAGGATACTGATAGGCCTGTAATTGCAGGTGGAAAGGGGATCTCCACATTTAAATATTGGGATAACAACAGCCGACTTCCAACACTCGGAAACATTCCCTGAGAGGTTAATAATTTTGGTGATCGGATTAGTTAGTGTTGTACTGAGCTCTTTTAGCATAACTGCATCCATACCAAATATATCCTTTGCTCTGGATGGCTTCAGAAATCTAATCATTCTGGCAACCTCTGATTCAGTGACATTCCTTATGCTGAAAGCCGGTTCCATTGTATTGACTGGACAAACATTTGTATAATCAGGTGAAAAACATTGTGCAATAGTAGCTACAGAATCAATAAAGTAGTGGTTAAGAGCTTCCGCTACTTCCCCAGGATTGTTTGTAAGCATTCCATTTACTTTAAGTTCAAGCAGTTTCCTTTCTTTATTGGGATGGCCTGTTAGTTTATTTAACTGGTGTTACGAAAATAACAGTACATATAGCAACAGGCAGTAATATCCTCACATAGCCATAAGGGAATACGACGAAATATATATTATATATATTTGCTGTACTATTTTCACCTGGCCGCCAGATGGCAGCATATATAATACACTAGGAGGCGGGCGCTCAACACTAGCCAATCAGGGTATATCACGCCTCCAGGGTACTATCGAACGCACCCCACGGGGGAGGGCCAGAAACTCCCAGGCAGCATATCGATTAGATATCCAGCTGAGAGTCGCTCCACGCGTGAAATTATACAATTCCTCTCCATTTGCTTCATAGATAATAGACCTAAAGCTAAACAAATAAAGTGATTTAAAAGCGATCCTGTGTCGGCGGCCTTCTTCCTCGAAATCACAACAGTGGCACAAGCGCACCAAGGGAGACAAATGAATTACCCTTCCCCACCCGGCTTGGACCAATGCTGGGGCTGCAACCAACCAGGCCACATAAGATGAGACTGCCTCACTAACCATTACCAGTCACACGTTCAACAGAGAGAAGCTCAAGTCCACACCCAATGGCAGCCACCCAGCCCTAACCTCTTTCCATGGCAGCAATAGGGATGCCTAGAGAACACCGGTAAACAATTCCCCTCCACACCAATACAAATGCCAGTAATAACTACTGACTCCCGAACCAAACTAAAGCTATGGTTGGGATCCAAGAGCAGGATCTGTCATTTCTTGTGGACGCCGGAGCCACCTACACTTACATGGGAGCACTGAAAAATCCCTTCCCCCTCATCTTGTTCCATTCGAATGGCCCCGCTTCTCAGGACTTACACAAACAGTTCAATATACGGAAGCTCTATCCTCGAGGGACAGGAGCTAATCACCTCTGTCCTGTACTCCCCCACCTTGTCTGCCTACTAGGAAAATACTATGCCAGCTGAATGCAAATATTAAATGTACCACTGATGGGCTCACAGTCATGTATATATAAGTATACTTTAAAATATCATAAGCCTTAAAACTACACCCCACTCAAAGTATATACTGCTGTGTTGTGTCCTTTCTGGAAGCAATTGAGGGGCTGGGATTAGCATTAAATGGCCTGTCTTTCATGTATCAATCAAACAACAGATCCTCCACAGACCAACTGGTCTGTGTGCCTTATAACTATGACTAATTCTGGCAAGTTAATGTGGTTTCACCATCATTCTGTTCCCACCCCCTCCCTGCCAGACCTCTGTGTCTAACCCCCCACTATTCCTGAGAAGTTGATTAGGGAACAATTCCTTTTTGTGCTTCCGTATATGTGAGCGTCTGCATATAGAATACCCTAAATCTAATCGTCTGCCTGTAACGATAGTGTTAATGCCTGCTGTGCATTGTGTGTTGCTAGAAGAGATAGTGTGTTGTAATTAAGTATATACGTTGTTGGTATAATATTGTTGTTATAACAGACAAACATGATCTGATTAGTTCCAAACGTTATTATGTTGGTGTAAGAGGTAAATTAAGCATGGTAGTTATAGTTGATGTTGTTTTATACCCTAACTCATGGGGTTATAATTCCTGGTTAGGTGTTTCGGATACTATTGCATTGTTCATATTTCTCATTAGTTTGTGTTCATACCGTTGGTGTTAACTCTTATGGTGGTTAGATTTCTTGGTTAATGTTACTTGATTGCCTCCACCTGATGGTAGATAATTGCTAGACTTTATTTGCTTTGCCTCCACCTGGTGGTAGATCACCCTTATTGACAATTCATGAATTTTAAAAAAGACAAGAGAGAAGCAAGACAGACCTTGAAAGCTGCCACCAAATAGAACGATTCTCCAATCCCTGAAGAACCACCCAACCTGACCACACCACTGGCATACATGATATTAATGCATTGTAAATCCATCAAGACCTGTCACAAGAAATGTATGAATTGGACCAAGAAATCCCAGACACCATGGCCACAAGAAGGCTCATTGGACTACAAACACCCAAACAAAATACATTCAAGATTGGACAAGCTGCACATCGCCAATACATCTCACAATGGCTAGCACAAGCCGAGAAAAAACTTGTTTGAGATGAAAGATAAGAAGATGGTCCCGAACGACTGGATGATAACACACCACCACCAACTGTCTACCAAGACACATGCCCCATTCCTACCCCCCCCCCCCCCCTCCTGACCGATTTCAGCGAGGATGGACAGGCATGGAGAAAGGATTCCCTGATCCCTCAGGAAAGATAATACCAATTTCACCCCCCGCACCAATGGAAAGAAGTACAAGCAATCATATGAAGAAAATAAGACCTGTATACTCTGACACAGCCGACGACAGTGAAGAAGAAGGCAACATTTTTTAAAGTGGTGGCACTGTACCCTCTCTAATGGCAATCTAAGCACAAAACAACGCACCGACTTGGAAGACCTCATGAGAAGGATACAAATTGACCAACTGAAGAAATACACCAGCAAAGCAGTAAAAGAGGCAGAACAGGCATTGACAATGCTGGAGGAAAGCCTGGAACAGGAATCAATCAGAAAATCACGGCGTGCAAGAAAGCCAACTAATCGTTACATGGCACCAGTATCAAACAAAGAGTGTGACGTAAGACACAAGGAACACAAAGAAAAACAAAGATGAAGAGACAAGCCCAGAAAACATCCCAGACAGGACCAATAGACGTAGAGAACACAAAAGGCCAAGCAATAAACAATTTTCCCACATGGCCCCCATGCAACTGCTGCCACAACCAGGGTCAGCCGATCCTTTCATACAGTATACTCCATGGAGCCATACTGACCTACAGGGATTACTAGGTGGCCTACCAAGAATACAAGATGGTGGCTGTCATGGATACCACATTTTAATGAAAATAAGAGAGATCGCGAAAAACCAAGTTTCAAGAGTTTTATTATCACTTGTAAACAAGTAATACCAAAGGCCAAAAGTTGGTTTGCAAAGAACTGATATTCTTGGCCCGGAATTCATGTTACATTTGCTCCCTTTGTGGTTCCCTCCTCCATGCACTAACCAATCACAACAACCTATGCATTGTTTACTTATTTGGACCTAAAGATTAGGCACCTCCCCTGTGGCCCTTTCCCCAGCTCCCCACCAGCTGGACATACCATTACACTATACTGTCACGGTCTGTCTGCCACACCCCCTCCACTACTCCATTCATTTACCCTCGCAGCTGGGCTGCATCAGGTGATTAGTGGAGGCTATAAATTAGCTCTTCACTGTTCACCTGGTGCCAGATTGTTCTTGCTGTTTGTTCATGCAAGTCTCTCCAGTAATCCTCCTGACTCCTGTCCCGGTTTCCCGATCCTGCCTGTCCCCGACGACGATCCCCGCCTCGCCCCTCTGGATCCTCGTTCGCCTGTCTCCTGTCCCGGTTTCCCGATCCTGCCTGTCCCCGACGACGATCCCCGCTTCGCCCCTCTGGATCCTTGTTCGCCTGTCTCCTGTCCCGGTTTCCCGACCTTGCCTGTCCCCGACTACGATCCTAATAAAGTTTGTTACCGAGACCCACCTGTCTTTGTGCTGCTATTGGGTCCGAACCACTCCCGTTACAACTGCTGCCTACGTCACCACAAAAGAACCAGAACTAATCATTTAAGCCACAGCCCCAGGTTAAAAGGATGCAGCTGGTCATCACCGACAATAACTTTCACTCTAGCCATGGCTGACATCTTTACTGGGCCACAAACTGCTCCTTGATAGGAGAACCAAACCCCCTGACACTGCCTTTAAAAACATTTTTTTCATTCTGGGGCAGGCCTGTCGGCTCCCCTGTAAACACCCCTTCAATTCAGTTTCAATAAGTGGAGGACAGGTGTCGCATCAACTCTTAAGCAGCAGGTGACCGGGTAACCAAGGTTGTTTGCAGTCATGTGACACCAGTGATGCGCAAGCTTCATATGGAGGAAAGAAATAAAATGGAGAACATAAAGCAGCAGTACTCTGTTTATGTAAACAGTGTGGAACCAAATGTTCAAGAAAAATACCAGGAAAAAATACAAAAATATATTCGAGTCAAAATCAACACGGATCAAATGAAAGGGTTCACGAAATGGGCGTGAAAACACTTAAGGACAATTGTCATACAGTTCTGAGTGTACGCCTTAAGCTAAGTAAAAATCCTTCCAACTCACTATGCTTAGTGTAGGCGGTACCAGCGGTAAACAAAAAAAACCTTTGCTACCTAGAGAGCATTGTATCATTAAACCATTAGGCTTGAACATGCCATCAACCTCCAGGAAACAGGCTGTAAACGAGGACGTGCAACATAAGAGCATAGCACTCCACAACTAATTACCAGCATCATCCTAAATACTATTTACGAAGTGGTCACTCACTACACACTCGGGCATTTTCAGATTTGGCTCCTCCAGACGATTTATCTCGCCTTTTTTTTGGATAGTTTGTACATGTGCACATGTTTGTGCTGAAAAATTAGTGGAATGCGATACAAACTTTTGCTTTTCTCTTGTTTTTTATCGATTTGAGCAACCACCATGCAAACCATCTGCATTGTATATGTTATTACGAAAAGTAGTAAAGTGTGTATGTGTCCAGTGTATGTATATCCAGTGAATGCTTCGTCCCGCCCCCATCTCATGTTCGTTCGACTGTTGTGACGTGATCTGCAAACAACCTATAAGAGGTTATGCATGCAATAGCATGTGTTTAACCTTGAGAGGGAGTCATCTACAGTGCAAACCAATCTTAAAAGTGGTGTTCACACTCCATATTCAGCTGTTAGCACAAAGTGCTGCCACGGTGAGGACTATACCCATCTGGTTAAGCTAGTGTCAGCCCATGGGTAAAGAAGGTTATGGGTAAAGAAGGTTGTTTGAAATACATGCTTGCCTTCAATTGTCAGACATTACAATTAAAGTACTCCAGTAAATACATTTATAATAATGTATTTATTACATTTTGCTCACTTTTTGTTTGAATTCTATATGATTTTGCCTTCTCTTCACAAAGCAAAACCAAAAATGCCAAAAGAGATGCCCTCAAATAGCTTCCAATGAGCCTTAGAAGTCAGAGGGAATATAATCTCTTTGTGTTCAGACCTGTCTCTTTCCTGATCCATGACTGATTTGATCAATGCTGTTCACAGGGACAATATAATATGCTCGCTCCCTCTTGAACCCGCTGCACTTCACAGGAGAACTGGCACACAGACAGAATGTAGATGTGTAGAACAAAGTCACCTAAATACAGACAAGCCTGAGAGACTCATAGGTGGGACTCAAAGTCAGAGACAGAACATTTATTCACACTTCGCATCACTGTCTCTGAAATAGAGTGAGCAAGTCAGAAACCTTGGCATTATTTATGATACAGATCTCAATTTCTAAAATTACATTACCAATACCACTAGAGGAGCGTTTTATCACTCAAAATATATAGCAACACTTAAGAGCATTCATGTCTCAAACTTACTCTCAGAAACTGGTTCAGGCATTCATCTCAAGCAGGTTAGACTTCTGTAACGCTCTATTTGCAGGATTATACAAACCATCAGCAGGACGGCTCCAGCTCATTCAGAATGCAGCGGCCAGATTCCTAACACATACACAAACATTTGAACATATTACCCCAGTACTGAAATCACTTCATTGGCTCCTGGTACAATACAGAATCACCTTCAAAATCCTTCTAATAGTCTATGAAGCACTTAATGGTTTGGCTCCATTTTCTTTGGTACATTTCTGACTTGCTCACTGAACCCGATCAGGCCTCCCCAGTCATCGGGTGG
>JAOPJH010071160.1:0-10671 GCA_027122575.1 Merluccius polylepis
GTGTGTGTGTGTGTGTGTGTGTGTGTGTGTGTGTGTGTGTGTGTGTGTGTGTGTGTGTGTGTGTGTGTGTGTGGCAAAGCAATATACTGCTGCAGGGCCTGCATGCTGAGCTGCACACCGTTGTGGTTGAACTTCAGCCTGTATTCATGTTATAACCACTGGGATTAAAAACAACAACAACAACAACATTACAGCAACACAAACCAGCAGGTCCATGATCAGCAATGGTTTCTGCTAACCTCACCGCTGATGCTCTTGCGCAACACTGTGCACAACACATGAAAGACGGTTCAAAGCTCACTTATTACGGAGCGGAGGGCCATCTGAGGTCATGGTGTAGTGTGTGTGTGTGGGTGGGTGGGTGTGTAGTGTGTGTGTGTGTGTGTGTGTGTGTGTGTGTGTGTGTGGGTGTGTAGTGTGTGTGTGTCACTTGCTATCATGATACAGGTTCTTTGTTTTGCAGGATCTTTGCAGAAACATGCCTGAACTTTGGGTATCTGACACGATGACTTGCACAATCAAATGTGGTGGTTTATTTTTATTTTTTGCATATCTGGCGTCTGTTGGCAGGCGGCAGACTTGCTGACCACGGGAGGCGGCGTGCCGGTCGGGGACAAGCTGAACCTAATCACCGCCGGGCCGCGGGGGCCGCTGCTGGTCCAGGATGTCGTCTTCACCGACGAGATGGCCCACTTCGATAGGGAGCGCATCCCCGAGAGGGTGGTGCATGCCAAGGGGGCTGGTGGGTATTTTTTGTTGTTGTTGCATGGATGGTTTTCATCCGATTGGACAACATCTGGGTCACTCATCACATAGCGCGGGATAAGTTTACCTTCAGGGCTTCCTGCCAGAAAGTGCTTTCTGCCCAACCCTAAACCTAACCAAGGGGTTGTGTTGCCTAAAACTTATCAGGTTTAGCATTTGGCAATGTAGCCTTGTAGTCTTCCCTGCCAGACACCACATACTGTAAGTGGGTTTTGCTGGGCCCCTCCGACACAAGACACGGGGTAGATGTTGACATGGTATTTCCCCGTTTATTGTAGACGGCAAGATGGTACAAGCCGAGCAGATGGCTCTCCTGCTGAGTGTGTTTGTGGTGATAGCTGGTTTTATCCTGGGTGCCATGACTGTGACTCTGCACCGCGGGTGTGCAGCCCCACCCAGACCCCAGAGTCTAATCAGTCCGACTCTAAACCGGCTATCAAACACACACACACACGCAAGCACGCACGCACGCACACGCACACACACTCCACAGGCTACCGAAGTGAGCATACGTTCCTGGGTTCTTTGCCAATTGCTCCTGGTGCAACAACGATCCCCCAAAATGTTGTGCGCGTTGTGTAATCACCTTCCGAAACGCTGTTTACACTCCACTAAGTGTGTGTGTTCGTGTGGCGCGCGGCCAGAGGCAAGGTCAACGGGATTGAGAAACCGGATCACAAACATGCAAACAACAATTTGCTAATCTGCTAAAGGGGACGAAAGTGTGTATTGTTAAACGGTGTGCAGTATGATAAAGTAGGTCATCATTTACCATTCGGTTATTATGACAAGGCAAGGGTCGTCTACGTAGTAAAACCGAAAAACACACGCATAGCAAGGACGATAAATCATTACACTGTTAAACAAAGTCAAGTAGCACAGGTCAAATATTATTACAAATATATGTGGAGGAGTGTGACAACTACAAATGTGGTATTTGCTAATTTTTGCTAAATTTTGTTTTAGATATTGTATAGATATTTATATTGTTTATATTTTAATTATTCTGCACCAATTACACCAAGTCGAATTCCTTGTATGCACAATCCTACTTGGCAATAAACTTGATTCTGATTCTAAATAGATTTTTTATATATTTCTATAAATGCAATAAACACTCGTTTATATTTGACCGTGATGAGAACACCACCTGGGTTCATGACGCGCTGCATTGTGTCGTACTTGTCGTACCATTTTTAGTGCGTAAGTGCGTTCACACTGACAAGTGTCAAGGAAGGAAGTACGCGAATTGTGACACTGCAAAAGTTTGAGTTTGTTTTGTTCCGCTCCACAGGTGCGTTCGGTTACCTGGAGGTGACCCATGACATCACGCACTACTGCAAAGCCAAGGTGTTCGAGCACGTCGGCAAGCGGACTCCCATGGCGATACGCTTCTCCACCGTGGGTAAGATGATGCGTGCGGGATGCAGCGTCTTTCTACCGCAAGCACACGCAAAAAAGCTTTTTGGGGTTGGTAGGAGGGTAAATAATTGTATTGACATTTTTATTAAAAAGATGAATAAAATATGTGTGGTAGGGGCTGTCAATAATTAATCGGTTCACATCGGGTCGGTGATGACAACACCATTGTGAATATCATAAAATACATTCAAATAAAAATAAAAGGGCTGCTTATCTAAATGGAGTAAAAACGGGAGACATTTCTGGCCCACAGCTGTAGACGTAATGGAAAAAGCACTATTGGCATCTTCAATACCAAAGGTTAATACGGTGCTAATTACTAAGGTAATGTTCAGCGCAGGCTGTTGTGCAAGAAAAATCCTCTTGATTAAAAACAAAACAAAACAAAAAAAAGTATGTTGGTAAATTAAAAACTTAGCGAAAGCAGTTTTTAAATGGCTGCACAGAATTAACGTGAATTTTTTCAAGACTTGGTCAAAAACAATCAATTATTGCAAATGTATTAAGTTGGTCAGTTATTTGAGAAAGATATACCAAATGGGGATGCAGTGACTATATCGGCCGCTGATATCAACATGTGTGGTATCAGGAGATGGAGTGAAGAAGACAATGATATTCACTACTATACATTTTCTGAGCCATTTCCTAAAAATACAGCAGCTTTGCACAAACGACCGCTGGCAGATAATCATGATTGTTGATGAAAACATTTAGCAGTATATGTATCGGTATCATCCTTGACACTAAACCGTTTTGTTAATGTACACCTCAGCCGGGGAGTCCGGCTCTGCGGACACGGTCCGGGATCCCAGAGGCTTTGCGATGAAGTTCTACACTGAGGAGGGCAACTGGGACCTGACCGGCAACAACACCCCCATCTTCTTCATCAGAGACGCTCTCCTGGTGAGGACTACAGTGCATTACCTTTGTTTATGCTGCAGGGGGCGCCAGATAATGTTCTGTCTGATCTTCTCTTTCGATAGATATAGATATTCAATTAAACATAAAAAAGCCGGATGGGGTTTGAACCCTCCATCGATGTGTTGTTGCTGAACGGCGTCTCTTTGGTGTGCTTGTGTCTCTGTAGTTCCCGTCGTTCATCCACTCTCAGAAGCGTAATCCCCAGACCCACATGAAGGACCCCGACATGGTCTGGGACTTCTGGAGCCTCAGACCCGAGAGTCTGCATCAAGTAGGTCACTCCTGTTTACTCCCATCTTCATCCGCTGAGCGCTGTCTCTCCACGCAGAGCGATGTGTGCGAATAGGATTATCCTGGGTGTCTGTGTCCTTGAACGCACTCAGAAATGGCTGTTATTCACTTTAGTCGAGTCAATTTAGTCGTTTAGCCGACGATTTGATCTTGCAGTGAATTACTTTAGATGTTAGGGGTGGGGGGAAAGAAAATCGATTCATGTGTGGATTATTTGCTCCCGCAATACTTGTATCGTCAGGTTGACTCAAAAATGTCATTTCAGCCAGAAACGTCAATCTTATGTTTCGTGGAAACATATTAATGGTAGCGTCCTCCAGAGGGCGCTATAGTGTATTCACCTAGAGTTGATTTGCATCAGCTTTGATCTGTTCTGTTCCCACCACATTCATCTATAAAACAATAATGGACACAGACAGACCTGTAGAACCCGAACCCCAATGTTAACCCACCAAAAAGACGAAATGGCGCAAGAAATTGTAATATTTATTTTTAAAGAATTGCGATACATATGTCGCCACTCAAAAGTCGTTATTGTCATAGGGTATTGTGGGGTGTTTAATTGTATGATTGCATCTTAATGCGGCTCATGGAAGTATTGACATTCACACCTAATCGTTTCAGTTCCCCAAAGGCCTATTTAAAAAATATATATATATATACATTTTTTTTAAAGTGGTTGACTGCATGCAAACGGTTTCTTATTGGCTGGTTGGCTGTTCTCCCCAAGGTGTCTTTCCTGTTCAGCGACCGCGGCATTCCTGACGGCCACCGCCACATGAACGGCTACGGATCGCACACCTTCAAGCTGCTCAACGCCGAGGGTCATCCCGTCTACTGCAAGTTCCACTTCAAGGTCAGCGTTGTTGGGGATCTTTAAAGCTGCTGTCGGGACGATCTGAGTGTTAAAGAGGGAGACGGCAGAAAAGACCAGAAGAGGGCGAGATTTTGAAAAGAAGCAAACAAACAAAAAACCTTCTCCGCCATTGAGGAGCGTTGCATTCTGGGCATCGCATCCTGTGATCGGGGGGGGGGGAGAGATGTCCTGATTGGTCAGAAATTAGCCTGTAGCAGTTTTAAAATCTGAATGGGCTCATACAGAGTCTGGCACCGGCAACTCCAAACAGATATTTTCACACGCATTTCACTCGCTAATGGCCGACGGCTGGCGAAGGCATTTCTAACCAATTACGCTCCAATTACAGCATAGCTACGGCACCGCTTAGCGTCTGTGTGGATAGCGAGCGCTAACAGTTTGCATAAGCGTCACACATCATTGGACCCCCGTCAAGCGAGATGGTCACAATGGGGGCCATTCTCCCTCTGCCCCTGCATGGCCCGCAGCCTTCGATCTTACTGGATCCAGCGGTCCTACTATGTTATAGCAGGACTACTGGGGGGAGACGGCCCACCCAATGTCCGCTGCTCTGACACCTTCCAACCCATTCAGAACCTCAACTCGAGCCCCACCTGTTCCGCCTCCATTGCAGTATAATGACGTGTATATGCAACACGATGGACTACCGATGGTGTCTCTGAAGTGTCTTCGCTCTGATTTCAGACGGACCAGGGAATAAGGAACTTGATGGTGGAAGAGGCCGACCGCCAGGCTGCCTCCAACCCCGACTACGCCATCGGAGACCTCTACAATGCCATCGCCAACGGCAACTTCCCTTCCTGGACCTTCTACATCCAGGTCATGACTTTTGAACAGGCCGAGAAGTTCAGGTTCAACCCCTTCGATCTGACCAAGGTGAAGGTTTATTTATTTTTTGGTTTTTAGGAATGCATTCAAACGATCATCACCAAACATCAATCATAAAGGAATATGTTGGCGTTTCCCTTGCCTTGGGTTTTGGACCCCACTTGGTATGATATGCATCTCCGTATGCATATCATATATGCATACGGAGATGGCCAACATAGATATTTGATGGCACATTTTTGATAAAAAGAAAACATTTTGAAAGGTTTTGTGACGGCGGTCGCCGGTACATACAAACCGGACATGACTTGCCATGTCAGCCTACCCAGTGGACTGTACCAACTGGTATGCTTGTCTATCATCATACATCTGGGTGGACACTCCCACTTGTGATGTCGCTAGAGGGTAGTCGCATGACAATATTGAAACGGCTTGTAATGGCTAATCACACTCACACCTGGTGCTAAAATAGGGGCCTTTTTAATCGGTCTGCCCTCCTATAGGTGTGGCCCCACAAAGAATACCCACTGATCCCGGTGGGTAAGATGGTCCTCAACAGGAACCCCGTCAACTACTTTGCCGAGGTGGAGCAGATGGCCTTCGACCCCAGCAACATGCCCCCCGGGGTGGAGCCCAGCCCCGACAAGATGCTGCAGGTAAACCGCCCGGATGTCTTACTCGCGCAATTAAATGGTACTTGGCGTCGTATAGCATCTTACGCGAGATATCATGCTATATGTCAGAAGGGACGGCTAAACCTAGAAACGATGGTGCATTTAGAAACTTGTTCTGTTGACATCCTTGCTGTACCGAGTGATGTATTGTTTTACTTTCTACTGACAAATGTACGTATTGTATGTCGCTTTGGACAAAAGCGTCTGGTAAATGACCTAAATGGAAATGGTCAGGTTTTCAACACCCCCGCCGAAAGGTACTGGGTTCGATCCCCAATGTCCGCAGCCTAACCTGTAAGCGTCCCTGAGGAATGCTAGAACCCCTCTAGCGGCCCCTTAATGACCACCTGTACCTGTATTCACCGTAGGTGGGCTTGGATGAAAGCGCCTGCTCAATGACTCGATAGGCAAATAATGGTAATAAATTGTGCAAACACGTGATGTGACGTGTTCCTGGCGTGCGTCCGTAGGGCCGCCTGTTCTCCTACCCCGACACGCACCGACATCGCCTGGGGGCCAACTACCTGCAGATCCCCGTCAACTGCCCCTACAAGGCCCGCGTGGCCAACTACCAGAGGGACGGTCCCATGTGCATGTCCGATAACCAGGGTGAATTATAATTATTATCATTATTAGTAGTAGTAGTAGTAGTAGTAGTAGTAGTAGTAGTAGTAGTAGTAGTAGTAGTAGTAGTAGTAGTCATGAACATCATGGAAAACCTATGGAATTCGAAAATGTTTTGGGAGATAATGGCATAACCATAAGCTTTTGGAAAAGTAATGGAAATTCAAAACCATGGTCAAGAATTCGATTAGCATGACTTTTAATATAATCTGTGTAATTTAGATGGATGGTTTACAACAGGTGCCATCATTAATGAGTGGTCAGTTGGTGTAAGAAACGGTATTTTCTCCCCCCCCGCCCCTGAACATTTTGCAGTTTGCGAACTGACAAGGGAGCCAACACGGCGAGTGTACACCTCGCATTGTTGCCTCGTTAGATTTGGTGTGTTCGCAGGCCGCACCCTACATCCACGGCATTTTTCACGTTTTTTTTGTTTTGTTTTTGTTGCTCGCGAAAACTTTGTAGGCAAAATCCTCTTCCTTCCACCAACCGACGACATAGAAAAGTGATACAAAATATAGTCATTGGAGGCGCCGATTACAAATTACACAGATTATATTGTAAAGTTGCACAAAATTCTTTAAAAACGCTCAATGTGTTAAATCGGTCGGAGTGCCCCTTTTTAATCTAACTGGATGTGTTGTGCTGTGTTGTGGCCACCAGGTGGAGCACCAAACTACTTTCCCAACAGCTTCAGTGCTCCCGACTGCAAGCCTTGCTTCATGGAGTCGAGGTTCCAGGTGTCCGCAGACATAGCGCGCCACAACACCGATGGAAACAATTACGAGCAGGTCAAGACCGACGCCTCGTAAACAAATGCCCGTTGTCTAGAGGTGTGCTGCCGCACATGTGTATGTTGTCTTATACTCGAGTGCTGTGTGCTTGGCTGCGGCAGGTGGCGACCTTCTACAGCAAGGTGCTGAGCGAGGAGGAGCGCCAGAGACTCTGTCAGAACCTGGCAGGGTCCCTCAAGGGAGCCCAGGTGTTCATCCAGGAACGCATGGTGGGGACACACGCGCACACACACACACACACACACACGCGTCCCCCTTTACCATTAAATTGTAATGAAGATTTCGGTGCGCTCCATCGGTACAGTGAAGTAGTTTAAAAACATTGTAGTTTCATAACTATCCGCATCAACCCAATGGTTATGAGTACTAGTCAAGTGGGTCCCATGTTCTCTGAACAGGTACAGCACCTGATGGCTGTCCATCCGGACTATGGAAAGCGGGTCCAGAACCTGCTCACCAAGTACAACGCCGAGGCTCAGAAGGTAAGCAAAAATGGCTGACCTGCATTTTTGTTTTTTGTTTTTTTATCTAAATTTATTTTTTTGCACTGACCTTGGCCTCATTGACATTTTCACACTCGCCATTCCCTCTTCCAGCCCAACCCGCACATCTACAGCCGTCCTTCAGCCACCGCCGCAAAAATGTGACGTCCTAAATATTGACCGGGTGGGTGGCACACCTCAGGATGGCGTCCGCAGTAACAGACGTCCACCAGTAACCACGACAACATTGTACTTATGATGATGATGATGATGATGTAATGAATGTGTGCTCATGTTGTTATGGGTTTAATTACATTTCTGTTCTAGTGGTCCAATAAAAAGGACAATCTTTTTAACGGAGATAACAAATCTAAAAACAATAATTAAGACTTTGACTTGCAGTGTACATTTTGTCGAGTCAAACTATATCCAGTACTACTCTCTCTAAGCTGTTCATGTATTACTACAGAGATATCTACATTAGTTGGAGCAAAACGGGGCTCACTTACCCCAATACTTTTTATAATCATTTTTGTTCAATGTATTCTACTTGCAGATTTAATTTCCCCAAGACATTCATGTTGTGAGTTTTCAGTAAAATAATGAAGTGCCAACTAGTTAAATAATGCTTTGGTTTTCACACGGGGTGCTGCACTGTAAAACCCGTACTAAAATGAATTGATTGGTTGTCTCTCTAACGTCGAAGTAAGCATTGAAGAATATTTTGTATCACTTTTCTACTCGTATGCCCTTATTATTAAACTGTTTGTCTTGCATTCCTTTGCCTTCTACGAGGAATATCTCTCCCTGAAGCAGTGCCTTTTGACATAGGTCTACATTTTGAAGATCTGCTGCTGACCTTAAAGCCGCATCGTTTTTGGCTCCCCCTGTGAGGATTAAACGGTGTTTTGATTGAGCCTCACGGTTCCCATGCATTCGATTGCCTACGGGCCGTTGCTATAGGCTGAGAACTGAGACTCAATCAAAACGCAATTTAATCAGAGCAAAGTGGGGTGAGCAAAAATTGCTGATGACGGCTTTAAAAGGAGACGATGGCAACCATGAGTCATTATTAAGCCAATTCATACTTATCGGATACTTCTGTCTAACATGCCCGGTATAACTCGATGTGCTGTGGATGGAAAGTTACAATAAAACCACTCAGAAGAGTTTGCTTGTGGCTTTGTTTTGTTTTTTCCCCAAATGCAGGCATGAAACCTGCGGTGCAGAACCACAACCACAACACAACAGCTGAAGTCTGAATGGCAGAGTGACAAATTGAATTTTACAGCAATAAACAGTGCAAATGCACTTAAAATGTAAGCTCTTAACTTTGGATGTAACTTAAATTATACCTTTTGTGCGTAAAGAAACCATACAAGCGCTCGGATAGCATTTGGCATTGTGCATAATGCAGTTGTACGTTATTGATCAAATGGTACAGAAGCATATTATGCATAAGCCGATACTATAAGCGCATGTCAGCAGTGACGGACTGGGACAAGGCGGCCTATTCGACCCTGGCCTTTAACGGATTGACTGGCTGACTTTGTTTTTAATGTGGCCTGTTTAATTAGGAAATTATTCATATTAGACCTTATTAAAAAAGCAAAGTTTGTTATTATGTTAAGTTATTTTAAGCGTAATGCATTGTTCTTGCATTCTGACCCATCAGATGGTGTGACCTGCAGTGTTGGTTAGGTTGGGTAGCGTTCCCGTTTACAAAAAAATAGTATTGAAAAAATATATGAATAGACTTTTTAATGGAAAAGGTTGTAGCTCGCTCCTGAATATGACTTTCAATACAGTTGGTCATTAGACTCGAGTCTATTTGATAGGTTGTGATGTGATATTTGACTTGGAAGTACACCACATGACACTACAACTGTATGAGTTGGGAATTGGTTGACATGACCTATTCAAAAGGAAGCGCCCGTGTGAGGGATCAAGTCAGGGTGTACAGTAGCGCAGCAGGTGAGATCTTATTATTGTACTGTTGAGTGGGCTTGAGTGGCTCCTTCCGGTCCAAACCATCTGACCCCTGGACCCCAGGAAGAACATGAGCATGATAACTGCATTTTCCCACCACAGCCTCTATTTGAACAGCAGCGTTTGCATCTTAATCTTCCTATCGTAGCCAGCTTTCTGCAGTAGATCGGGGGTGTGTGTGTATGTGTGTGTGTGCGTTTCATGTGTTCATCTCTAGCTCTTTGTCACAGGCGAGAGACATGACGGGGGATCGGAGACCTGAAGGGGGGGTACGATACGGCGAACGCGCTCCTCTGTGCTTCCACATTGCCTCTGGGATGGATCCTGATAGTCAACCTTATAGCGTTACATTGACAGCAGCAGCAGCAGCAGTTGTCTCTCAAGGTGCATTGCTATATCGTCTCTATCCATGCAGGCCTGCAGCAGCATACCGCTCAGGAGCAGTGCCTCTCCACGGCCAGGTGGGGGCGGTAGTGGACCATCGCATGGGTGTGCAGCACCAGCCTTGCAGGACAGGTTGCACCGTCACCACCACGTCGCTTTATGTGCATTACGGTTAAAACCAGCAGTTGTAATGATGCTAATAACGAGAGTCCACGACGCGGTTCCGCACCGCAAAGCCAAGCCAAGCACTCCCCAAATGAAGTGAATGGAGACTGCCGCTCGTCGCGCACCGCGTCTGGTGGGGCCGTACGCGTCATCATAACGCGCAGCGCCACCTCTGGCCGCCCGCGATATTAAACACAGCACCGAACAACGGCCCTTCTTACGACGTGTTTACGTGCGTTTCTTTCTTTCTACCTCTCCGCGTTTGGTACCACTAGCAAATAACAACGTCCGCTTAGTAAGATAAATTAATGAATATAATGAAGGTAATGGTAAGGATGTGATAATAAGAGGGCCGCCGCGGCAGCGGTTTCTCCGTACAGCAGAGTGGCGCAGCGGAAGCGTGCTGGGCCCATAACCCAGAGGTCGATGGATCGAAACCATCCTCTGCTAGCTTT
>JAOPJH010071204.1:0-10658 GCA_027122575.1 Merluccius polylepis
ATCAAATTTTCGCAAATTCTTGCGAGAGGAACCGGTCATAGCCACCAGGCTGTCTGGCAGATCGAAATTTCGAGCGCACAAGGCAGCATGGGTATACCCAGGCTAATTTTCACATACAATAGTGACTGTAACGATCTGTGTTTGTGTTTTATCTGGCTGTCTCCAGACCTCCCACCAGGTTACCCATATCAGTCCATCACCACACCCTTCGCCTCTCCGTTCCCGGCATACCACCACCCGCCCCCCACAAGCGTTGCATCGGAGCCCGCGGCCGCCTCCCGCCACCCTCGCCCCTACTCCCCTGTCCACGGCACCCCTCTGCCAGCCGCCCACCTTCTTCGACCCAGGGATCAGCCGGAGGTGGACATCAAACCCCAGGGCCTGAAGCCTCCGTCAGGCACAGCCCCACTCAAGCAGGAGCCCCACCCAGAGGAGACTCGACTAAGCAGGATCCCCCCCGTCCCCGGGCCACTCCAGCGCAGCTGCAGCCCGGCCCCGTCCTCCAGCCAGGAGCCAGAGGAGTGCAAGGAGGTGGCCTTGACCAGGCCCATACCCCCTCCCGTACGCGACCAAAGTCCACATTGCCTGCCACATGGGGAGCGGCTGAGGCGGGCAGAGAGCAAGGAGAAAGAAGCAGGACAAATCAAGATGGAGGCGGCGGCGTATCCTTGCCAGGTGCCGGTCCTCCTGCCCGTTCCCGTCTCCGAGGCGGAGCCTAAAGCCGAGGTCCAGGAGAAGACGGAGCCAATGCACTACCCTTCATGCATCACTGCAGATTGCAAAGAAGCGAGGCCTCCGCTCACCCAGTACTGGGCGGCGCCGGAACCACAAGCCCCGGCCACGCCCCCGTGTGAGCCCCCGCATCCTCACTTGCACACGCCGCCCGATTGCGAAGACGACATCACTGAAAGCCCCTCTCCTCCTCCTCCACCTCTCCCCCCCGCATCCTACGCATCCCTTCCTCCCATCCTCCCCCTCTGCATCACCCCGGAGGACCCCATGGCCGGCATGCTAGCCTTGCTGACCGCCAGCGAGATGCCCCAGGCCCTCCTACCCGAGGACGGAGAGCCATCCTTGGGCAGGCGGGACAGCGGCGCTGGACCTCTGGAGGGCATGGCCCTGCTGAGCCACATGGCCCAGCTGGAAATGGAGCGCATCAGCCAGGAGCAAGGTGAGACATTGGGGGGTGGGTTGGGGGGGGTGTATTTCAAAGCGGTGAACTATAACATAAATGAAAGGACTTTAAATGAGAAAAAAAGGAAGGGACAGAAAGGCATGGGTGAAAATAATGGAGAGAGATAGATGGTGGAAACGATTGGGCAATTGTGGGCAGTTCCCGCTGAGATGCAAAGAGGGCCACCGACGTGGTTTTGTTTAAAAACAAAAACGTGACAAGCTGTAAATCTAGGTAGCAGCCATTGTATAATGTGAGTCTTATTATTCACGGCGCTTACATGTAGTCTAAGTGTCACCAGATGCCTCTGGTCTCACTTCAGAACTCCACACAGACCTGAGACTTCTTACATTTAGGGTGCTAAGGAGCCACTAATGTTATTCATGCATCACGTGTCGTCTGCCTGCCTCGCTCTTTTTCTTTTTTTGGGGGGGCGGCCCTGTGGGTTTTGGGGGTTTAAGACGCAATAAGAACTTCCAAGCCGTTCAGCTTCATTTGGTGGCGCAGTGGAACGGTAGCCAGGGGCTTTACTTTATACCCCTAAGCTAGTCTGGGAGCTTTTTTTTTTTACAACAAGGACCTGCTTGTCTTTACTCTCGCTACACCTGGACAAACGCTCCCCCTGTTTGTTAAACAACCGTGGTTACCGCTTTACTCCCCCTTATTTCCCTGCCCCCCCCTTCCTGGCTTATAAGGGTTAGGGTTAGACTGGCCAATACTAATATTATTTTCCCTATTGTCTTCCCGCATCGCCTCCGGTCCAGACCTGGCACTAGGAGGTCTCCACTGTCTCCTGGAGGCCAGCAGGCAAATCCTACTGGAGGCCATGGAGAAGCAGTCTCACATCGACCTGCCCAGACAGCTGGACCCCAGCAAGAAGTACAGCTGGCGGCAGAGGAAGGAGGAGCCGGTAAGAGAGGAGCCTGCTGACAGACTTGTTATGTCCACTGTGCATCATGTCACATGGATAAGCATGTAGCAAGGACAGGACAGGGCTATTGCAGTACACGTTCAAGACCCACATGTTCAGCCAAGAGTAGATCTCCTTGCCTTCCGACTTAATGACTGTTGACCGTGAATTGTATTCTGCGATTTCAGTATGAACAGTGTCCTTGGGTCTGAGAAAGGTGCTCTAATCATTCCCTGACCCTATGCATTTCTCTCCGTCTCTTGTCTCCCTGTCCATGTCCGTCTCTGTCAGCAGGCGTTCAGCAAGGTTTCCGTGGACGTGCTGGACGCGGTGGAGGTGGACTACCGCATCCGCCTGGCCGAGCTGCAGAAGACCTACAAGGACAAGCAGAGGGACCTGAGCAAGCTGCAGAGACGCCGGGACAGACGGTGGGTGCAAGTGAATACACCGCCGCTGTACACATGGAAACAGCTCGCCAAAATCTGTGTATTTAACGCCGCTTGTGTATGTCATCAGTGAGCGGCAGCAGCAGCAGGAAGATGAGAGAAGGAGTAGTCTAAACCGACGGGGAAGGGGCCGGCCCAGGAAGAGGACGCACGCGGCCACGCCCACCAAGCTGGACGCCAAGCCCGGGAAGTGAGTGGTCAACTCGAGCAAAATCTCTTTTCTTTTCTTTATTTCTTTATTTTTTGTATGCATTACGTTGCATCGTTTTGGCTCTTGAGTCTCTGATGGTGCTGTGTGTGTGCGATGCTAGCGTTGCCATGCTAACGTTGCCATGTCCCAGGCTGGCGAGGACAGTGCAGTACTCGGAGGATTCTGAAGCCGGGGAAGGGCAGCGGAAGAGATTCCGACTGTCGCGGGAGGCCGACGAGCGAGACGGAGGCGGCGATGGACGAATCAAACTCAAGAAGAAGAAAAAGAAGAGCAGCTGGAATGAACCAGAGCCATCCAGCAGCACTTCTTTAGAGGTAGGCTGCGTTTCTCCTTCTTCTCAAAAGTGGTGTCATGTTGCTGCTGTTGTGTCACTAAGGTCATCCTCTGCTGGCTCTTGTTTTCACCCGTTAACCCGTTTTGGCGATACTTTCAGGTGTTGAAAGCTAAGCGCGGTCGCGTGTGCGAGCAAGAGCAGCTGGCGTCCGACCTCAGCCGAGCGTTGTCGCTCTCTCAGCTGGGCTCGCTCGGCACCGCTGCCGCCGCTGCCGCACATAAGCTCTCCTCCTCCGACCCCAAGGCGGAGTCCAAGTCCAAGGTGAAGTCGTCGGACGGACGGCCGAAGGAGCGCAGCCTCCACCCGTCCACACAAGGAGGGAAACACAGATTGGCGCCCAAGGGCTCCGCCTCTGAAAGCGGCCGAAAGGGCAAAGGTCAGAAGAAAACGTCTCCGTTCTCTTCCATGCGATCGGAGCTCAGCAGCTGCTCCAACAGTAAGTGATCTCAGATTATCCTCGTCGTCGTCGTCGAGCATTCCTGATGAACTGCTTTTGATTTGTCTGTGATTTGAGGTTTCTTTTGAACGATGTGCTCCAAACATCTAGGATTAGGAGATTATGCACAGCATACATGGGTTCTTGTAGATGTCGAGTACAACTCTCCACGCTTGAAATGATTCATGTGTTTTTATACAGTAGACATTACATTCAGGACAATAACGTCGCCAATGGGTGCACCTTCTAGAGAATCATGCCGTGTGTTTCCAGTTATTTTGTATCCGCTTAAAGTGTAAGTGAACCCATTGTGTCAGCTCAAATTCGAACATGGAGATTTTGAGTTCTAGGAAGGAGGGTGAATGTGTTATTCCCATGGTAACAACCCACGCCAACTTTGTGATACTTTTATTAAGGTAGTACTGTCGTCGCGTATGAGTATAACGAGCGATGTTGTATACGTAATGCCCCACACACTGTGGCGTTGTACTATAAGTGTCCGAGAAGCTTAACCCTCTCTCGGACGCAGACATCAAAATCAACCTCTGCCCAGACGAAGCTCCACGCACCCACACACACTTTGCCGCCGGTGTCCCTTCGTCATGAGGTCAAGTGTATCCGAAAAGACAATTTTTCGACGTCAACATTTTTCGAACACCACCTGCGATCAGAGCAAAGTGGACTATTCACTAACTTGTTGACACAGACTGGCATAGACATAGGATTTTACTCCTGTTTCTTCTTGATTATACTAAAAATAATTACTTATTTTAGTAACAGTCACAAAATTATTGCTATGTTGCCAATCATATAAAACATTAAGCGCAAAACTATTTTGGGTTCCCTGCCCCTTTTAAGGAGACTTTGAAAAAGGCAATACAAGTAGTAATAGACCCTGAATTAGGTTGGATAGCAGATGGGCTCATGATATAGGACACTGTATACACAATGCTTCCTGGTCCAACCAGCCCCGCGACTGTGTGCGCTATGCAGATACCTGGTCGGTGTGGTTCTCTATCTCGGGGGCCTTTTGGGCGAATCCCCTCGAGGCCCGAGCCTTTGAGCATAGTCGCGCCACATACAGCTGCAGGACTGCGGTGACCTACCTAATGTATTCTGTTGTCAAACTAGGTCAGAGCAAACCAAAAGGCTTGTGTTGATCAAACTGGATCAACCGGGTCTTCTATTTAAGGAGAAACCGGGTGTTTTTTGTTCTCGACGTCCTCTGTGACAAACAAAATGGACAATGGGTTTTATGTGTTTATGGGTTGTCTCTTGTATTGTCTGTTCGTTCAAACGGCAGATGTATTGCTTCAGTTCCAAACACCGACCGCTTTCCAAAATACACAGATTTGGCTCGTCTGTTGGCATGTTGGATCACTGTTTGTTGCTGGGACTTTTCAAGTTGCTTACCCTCCCAACCCATTGTATTTATTTATATTCTTCTCCACACTAGACTCCTATTCCGAGGGTGAGGATTCTGCACGGGGGGGCTGGCCCCCTCTCTTGCGTTCCCATGACAACCTGAGCAGGAAAAGACCCCGCTCATCGCCCTCGCCGTCAGCGACGACCAGCCAGAAGTCTCAGAAGAAGAAGAAACACAAGCACTTATCCATGCTCCTCGAGGAAGCGGGCCTTAGCTCCTCGGACGACTCCTTCGACCAAGGTTACTGACCACACCCCATGGTTACTGACCGCACCCCATGGTTACTGACCACACCCCATGGTTACTGACCACACCCACTGCTGGTTTCTGACACATACACATACATACACACACACACGCACACGCACGCACACACACCGTGCTTACGAATCCCTCTAGTTGGTTGAGGTAGTGTCTTTGCTGGCTTTCACTAAGGCATAGCCGTCTCTACAATGTTCAGCGCGACCATCCCTACCTCTTTGGCTGCTGGCTTCTTCGCGAGGTCCGCCTCTTTATTTTTTCTTTTTCTTTATTATTATTTTTTTTTAGAGTTTATCTTTTTTCTATGTTGTTTTTTTGCCTGGATTGCAAAGAGTTTTGTAGCATTTGTACATTAAAAAAATGTGTGAATTTTGTGAAAGTTTTTTCATATAAAGTTGTATTACAGTTTGGTGCCTATAAGCTTTATTAAAGGTATTGACTTGAATTTGTACTGAGAGCCAAGCGCTGTGGTCCTTGTGTCTGCTTCATCTGTCTGTCTGTCCGTCCAACTGCCTCTGCACCTTACACATCCTTAGATGCTCTGTTTGTCAAATATCCCTTTGATTCCTCAAGACCAAGTTTCAAATGGTTAAAAATATCCAGGCTTCATTTTGGTCGAGTAGGCTATCATGAAGATCAGTCCAAATAAGGGTACATGATTTTGATATTCTTTTTTAAAGTTTTTATGTAAAAAAAGGGAAGTGTCATGAAATTTGGTTCCTGTTTGCTATCTTTGGATCTGGCCATCTGTCAAAATAGACAAGTGATGTTGTGGTCTGGTTTTGATGTCTTGGAGGAAGGGGGATGTTGATAATAAAAACATTTTTAAAAAACAATGTTAACGAACCAACTGTAGCTGCAATGATCTTCATGGCTGCTGGGGATATTTGGACAATAGGGTTCCTGCTCCCTGTCTACTAAACCTTCCAATAACCCCTTCTCCTTTTATGTTGCTCTCTCAGCTACTCCGCTCTGTCCACTTCTTACCATCCATTTCTCACCTCCCTCTCCCCCCATCCTACCCATGATGCTTTGAGTGTCTCTCAGCCTGTACCGTATGCTTTTGCTGCTGCTGCTGCCGCTGCCGCTGCCGCTGCCGCCGTGACACATTGCAGACGCTTGGCAAGGACTAGCACAGCCGCTAGCCCAGGCGGCCGCAGCCAAGCCTCTGCTTCTTTAGCTAGGCTGCGCTAAGGCCCAGGCTACGCTATGGCTAGGCTGCGCCCTCTGCACTGCACTGTCCCGCCCCTGCCTGAGGCCACACCCCTGTCACCTGTTCTGTAAGTAGGATTGTGCCCCTGCCTCTATTCTATTCTGACCCGCTAACATGGCATCCTCTGCTGAAATGCTGGAACTTCAATTTTAAAATCTGGTGCTTTTGAAGAAAACATTAACATTTTCCTGTAATATTTGGTCATTCATAATTTCTTTCCTCATTTTCTTGCTCACAATTTGAACTCCTTTAAAACCATAGTCATGGTTACGCAACCACCCCCTCACCCCGCCCCCCCCCCAAGAATATTCTCTTGGCGCACGGCCATGTCAAAAAATATCTAGACACACTTTAAATTGGGTAGTCAATGTAACCGTGGTTACTCCGATTCTAATTGGAAATGATTAAGGGGCCTTACAGGGCTGTCCTCTCAGTGCCTGACTGTTTCTCCTCTCCTACTGTTAACATTTTGTGGATGCACATAATACTGAACAGGTCTATATAGTGGATTTCACTGTTACTTACAAACCAAGTGCAACTTGGACTCAAATACATGTATTAAATTTTTTCCGTATTTTAGGTTTTAAAATGAAAATCATGTTTGAATTCAACACCTCTTCATACACCAGACAGTATTCATGCCTCATCATTTTTATACCTGACCATAGCAGAATACACAACAAATTGCACTGCAACATAGGAAGGAAATAGCCAAACATATGTTTTAGTTTTAGTTCCAAAAATCTGCTGCACTGGCAGTTTTTCAGTGCTTAGTGGTTAGAAAAGAAAAGTATTACTGTGCATCCATCCTAAAGGTTAATATGCTTAACCCTGCGGGCGGAAGACATTCTGTTTGTTTGCGTTTGTCGCTTTGGGCCTAACTTCTAACTAGCTATGCAGCTAACCAACTCTCTGCTGTCTCAGCAGTTACTTCTGTGTGTGTGTGTGTGTGTGTGTGTGTGTGTGTGTGTGTGTGTCTGCTCATTGGTCTGCTGTGTGCGTTATGCCTACTGTACCAGTACAGGGCAATGATGAAGTGGGTGTCAGGTTTTTTTAGTTCTGGATATTTATGATCTAATTTTTCTTCTCCCTCTCTCTCTCTTTCTGACCTCCACCACAATTCCCTTCTCTTTTTTTTCTCCCGGCTGTCACATTCTGCTGAAGAGTTTTTAATAATAAATGATACCTGAGTCAGTGTTTCTGCTCTGATGGTCTCAGCAGCTGTGTGTGTGTGTGGTTGTATGTATGTGTGTGTGTGTGTGTGTGTGTGTGGTACTCATGCATGTGTGAAGCCGCTGCTGTAATTTGCCTACTCAGCATAACGATTTCAAAGGCATTCTGCAGTGATTTGTACAATATATCTATCTCGTCCTTACATTTTCTTTTGTTCTCTCGTTTGTTTTCTCCTTCCTCTCAGTCCCCATCTGTTTGCCTCAAGGGTCATAAAATATTTATGGTGCACAGATATGAGATGGTATGAACGCAAGCATACATTGGTTCGACATCATGGAATAGATTTAAGACATCTCGTCCGGGGTTTCTTTCTATGGACCCTTTTTGTTTTGTTTTACTTGCTTATTCCCATCGGCGCAGTGTCTTTGGGGTCGATTCCCCATCGCATGCAGCCCCTCTTGCCATGTCAATACCCTGCAAACACCACCACCCATAGGTGTTGAAAAATGACCCCACAGAACAGAATAGACAGAATAGAGGTATCTTCTCTATTTGCTCAGCTATTGTGCAGCAGTTGTGACCCGAGACAATTAGAAGTCGATTGACCGTTGGTTTACTATTGTTCCGCCTCCACCCACCCACCAACCCCACCCACCAACCCCCAACCCTATCAGCCACCTCCGCCTCATACTAACTATGAATTTTGTTCATGAAATACAGAATCCTCTGAGGAGGAGGATGATGATGATGATGATGAGGAGGACGAGGAGGAAGGGTCTGAGTACGAGGAGAGCGGGCTCGGGTTATTGGCGAGGTTTGCAGCGAGTGCGCTCCCCGTCAAGGCCATGCCCCTGACCCTGTTCCATGACAACAAGCACCGCAGCAGGCAAAGCACTCTGGGTAAGCGAGACACACCCAGCCGCGAGCTGCTACACTGGGAAAACTGTTAAAGGGGCAGCGAACCCCAAATTATTATTCTTTTTTTAAAACGTTAAATGTCTTACATGATTCAACATATTAATGTTATGCCATTTTGGCACTGTTACTGAAATTGCTCATAACGCTCACAAAGACCTTTCATTCATTCGAGCTGGGGTTCACTTACACTCTAACACAATGCCCCAAAAATAGAAAGTCAGACAAGGAAAGCAATTATATATTCCTCCGGCAATACGTATAAATGTGTGTGTATATATATATATATATATATATATATAAAGTATGTATTTAGTTATTCCAAACGATGCACACCACGTTGTTACCTCAAAAGCGGTGTTATTTCTGTCTTAAATGTGTTGGTCCTGACTAAAGATAATGTGCTTTTGTCGTCTTCCTTTTCTTACTTGAGACAATAGTTAACGCTACGATGAGAATAGAATGGTGTTATTTATCACGACTGCCACACAAAACCTAATGAGACGAAGCCTACAGCTCAGTCGAGCTCCCCATACTATCGATCCTCTGGAAAGGCATTTGTTTTAATGGAAGAAAGGCACTGTGAAGACTTTAAGCAGCCCAAGCTAATCATTAGACAGTATTCTTCTGTATTAACATAGTTGTCGTAGAGGGGGGGGGCGTTCCCCAGCATCACCGGCAGCATCGGCCTCTTGCGGTGAGCGGGTCCACTCTCCGCACAGAGGGTCAGGATTATGTTATTGATTTATGCTTAAAAATTCATTCCTTTCTAATTGTCACGTCTAGGTGCACATAATGATTCAGCCGTGAATTATTTATTAGTTTCAAATGGATCAATACTCACTGGTTGAGCGGCACATTGATTTCAGATTCTAGCACAGTTCTTTATTTTCCCATTATTTTCTGTGTATGTCGGCGAGTTGCACTGTTTCCTGTGTGTGCGTGCGTGCGTGCGTGCGTGCGTGCGTGCGTGTGTGCATGTGGGTCTGGCCAGTTGGAACAATGGGCGTAAGGTTACATCACAGCCATATATCATTTGGTAATGTGTGTGTATGTGTTGCTGTTGATGGGTGTGTGTCTGTGAACCTGTTTGTTCATACGTCATAAAGTGAGCGGTTGTTGATTCTCCAGGTTCATCAGAGTGCGAGTGGTCCGACTCGGGGTCCGACCTGAGACTGAGGAAGTTCCCCTCACTGCTCCACGGCAAACGCTCCGCCCCAGAGCTTCCCCTGTTGCCCCCGGCGACTCGTCGCCTGGAGCACGGCAGCCCCACCAAGCACGGGGGGGACGAACGCCAGCCAGCCAAGCGAAAGCCTCTGCCCAAGCCACGCCCCTCGCCGCGGTCGCCACGGCAATTCAACTTTGACCTCGGCGCGGCCTCGGGCTCCGGGTTTGGCGGGTTCAGCGAGGAGGAGGGCTGGAACCGCCGGCGCAGCGAAAGGATATTCCTCCATGACGCCACCGCCTCGGCCAATCAGGTCTCCCCATCCACCTCCACCGCCTCCTCCTCGTCCACCAATCAGAGCCCTCCCTCGAGCGCGGCAGCGGCAACGGCGGTGGTGGTGGCGGCGGCGGCGACACTCAGCCCTAAGCCCCCCGCCTCCAGACTGAAACACACTCCGCCCAGCAGGGAAGGGAAAGACCTTGTGAAGGTACGTCTATCGTACCCCTGCTGGTTATTCACCAGAGAAGAAGAGATCACGTCTCCCCTGGCTCCACTTCCTCTTCCTCCTCTGTTTACGTGTCATTTCCTCCTTATCACTCTCATTGCTCTCTCGTGTGTGTGTGCGTGTGTGTGCATGCGCGTGTGTGTGCATGCGCGTGTGTGTGTGCGCGCGCATGATATGAGTCTTATTGGGGTTGTTCTCGTCCTGTGCATGCATCTCGTATAATTGTGTGTACAAAGTCATGCGTCTGTATCATTGTGTGTGGGTGTGTGTGTGTGTGTGTCTGTGTCAGTGTGTGTACATGTGTGTGTTTCTTCGTGTCAGCAGGGTGTCCTAGTACTTCAGACACTGCGGCAATCCCCTGCTGACTGTGCCATGTTGTTTACAAGAAAGGACAACTGCAGCCTGCCTGGCACACCCACTGTGTGTGTGTGTGTGTGTGTGTGTGTGTGTGTGTGTGTGTGTGTGTGTGTGTGTGTGTGTGTGTGTGTG
>JAOPJH010071208.1:0-10252 GCA_027122575.1 Merluccius polylepis
CGTGACTGCACCCTCACTTGCCCAAACCTGTTGCCCTTATGTTGCGTCCTACTCCGAGCCACCAGGGGGCGTAACATAAGTTGGGGGCTCGTCCGGGATCCTTGATCCTTTTAAGCAACGGGTTTGATGAGTGTTGGTGTGCAGTGCACACGTCAAGTAGGCTGGTAGTGTTGGTTAGGTTGGTAAAGTTTTGGCTTAAGGCTATTTGAGGAAAAATGAGTGTGTTTAACCTTCAGCGTTTTCTTAGTGATCCTTCTGTGGATCAGATTGATCGCTGCAGAAAAAAAGATTTGTATGCCATTGCGGCACATTTTTCATTTGAAGCATCAGCAGGTCTGCTTAAAGCAGAATTGAAAGAAGCTGTTGTACAGATGTTAGTACACGAAAAAGTGTTTGGTACTGGCAGCGGTGCAACTGCTAGTGAGCCTACTATTTTTCCATCCTTGTCTTCTAGCTCAGAGAAGGAGAGCAGGGAGGAAGAAGTAGTTGAGAGAGGGCTGGTTGAGAGTGAGCCAGTTCCTGTAGATACAGACGCTAATGTGGAGTTTAAGCCTCCTCGTACTGTGCCCCGATTCTCTCCGTTTTCTTTACCTAGGGTAAGTGATGATGCCCGCCATAGGCTACGCATAGCGCGTTTGCAACTGGAGGCTCAGGAGAAAGATAGAGACGCCGAATACAGTCACAAGTTGGCTATTCGGAAGATGGAGCTAGAGATGGAGGCGGACACCGCCAACCGCAAAATTGAATTAGAGATAGCTGCAGAAAAAGAGGTGAAGCTTAAGCGCCTAGAACTGGAAGCTGCTTCTCTGAGTTCAGCTCAATCACCTGGTCATAGGTCCATACATTCTGATCCCTCCGCGCCTACGAGAGGTTTTGAGGTGAGCAGAAATGTTGTTTTGGTACCTCAATTTCGTGAGGCGGAAGTAGATGCCTATTTTACTGCGTTCGAGCGAGTTGCCACCTCACTGAAATGGCCAAAAGAGGTCTGGTCGATACTGCTTCAGTGTAAACTGACAGGTAAGGCCCAGGAAATTTTAGCTGCACTTTCTCTAGAAGAGAGTTTATGTTATGAAAGTATTAAGACAGCTGTGCTTCGTGCCTACGAACTAGTGCCTGAGGCCTATAGACAGAAATTTAGAACTTTAAAAAAAATGTCTAATAAAACCTTTGTTGAGTTCGCCCGTGAGAAGGAGACTTTGTTTAATCGATGGTGCAAGGCAAGCAACGCGATAAATTTTAACACTCTGTCACAATTGGTTCTCATTGAAGAGTTTAAGAATAGTCTGCCTGATCGTATTGTGACGTATCTCAATGAGCAAAAGGTAGGGACCTTAGCGGAGGCTGCTGTGCTTGCCGATGAGTTTGTTTTATCGCACAAACAAACTTTTGTGAGTCCCCGATATGAGAGTAGGTCTTTTACTCCTTCTGCCTCGGCTAGAATGCCGTCTAGTCCTCCACGTCCATTGCCACTCCGCTCCACTGAGGAACGAGAGTGTTTCTATTGTCACCAAACAGGTCACGTAAAGAATGACTGTTTTATGTTGAAACGCAAGCTGTTACAGCCAAACAAACGACCAAAAGAGGTTTTGTTAGTGCGAACGTTGGTGGGTCCAGTGTCCCTAGCCCCGGAGATGGAGGGTGACAATCTGGAACCCTGTTATAAACCGTTCATGTTGGACGGGTTGGTTTCTCTCAGCGCAAATGCGTTGAACCAGTGTCCAGTGCGTATCCTTAGAGATACTGGCGCAGCACAGTCTTTTATCTTATCGGATGTGTTACCTTTTAGTAATGACTCTTTAAGTGGCTCTAGTGTGCTTGTGCAAGGCATTGAAATGGGGTTTGTGTCTGTGCCTCTCCATGAGATACATTTATCCTGTGACTTAGCAAATGGAGTGTTTAAAGTGGGTGTGCGCCCGTCTTTGCCTGTTAGAGGCGTCACATTTCTACTAGGGAATGACATCGCTGGTGGCAAAGTGATGCCAGTTTTAGAAGTTCTAGAACGACCTGAGATTTTGCAGCCTGATGTGTTGGCGCAGGACTTCCCTGAAGTGTTCCCTGTGTGTGTGGTCACTCGTGCTCAAGCACGTAGTTTGGGTGAAGCAGTTGTTTTGTCGGATACTCTGTTCGCGACTGAGTTGACCGGCCAGACTGTTTCTCCACCTGTGTTTCCTCAGTCTACTGCTGAGCCGAGTGTCCAGCCTAAGGTTCAATGTCATACTTCCACCAAAGAGACAACTAGGTTGCCTATGATTAGAAGTAATCTGATTGCTGCTCAGAAAGAGGACGTGACTTTGGTGAAGTGTTTTGATGCGGCTCTTGCTCCAGAGAGCGCTAAAAATAAAGAAAGTGATTATTTTTTTGAAAATGATCTCTTGATGCGGAGATGGAAATCTCGCGCTGGGTTTAATAATGACTGGACTAATGTCTTTCAAATTGTTGTGCCTACACCGTATCGACAGTCCGTTCTATCTCTGGCTCATGAGCATCTCTGGTCTGGTCATCTAGGTATTACAAAAACCTATGACCGAGTGTTGCGACAGTTCTTCTGGCCAGGTTTGAAGCGAGATGTGTCGTTGTTTTGCCGTACATGCCATGTATGTCAGGTCACGGGGAAGCCTAATCAGGTTATAAAGCCTGCGCCTCTTCACCCGGTCCCAGCTATAGGGGAACCGTTTGAGCATGTACTTGTGGATTGTGTTGGCCCTCTGCCAAAAACGAAATCCGGTAACCAGTTCCTGTTGACCATAATGTGTGTAGCTACCCGGTACCCTGAGGCGATCCCTCTTAGGAGCATAACAGCTCAGTCAGTAGTAAAGGCCCTGATCAAGTTCTTTTCTACTTTCGGGCTCCCTAAGATCGTGCAAACCGATCAAGGTACCAACTTCCTTTCGGGTATTTTTGAACAGGTTTTAACATCACTGTCTATATCACACAGAATCTCGAGTGCTTATCACCCGGAGTCACAGGGCGCGCTCGAAAGATGGCATCAGACGTTTAAGTCAGTGTTGCGGAAATATACCATGGAGAGTGGTAGGGAATGGGATGAAGGAGTTCCTTTGGCTTTATTTGCAGTTAGGGAAATAGTGCAAGAGTCACTAGGGTTTAGTCCAGCAGAGCTGGTATTTGGTCACACAGTGAGAGGCCCTTTAAGAATGTTGAGAGACCAGCTAACTGGCGAGAGTTCGTCCACCCAGCGAAACGTTCTGACCTACGTGAGTCGCTTCAGAGAACGACTGCACGAGGCTTGCAGTATCGCTAGGGAAAGTCTCTCTGTTGCACAACAGGGTATGAAGCGGCATTTCGATAAGAAAGCACTTCCGCGGTCTTTTCAAGCAGGAGACTTGGTTTTAGTGTTGCTGCCCATTCCAGGTAGTTCAATGAGTGCACGATTTTCAGGACCGTACACTATTGACAGGAGTTTGAGTGAGACTGATTATGTAGTCAGAACCCCTGATAGAAGGCGGAAAACCAGAGTGTGTCACATTAACATGTTGAAGAAGTACTACACTAGAGGCGACGCTCAGCTTGAGACACGCAGTGCGCCTCTTGTAGCCACTGTTGCGGCTGCGGTGTCGGTAGCTGTGAGCCCTACAGCAGTGAGCGATGAGGATGGCCTGAGTTTGCGCAATGCCCAGCAACAGACCCCTCGGTTGGCAAACTCAGAAATGTTGTTAAAACTACCGTCTTTAATGCATCATTTAAGCAGGGAACAGGAAGCTGACCTACTCTGCCTTATCTCTGAGTTCCCCTGTCTGTTTGGAGATGTGCCTACCCGCACTACGGTGTTAGAACACGACATAGATGTGGGTGAGTCCAGACCGATTAAACAGCACCCATACAGAGTAAATGCCTACAAGAGATCTCTGATGAAGAAAGAGGTTGATTATTTATTGGAACATAATTTAGCACAGCCCAGCTCTAGCCCATGGAGTTCTCCGTGCTTATTAGTTCCAAAGCCTGACTCGACTGTCCGATTCTGTACAGATTATCGGAAGGTAAACAATGTCACTGTGCCGGACTCTTTTCCTATGCCCCGCATAGATGATTGCGTGGATACCATAGGATCAGCTCGCTTTGTAACAAAGTTAGACCTATTGAAAGGTTATTGGCAAGTTCCCCTTTCACCACGGGCTTCTGCCATCAGTGCTTTTGTGACTCCAGATAATTTTCTACAGTATTCCGTGATGGCTTTCGGGATGCGAAACGCACCGGCCACTTTCCAGAGGTTGGTGAATATTGTGTTTAGTGGTGTGCCTAACTGTACTGCATATTTGGATGATGCGGTAATACACTCGTCAGAGTGGCCTGCTCATGTGGATTCGCTCAGAACCGTGTTTCAACGACTGGCTGATGCGTCTCTGACACTGAACCTCGCGAAATGTGAGTTTGGGAAGGCGACGGTGACCTACTTGGGTAAACAGGTGGGCGGAGGCCAAGTGCGTCCCTTGGAAACCAAGATCGCAGCTATTACGTCTTTCCCAGTACCCACCACTCGGCGGGAGTTACGCCGATTCTTAGGAATGACAGGTTACTACAGAGGGTTCTGTAGGAACTTCTCTTCTGTTGCAGCCCCAATGACTGACTTGATCAGTCCATTGGTTAAGTTTGTATGGTCAGATCGGTGTCAATTCGCCTTTGAATGCTGCAAAGCGTTATTGTGTAATGCCCCAGTACTGAGTGCTCCTGATTTTAATAAACCGTTTGCCATTGAAGTAGATGCGAGCTGTATTGGTGCTGGTGCAGTTTTAACTCAGATGGATTCTGAGGGTTTGGTCCACCCTGTAGGTTTCTTTTCAAAGAAATTTAATAGTAGCCAAATGCGCTACTCTACAATAGAGCAGGAGACGTTGGCTTTGCTGCTAGCGCTCCAATTTTTCGAGGTTTATGTTGGGTCCAGTGCGGAGCCTGTGGTGATTTACACAGACCACAATCCACTGGTGTTTCTGCATCGCATGCACAACCAAAACCAGCGACTTATGCGTTGGTCTTTGGTTATCACGAATTACAACCTGGTGATCCACCACAAAAAGGGCACCGAGAATGTATTTGCAGATGCTCTGTCTCGTGTGTAACTATTGTGGGTCAGTAGTTACTGGGGGCAGTTTTGATTAATTGTGCTTTTATACTATTAAAGTTGGGTTTACGGGATGGGTTGAGGTATCGTCAGCCATGGGCTGACTCTTTATGGGGGGGAGTGTTACGTACAGTGTTCTGTATGTCTTATATGTTATACATGGTATAGGCCTACATGTATTGTGTTCTGTTTTGTGTAGTATGTTTGTGTTGTTGTTCTGTCTCCTCCTCCTGTTTTCATTCTCCAAATTCTCAGATGTGCACACCTGGTCCCATTCACCAAATCACCACACCTGTTCCAGATCTCCCATCAACCATTCCCCTTTAAATAGTCCTGTGTTTGTTTGTCAAGGGGGAGTGCTTTGGTTTGAGCTGTGGCAGAGCTTTGGTTGAGCTCTGTTGGCTTGTTTTTGGAGTGTATTTGCTAGTGTTTACTAGTGGTTGCGAGTGCTTGGTTTCTTTGTTGGTTTATTGTATTGTCTTTAGTTATTACACACTTGTTTAAACCTCAGTACTTTAGTTGTTAGCAGCCTACTTTAGTTTTGTCTTTGCCTTTGTTAATTCTTTTGTTGTGCGCACAGGGTCAATAAGGACAGGTAAGATACCCTGGGGTTTACATATTTCATACACGTAGGTTTACCTGTTGTTAATACCCTAGGTTAGAGTGAGCACCACCCACTGTACTTTTTGGGTGCAAAGCACCTGTAAATGGGGGTGTGGGTTTTGTTGTGTTCTTTTCTTTGGTGCCACTGACAGTCCTTGTTGATCCCTGTGTTGTTTTTTTTGTAAATAAATACTTTATATTGAATTCACCTTTTGTCTTGGATTTTGCGTGACTGCACCCTCACTTGCCCAAACCTGTTGCCCTTATGTTGCGTCCTACTCCGAGCCACCAGGGGGCGTAACATTCACCAACGTTTAGTAGCCGGCCCGGGGGGGGGGCCAGCATGCATATCTTCCCAGGAGTTCCCCCGCGTTCAATACGTTTTACAATAATGTCCGCCCGCCAGGGACGTCCCGACATCAACACTGAAAATAACATTTATAGCAGCGTAGCGCTACTGTGGTGGTGTACTAAAAATTATCTCAATAGCGGTTTATCTAGTTTGAAAGTGTTTGTATTTTTAAGTTGAAGATATTGGATATTCAACACATATTCACGCTCTAAAGACGCGATCACCGGCATGAGTCCCCTGTGTCTAGCGGTGTCTACCTGCCCTGGAGACGGTCAGCACTCCTCTCTGTAGAGCCATCGTTTGGTCAATATTCCTACACAATAGACAAAGTACCCTGCTCTAAACAATAGCCTCACTGAAGTGCAATTAAACCGATACGTCTCACGTTTTAAAAAGTTCTGAACGGATATAACATTAAAACGTCTGTTTAGAAGTGTATCCCGCTAGCTCTACAACAGTACACTGTAGTGTATCCACCTTCTAAACTGAACGTGACATTTATAGCAGCATAGCACTACTGTGGTGGTGGATTCAAATAATCACATCTCTATAGCAGTTTATGGCGTCTGAAAGTGGGTTTTTTTGGTTAGAAAGATATTGGATATTAAACAGATATTTACACTCCAAATTACAGTGATCTGATGCGGGGAACTAAAGATGCGATCACAGCTATATGTTGAGTTTTTAACTCCACATTTCATAAATCCAGTAAACCTGGTCCATGAAACTCTCTGTACCCTCATCCAGTGAGGCATCTAGATATACAGTGCATATTTAAAATACTTAGGATGTGTGCTCTAAAAGTGAATGATGAAGAAAATGGCTTAGACCACAAACACCAGAAAGCAATAAATGGAAAGAAACAGTTTACGAGGGAATGGAAATAATAACACAAGGAATTGAAGCTCCCTCTTTGAGGTGAGATGGGGGAGTGTTGAACAAATGGGTCATTTTTAGTTTTAAAACTAAACGTCTTTTGGAAGATCGGGAGATGAGAGCCCTGTAATCTATCCATCTAGGTATGTATATGTGTAGCTAAGAATATGCTTTTGAAATTGATAATTATTTTTTTAAGTGAAACTCCTGGCCAGCTATATTTGTCTTCCAATCAAACAACCTTAACAATGGAAAAGATAGATTTAAGTATACAACTCGAAATAGAATGAATATATTTTACATACATTTACAAAACAACCCTATAATGCATAAGAAAACACATTTCCAGTACTCTAACCTTTAAAATATTTACCTCAAAATAAAACTAACATTTCAAAGTCAACAAGGTTTGTAAAAAGAATGTCCAACAGGAGGACAGCCGGGATTGATCTGCGATACAGCGCACAAGACTGTGAGAAGGTCAGTGAGGTTTTTAAAAACTCCTCTGGCTCCAAATCTCTTCTGAGTTTGTCCTTGAGGTCCTTCACCCTTTCTTGTGCTCCTTCACTCAAATTGTTGCTCAGGTAATGGGCAAATCGTTGTTTCGCACTGATAAGACAAAGCGGTTGTTTAAAAGATGTTTAAAAGCACAAGGCTAACAATGTATGGATCACAACATAGACATCCTTCCCCCTGTCCTAATTACCCAATTTCCGGCCAAGCAGAAAAATAAAATGTGGCTCCACGGAGCTCAGGTGAGAAGGCCGAACTTCGACGAAATATGGTTAATGAACATCTTATCGATTTTTATCGCTGCTGTGTTGGATACACTTGAGTGAACCTCCGATACCCGGCCAAACAGTATCTGCGATTACACGTTGGAAGATACATACTATTGAAACAGACGGTAAAAATTGCTCTCATCCTGGGGATTCTTGCCTAACTTGTCAGGAACAAACAGTCAAGAGCAACAGGGACCCGGTTCACCATCAGCGGGACGCAGCGACCAGAGGAAGCTTGCGGCCGTCGTCCCGCCAATACTTGAGTGGGAATCTCCGCACTGCTCTGATGGGTAAGGCGGGTGTCTCATCAATTACACCTAGATCGTACCTGTCACACCATGTGTACGCACGCATACCTCTCTGTTTATTTACTGCTATGAACTGAAATGTGAAATCATACACAATATATAAATATTATTATTAATAATATTTATATATTCATGCCACAAAGCGGCTTTTATCTCATTACGTTCAGGTAAACAATGTGGGTGAGCAGCCACCCCAGACAGCACTCTGACATGTAATTAAGCCTTTTATCACACAAAGATAGAGAAGCAATATAATTCTACCTCCAGATCACACTGAGTCACTGGATGACTTGATTAGGTGTTGAGTGGTCTATCATTTCAGACTTTCATATCAGTAATACCAAGTCATAGCACAAAACACAAAACCCTAATGATAGGTTTGAATTCACCCTTCCATTACTTCATCACGCCGGCTGTGTTTACCTTGTGGATATATCACACGAACCACAATAATCATTTTTTTTTTTACACAGTGTGAACTCAGTTCCTTGAGAAGGAAAAACAAACAGCTCTGGGCCAGTGGCTTTCTACGATTCAAGACCTATGGTTAGCAGGCCCCAAATGAAATTATCTTTCCTCAAAGCCCTCTCCCTCCCCTGTTTTCAAGGGCAACATCTTCATTCCATTTTAATACTTTCCTTCAGGCACATGAGTAGGTACCTATTGTGAGCAGGCTCCCTTCAGACCCAAGTTGCCCTTATAAATACAATTACTCCTCACTATCGGTATAGTGGTGCCCGGTAAGAGGCTTCGCTCTGATGAATAGCTTCGCTCCCCTCCTGCATTATTTCTAGGGATTCATGTTGATTTCATTACCTGTTGGGCTTAGAATAATTAAATTCTTTTTTGTACATTGATAACCGCCACACAGCAGAAGCACTGCAAATACTGATTTCAAATCATAATTGTCTTGAGTCACTATTTCCCCCCCACACACACCTTTCTACCCTCGGCATAACAGCACCAACTGGAAACAAGTGTCCCACGGCGGCCGCTACTGGCTTGTTTTTATTAGTATTTTTCTATGACCTTGTGTATTGTTTTCTGATTATTTTCTGTACTTCTGGTGGCGTGGGATGCAGTCCAAGAGCTGCGTGTCCCGGCATCAGGGGAGCGGGAAACACATGGTCCTTCTCTAAGAAAAACATAATGGAAATGAAAAATAAGGTTTACCATCTGCATTCATCTTCTTCATTACGAGCTCGCAGACGCATGGAGGGTGCTGAGACCACGAGACTAGCAACTAGGCCCCAACCGGAAAAAACAAAAAAAACATTGACAGTTTATTTGCTAGACAACACAACACACATGCAGTGTCTTCTTATTTTCATGCTTTAGTTTTTTTTTAGTTTTCCAGACAAGGTAGTGTTTTTATTTAGGTCTTAGCTTTACTAATCCAGTCCTTCAGGCGTTCCTCTGGGAGAGGAAAAACAAACAATGACATTTTGTGCAGAATCTGACACAATGCAGTGTTCAAAATAATTGAATATCTCCGGTAAGCACTGTGGCTCTTGTTTAATAATGAGCTTCAGGTGTATTTCACAAATCACTGTGAGTGTGAAGTGTCGGCTTGCGGCAGCAAAGCCTTAACATTGCTGTCTCTGCCCCCCCCGCACGCCGCCCCACGTGTGACCCTGTTAAAGTGGTAAATCTGAGGGCTTTCACGGTGCTGTTCGAGCCGGTGCGTCCATAGTGCTGCTCTCACTCTGGACGGGGACGCCGCATCCCCATCCGGGCCGGGGACATTAATTAATAATCGGGGTGTGTGAAGCAGGTGCAATGAAATAACATTTTAGTTAAGTGAGCTCTATGGAGGTTTTGGCCAAAAGTGAAATACCTAAAAAAAATAAAAAATAAAAAGACGAATCAAACAAACCGAAATGTTTTTTTTTTTTGCGTTTAGGACTCGCTATACAGTTTTGTCTTGTCTGAACGTATAAACAAACCCTAACCCTGACCCCAAACTCAAAGCACTGAAATATTGAAGACGAAAGAAACGCACAATCTTCCTCTCGTTTTGCATTAGGAGACTACACTGTTCTGTCAGCATGTGTGAACCAAAACAAATACACAATTTTATTTGCACGTATAGGCCTAAGGGCTGGGAAAGCTTCCAGCTGCGATACGGCGCTCATTAAATGTGCATCCATGCATAATCGGACTTCATCTCATACACTTTGAACACTGGGGGCGGGGGGGGGGGCGCGCCGGGCGGGGGGGGGCGCCGGGGCGGGGGGGGGGGGGGGGGGGGGGGGGG
>JAOPJH010071213.1:0-19125 GCA_027122575.1 Merluccius polylepis
TACCTTTTTGTGTAGAATTAAGTGGCATCTCTTGGCAGAAATAGATTATAATATTCAATATTCAAGTATTTTTCGTTACCTTAGAATGACCTCTTTATATCTACATGGGGAGCGGGTCCCCTTCCACGGAGGTCGCCATGTTGCGCCATATGTATACAGTAGCCCACAAAGTACAAATGGCTCTAGGGGGAAATAAAGCCTTCGCCGTTGCATGTTGTTGTTGAGACTAAAATAGGTTCGTTCAACAACGTTTAGTAGCTGGCCCGGGGGGGCGGAGTTACCCTGTGTTAGATACAAAAATGTCCGCCCACCAGGGACGTCCTGACATCCAAACTAAAGACGTGAGTCTAGCGGTGTCTCCCTGCCCAGGAGGCGGGGCTTCATAGCGTCACCGTCGGGCAGCAGCTAAACATTAGCTAATAATTAAAGTGCAATTAAACCGGATACATCTCACGTTACAAAATGATCTGAATAGATATAACATTAGATTCAAGATTCAATAAGCTTTATTTATCCCGGGGGAAATTACTGTGCAACAGTTGCAATACAAAGGTGCGATACAAAGGTGGGAAGGTAATAGCCTACAGGATTTAGAGTAAAAATAAGCTAACATAAAATAAATAAAGTAAAGTAAAGGCTAACATAAAATAAATCAAACAGTTAACTAAATACTAAATGTAAATGTAATTATAAATGGCTGTTTATAAGTGTATCCTGCTAGCTCTACAACAGTAAAAAAACAGGTAAAACACTGCGTGACCAGTGGAGCTCTAGTGTTGATGTACCTACTGGTACCTTACAGGCCAGTACAGGCCACTGTAGCTTCAGTACCTACTGGCACCTTACAGGCCAGTACGGGCCACCGTAGCTTCAGTACCTACTGGCACCTTACTGGCCAGTACAGGCCACCGTAGCCTCAGTACCTACTGGCCAGTACAGGCCACCGTAGCTTCAGTACCTACTGACACCTTACTGGCCAGTACAGGCCACCGTAGCTTCAGTACCTACTGACACCTTACTGGCCAGTACAGGCCACACAAGTGTCTGGAAGTGTTTTTATCGAAGTTAGAAAGATATTGGATATTCAACAGATATTCATTCTCCGAATTACAGTGATCTGACGTGAGAATGAAAGAATGTGCGTATCATTACATCATAGTACGGGTGCTGTGAAATAACTTTACGTAAGATTTCCTACGAATGGTTATGAGATCACGTTGCACGATGGAGATGAAGACAGCCCCGAGGAGGAGGGAGATCAGGAGATAGAGCTTCTCCAAGGTACACATTTGAAACATTGCAAAATAAGCTGCACACTGTTGTCTACTGTTGGGACAGTGCATGCTCAGCTCCTTCTCCCTCCACCAGGCTCAGGAGAGGAGGAGGAGCAGGGTGGAGAAGAACCAGGAACACAGCTGCACCCCACTGCCAGATGCTGCAGCTGCTGCCAACGCCAGATGACCGCCACATCACGAGCGGCCCAGAACACCACCGCCTCTCATTCAGTTACACCCGTCTCTCTGTCCGATAAAGTCACACACATTGGCACACATTTCTGATTGTTGGATATTTGTACGCACTGCACATTACTCTACAGGTTTGTTTTATACGAACAAATGAATCCAAACTGTTTTGTGACAGTTCTTAATTAACTTAACAGCTGATACAATGACCTAATGCACAGGTCTACCCTTCGTGTGGTGATGCTGTGCATGGGTCATCACGCTACTGGTAGGCATCTGCTCGTGGGGGCGCCAGTGTTAGAGTGTACCCTGTGTGTGGTGATGCTAAAGTAGTGCTGGGCCTCTGGGAGTCGCGGTGCTTGTGTTAACCTCTGTGAGGAGAGGGTGCTTGTTTTAGAGTCGACCCTGTATGTGGTGATGCGGTGCAGTGCAGGGGTCACACACTGCTTTTAGGCTTTTGGCTCTGGGGGTGCATGTGTTAAGAGTAGCCTGTGTATGGGGGTGGGCCTAATAAGGAAGCAGAAAAATTATGAAATCAGATCAGAGGATGGGGAAGGAGAGTGATACAAAAAAATCGGTTCACCAGTTTATATAATTGAGCTCAATTAACAGCAGCAAAACAGCATTCTCAGTATTTCAGTAGACAACCCCTGCATCCTGTCTACCTCCACCTCCCGCATCCTGTCTACCTCCACCTCTTGCATCCTGTCTACCTCCACCTCCCGCATCCTGTCTACCTCCACCTCTTGCATCCTGTCTACCTCCACCTCTTGCATCCTGTCTACCTCCACCTCCTGCATCCTGTCTACCTCCACCTCCTGCATCCTGGTTACCTCCACCATTTATGAAGGATGTGCAGAGCAAGATGAACATGACAACATTCTTGAATCTTTTAATAAAATGTTTTACAGGGTACGATTTGTGTATATGCTTAAATGGCACCTTCTTTATCTTATTGGTGGAGATATTTGTATGGCAACAGCCAAACTTTCTGCCATGAAATACCACTTACACAATTATTCCAGTAGGTGGTGACACGAGGAATAGAAATGCTGTCTTGCTGAAATAAGGAATGTAAGTTCTATTGTTATTTTTAGGAGTGTCAATAGGTGATGTAATGAGATATCAGTAGGATAAGGAACACTTTGGTATTGAGTCACAACCATTCGGCACCGCTCATTCCAAGGTTATATTCTTTAGTCGATATTGGAAAAGTAAAATGGGAGATAAATTCACTGGAAGTGATGCAATGACCCTGTTTAGCAGCTGATCCACCAAATCAATGTTCCTATCAAACCAATTATTTAAAAAGATGGATCTGTTTTTCAGAGGGGGACCGTCAGGGCCACCCCCAAGATATTCTGATATTATTTTATGAATTTATAATTTGATATCTAAACAAAAATGTAGGAAATAGGAAATAAACCCTTCAAACCTGCCTATTCAATTGGTGTTGGAATGTGAAGGGTTAAATGAAAGTAGTAAAAGAAGCATAAAATATATCTTCCCTCTAAATGGTGGGAACTTTGTTATCGCTAACTTTGTCAGTTATGAAGTTCCGCCCGCTATGAGGGACACAAATCACAAGCTAATAAGCTAGCTAGCTAATAGCTAGCTAGCTAGCTTAAGGGACGTGATTTGGTTTACTTCACGACAGCAGCCGCCACGAGTAACGTAACCGCTAGTGAGGAGGCCATTGTTTCTGATTTATTATCTACGCCGTTTTCTAGGTTAACTTGAAATAAAAATGTGTGATGATGCGATTATTTGTCAGTAGGATTTGCATTTTGCTTAAGAGATAGCTGGTTTCAATTTTAGTGATATATATTTATTATTACTATTTTTATGAATATTTTCTGGGAAAAGATAAACATACTGACAGACACACACACACACACACAAATACTGGCTGAATATGATATATTATACAACCTCAAATAAGATGCAAAATCGAAATACAATAATAATAACAATAATAATCCTAATTAATTACAAACGGACCATGTTTAAACTACTACTTTTTATGACTAAATGGTATTTCAATATTTACAAACTCAGATAAGATGCAGAGTCTAAATAAATACAAGGTGTCCATGGTTAATAACCTTGCCGACACTTCCTCATGTCCTCAGGGTAATGGTGGCCCAGTTGGTCAAACACCTCCTTGGAGAGGAACAGAATGTCCGCATAGTCGTCCACGATGGCCATGTCCCCCCACCTTTGCCGCTGGATGAGTTGCTGTGATCCCAACAGAGCTCCAGTGGTGAGGTAGACCTCGCTCTCCTGCCCAGCATTCGACGAGCACAGCTTGACCGTGCCGCTGAGAATGAGATGCATGCCAGTGCCCATATCCCCTTGCCTTATGATGTAGTCTCCTGTGACAAAATGAAGGGGACTATGATCATTGCCAGGAGTGCCATGAACGCACACAACCGGAGAAAACAACCTTCTCCTGCTGCTGTCTGTTGGATATCAATGTACCATTGCACACTCTTTATCTAACTAAAATGAAATGAGTCTCTGTTTGTATGTCCGTCCTTCAATTTTCTCAACAACCGTTCATTCGATCGACTTCACACTCAATATACCCGTGTGTATATTGCTGAGGACCCAAGTAAGTACAGTGTCGAGTGTGAGGTTGTTTGGATGAGCGGTTCTCGAAAAAGATGCAAGCAGGAATACCGGAGGCCAAGCAATCGGCCCGTTCTGAACACGTTTTGAATGGGCGCTGCACTATACTATACCGAGTACAATTATAATTCCATTAAGAAAGGTGAAAATAACACTCACTTTATCTGACGTGATTCTGAATAATGGTAATGACAGCAACAGGCCAGTATTTATTTATTCAAGTGTAAGACTAGTTTTATTTAGACCTTTGAAGTATCAAGCAGATCCTGGCCAATGGGTTATTTTGACATTTTTCAACACATTCCTCTACGATGTTAACTGTTTGTTTACTGTGCAATTCATTTTACTCATCAAAATGTTTTGTACCTGCAGTGTAGCTCTTCATCAGCATCTCGGTGGCCATGTTCCTTATAAAGGCTTCAGAAACGTGGCTGAACAGCTTTTGTTTCGGAAGCATCGTAATACACATTCTACATCCATGCACACACACACACACACACACACACACACACACACACACACACACATACACACACACACACACACAGGGCAGAGACACAGACAGACAGACATACAGACAGACTTAGGCATATATTAAATTAGCTTTTTTTGACATCAACACCCCCGTCACAAGAGTAGAATAAGCGTTGAGTTCAGCCACCATAGATGTGGAGCAGAGATTACCTGGAGAATATTTGACTTTTAATGGTATGTGGAATGTCTTTGAACAGCGTCTCACAGTCCACACCCCTGGTGCGAGTCCACTGGTGGTCATAGAAATGCATCACATGGTTCTGGAGAGGCATGGGTACGTTCTCATCTAACATGTACTTCTGGATAGCCTGCATGTAAAGAGGACATGGGGAACTGATGATGAAACATTTCCTTCTTTGGAAACCTGAGCCCAATAGTCTTCAATTACAGGATCAATTGTGTGTATTGCTTGAATCAAGGATAAGGGTCAAACTCTAGTGCCACTGTGATTGGTGGTTTGGCGAGGCTGCTATTGTTCACCTGTAGCTTCTCCTCGCAGGCCCCCTGCCTGACCCCCTTGTTGGCTTTGGTGGCTGAGAGCATGCCCATGCTGTAGCAGAGGTGCATCTTGGACAGCACCATCATCAGGATGCTGAAGACGATCTCTTGCATGGTGGTGGCAGTGATGTCGCCAAAGCCGCAGGTTGTGTACGTATTCAAGGCCCAGTAGACAGAGTATATGTAGACGTCCGCAAAGTCCTCCACATCTACAATGGAAACGCACACAAGGAGGGTCAATAAGGCTCAATAACCCAATTGGTTTAAAATCCACATCCATGTGCTTTTTTTCGGTGCTTATTAAGGGGGGCGGCAGTGGCTCAGGAGGTAGAGCCGGCTACTCCTAGCTAAGTGTCGAGGTGTCCCTGAGCAAGACACCCAACTCCTCCTGTGAGCTGGCTCCGTCGGTGTATGAATGGGTGAATGTGAGGCAATAATTGTAAAGCGCGTTGAGTGGCCACTGGTCTGAAAAGCGCTCTATAGATGCAGTCCATTTACTATAATAATAAGTTATTTGTAGTTTTGTAGGTGCTGCAGTATTGATTGCAAGGTTTGGCTGTTCTCAGCCTCACCTCAATGTCCCTTTGGATAAATGTGTGTCAATAACTAAATGTTCCTTTGCTGTTAATGGTCGGCGGGCGTTGCGCGTTCAAATATGAGAATACAAGCACCATGTGAGAACCAAAACACGCCATGGGGCTGAGCGAATACCAAACAACACATACTGCTGTATGCATATAAGGCTTGATGATCATCACCATCAACCAGTCACAGACATATGGACGGACAGAGTAAAAACGGCTGTGCTGTGCATTTTCTGAGGACACAGATTTCAATAGTGTGGCTTGCTTTGCAACCCCACTAATGGTCGGTGGCCCACCTCTCTCTCCAATCCAAGAATCGTTGCCATTAAACAGCCAAAAGCATGTCCAGAATACGGCGCCAAGGTGGATGAAGTTCATGAACTGAACCAGGAACTTGATCACCCGGATGTGGAGCAAGCTGTTGGTGTTAAAGTCAGAGCAGATGTCTGTTGTTTACATGGCTTCATCACTACGTATCCATGCCTACAATTCCAACATAATGAGCATACTTGGTAGTTAAGTTCTGCTCCTCCTTGTACATGATGGACAGAATGACCATTGAAAAGATGAAGATGACTGGGGTCAGGTAAACAACCTCCTGAAAGAGAGTCAGACAAAATCCACACCATGCAATTTAGCTTCAATCAACATCTCCTGAAGATTTGACTAGCTTGTTTTAACTATGGACCAACAGATGAATATACTACATTTAAAGAAAGGACTGATATGTTTTTAGTGTTCGTACTTTGTTAAGTTTTCACTAGAGGAAGGGGCAGTGATTTGTGGATTAGATCTCCAGTTAGCTCACTGACCATGTATGTGATGGCCCAGAAGGACAGGGCGATGAGCAGGCAGGATATGTATTGATAGAGCACGTGATTCTCAGGGTTGATGGTGATGTTGGAAAGCTTAACCAGGCGCTTCAGTAGACCAGAGTAGTTCTTCCATCTGACATCTGAAAATATTCATGAAGCAGAACACATTGTAGGGACATCTGTAGGGAATCAAACCTAACCTCTCACACACACACACACACACACCTGGTTCCAGCCCCTGAATCCCCGCCCACTTAAAAAAAAGAATTGCAGATTCAGGTCCTGGCTTTGCTCGGCTCGGACTTCAGTCTCACTGAGCCAATCAGCGTCTTGTAGGTGGGACTTGAAAAAAAAATATGACTATGGAATCCATGTGACCAAGTGACCAACAGAGAACCACACGGTGACTCCCGGACAGGAAGGTTTGGATTCTGCCTTTAAAGTTGATGGATTATGCTATTGAAGCCGTTTTGAATCGGCTGGCTCTAAAATCAGCAACATCATGTGCTGAATCGTTATATGCTTAGTGATTGGTTCAGGTGGAAGCAAGAGGGTCAAAAGAATAATTAAATTGAAAACAATTTTGTGGAGGATAAGTAAAACGATAAAAAATTGAAAGACCTCCAACTTATATACTATTAGATTCACATTCCATTGTGGTTTCTTTCACCTCATGTGGGGTCATTAAACCACCTAATGGGGCAAATAAGATCACTAAAAGGCCTTGTATAATGCTTAAGTGTCTTAAGTGTCAAGTGCTCACAGCCTGTTTCTTTGAACAGTTTATCTGCGTCTGACGTTTGAGCTTGATCAACCTGCTCCTGTTCACGAATCCTCTGAGCTGCTCTCTTGATTTGCTCAAGAACGTCTGGGTAGTTGTTTAGAGTCCTGTGTAGATTTTTCTTGGACAAAATGTACAGATTGCAGTCTGTGGCCGCCCTGTCAGTCAACACACAAACAATCACTTTAGACCTGTATTCATGACTACATTTAAATCCTTCTTAAAAGTAGAATGACATGGAGCCAAAATGTGTACATGGACACGAGACAGAAGTGAACAAAGTGACTACCTTATGGTGGCCGCTCGTAGATGTTCAAACAGAAGGCTCTGCTCTCCAAAATACTGGCCTGCCTTGAACCTGGTGACAACTGAATTCTCGCATGAAGACAGCACTTCCACCTCCCCTTTTTGAATGAAATACATCTGGACCAAAGGCATAGTAAAACAAGGTTGACCTTTAAGTTGTTCCCCATTGTAGACCGTTGTGGGCTTATTGATTATTGACTGTTAAATAACTGAAAACCAGATCTTGAGGTTTAAGATCAGAATGGCCTCCGAGCTAGCCCACTCAACCAGAGGACATCTCTTGCCTTAATTAGCTGCTTGCTAATGTGGCAGCAGTCTTAATATCACCTCTGATCCTACGTCATCCTTTTGACAGATGTAGTCATTGGCCATGTACAGACACGGTCGGATCTGTGTGGCCAGCAGACGGATATAGCCTGGGTCCATCTCCAACTGGTGGACACGCTCTTTGCTCAGTGCTCTCTGGAAGATTGGACCCTGTTTGAGCGATAAACCAGAACATAAACCGTTATTGTTTTGATAATTGCACTGTGTGCCTTTTCTATTTGTTAACTTAGACCAATAGCATGAAGTGCAAATTAATAGTAGTTGACTAGGGCCTACATTTATTTTGCTTAAGAGCTGTCTTTCCAGTGGAGTAAGAGTCTCTGTCTCTAAGGACGGGTCCGCTTTGATGTTTAGTCCAACCGCCTGGAGGGTAAAAAAATGAAGGATAGATTGATAACCAGCCACAAAATAAATGAATGAATGCATGAACATGAAAGTGTAAACTGCACAGGTGAATGCTTGCATCTTAATACATTGGCAATATCAGCGTAGAAGATCATGGCGATGTCCCCTTGGATAGAAGAAGGCAGCTGTTCAAACAGGGTGTCCGGGTCTGTACCTTTAGCCTTGATCCACTTGAAGTCGTAAAATTTCAGTGCGGTGTCATACAAACGCCCCGTGATTCTGTGGCTCTGTAGACGAGATATTGCAATGTAGCTTCAGTGGTTGTCCCCCACCACCTCCCCTGCCCGCCCCGGGCAAGGCACCAATGGGAGAAAGCGTAAACCACATACTTTTAAGAATGCCTTCATGCTCTCTTTCTTCTCTGTTAACTCTACCCTTGGTGCATCTGCGTTGGCGAACATGGCTTGCATGTTGCTCGCCACAAAGCCACCCCAGAGCGCACTGGACACCATAATGAAGCTCGCCACGGTTCTCTTGACATCGACAAAGAGAGCACAGCCACAATGATCAGACTGACGATGCTTACATTTATAATTGGATGTTTTAAATATAATGACATTAGAACAACCTTTTCCAGTGATCATTACATTTGTGTTAAGATTACTGCTTAATTTGGATGTGAACATCATTGGGATCTATTCTGTAATGTATGTGTTAATGGTCATTGTGGGCGATGCCTAAACAAGTATGGAGAAAAGACAATACAGTGACTGTACCATTAAAGGGATGTGAGGAAAGATGTCACCGTAGCCTACGCCACAGACAGTAGCAGTAGCAAAGTACAAGGTGACAATATACATCTGTACGAAGGTTGCCGTTTCTGAAGGGGGAAAAACATCAGTTAGGAGTCTAGTGTTCTTCACTAATGGAAGTCGATTTTGGCCAAGGCTTACAGCTTAGTGTTATTACCCAACTGACCTGTAAAGGTGCCTATATATTTTCCCCCATATATGTCTTAGACCTGTATAGACCTGCTCATTATTAAGAAATACTTACCAAAGTGAATTTTTTTATGCAGCTCCACGTGACTGACCCAGGAGTACGTGGAGCAGTTGTGCTTCATGGCAGGCAGCATGTAATTGGACTCATTCCCTGTGTGTTTGTGGTCACCAGGGGGGCAGACACTGGCAAAGATAACGCAGCTGCTGATGTGCAATAAGAGCACCAAATAGATCAGGAATTTTAACAGTGTAATACGTGCTTTCTCTGTGGCGATCCCTGATTGCCAGTAGGAGAAAGCCTGGGACAGTCTGTACAGCTGGAGGACGTGTGGCGCCCGCAGTAAGGCGTAGAGGTGCAGTGCTACAGTGTCGCCATAGAAACCAGTGGAGTTGAAGGGTGAGACCACCAGCCAACCAAAGACATCCCAGGGAAAACAGCTGATGAAGTCCAGAAGAAAGCTGGTCTTGGCATAGTTTTTGGCTGTCTCCAGAGTGTCCACTTGGAGATGTCCGTCTTTGTAGAAAGCCACATGCAGGCAGATGTACATATCGACCCAGCAGAACAGGCCCAACACATAGCAAATGATCCACATCTCTGTCTTCTCATGTAGGAAGGCAATGTGCAGAAAGCCGAGAACGCTAACCATGACGGCTAGTAAGGTGCGGAAGAACTCCCAGCACACATACACCTCGTTGCTGGGCAAAATGGCTCTCCTGATGGGTGATGGGGTTCAAAGGGGTACATTTTAGAATAAATAAACACGTCAATCATAATTATTGAAAAGCAACTATTATTTAAGTTGATTTAGGGATTTAAAGTTAAACAGTTACAGTCCTTGTTACGTCATTGTCAAATATTATTTCAACTTAAGTTTCAACAAAGTTTACCTCATGAGGAAAAGTGATAAAAATCGACAAAAGAAAAAGGCAAGTCGTCCTGAAATGTCCCTGTAAAAGAACAGTTGGTGTTTAGTGACCAATAAACTGCAGTGATAAATAGTAATAATAATAATAATTGCTCACGTGGGTTGAGAACAACATTTTTCTCGATTTTTGTTTATCCTCCTTAGATGGTCTTCGAATGTTTCTTCTTGGGCTCCGGCATAGTATTGAAAGTAACCAAAGTCCTCAAAGCCTAGACCATGTGTGTAAATTGTAAAAGAGAGTTCAATCCAAACTTGTGAAAAAAAATCAATAATTTGATGTAACCTTTCTTTGCATAAAGTACTTTTACCTTTAGTGATCTTGGTATTTCTATTATATGGTCTATTCTACATCAGACTACTTATGTAAGACAATTCATCACATTGCCTATGATGTAGGAACATTAATCACTCCAATATTTTTGAACAATTCAGAACCCTTTTATGGTTGAAAGTTGAAACCAGTTAGCGATCAATTAAAGGATCTGAACTACATTTTAATATTAAAAAAGAGCCTTACAACATTTGGACTTGCGGAAAAATCGCCCCGGAGCTTTGGATCGTTTTAGATTCCTCATGTCTTCATCCAAGTCACTGTAGTATTTACTATCTGAACACAGCTCCTCCATTTGCCTAAAGGGAGATAGAAGCAGGTTAACCAGAAAGCTTTAAAATGTGACATCAAAATGCTGGCCATGGTCTCATGTCTATATGTAAGCACACATGAGAATACATTGCTCATTAATGAATTTGAGATCTGTTAAGGCGAAGGATGTGGTAATGTACCCTTTAATTGCAGGATATTTGTCCAAAATAGTCATCATTTTGTCAAAGTCAATCACCAGTATCTCACAGTATGTTTCGGCACGGACTGTCACCGGTGCTTTTTTTGCAAACAGGAACCCTGCCTAGAATCAAGTGCAGAAAATATAAATTTAATTGTTTTTGCGCTTCTAAATATCAGTGTTTAAAAACATTTGTCTGTACAATGGAAATAGCTTTGATGTCTTACCTCCCCAAAGTACATTTTTTCCCCATACATGCCAACAATATTAGCAAGGTCATCAGTGAGAATCTGAAATCACACCATTCAACTTACTTTGACACCATTATAGGTTTTTCATTTCACAATATCAAAAATGTTACCTAATTAAGCACCATCACCCAGACTGCTGAATGATACAATTACAAATCAAATTATATTGTTAGTTTGTTCTTTTTTTCTACCTGTAAATGTATACTACATTTTACACACAGAGATACAACTAAATATCTCAAACTAAAAACAGTCCCTATTCTTGCTTTAAATAACTTGTGTTGGAAGCAAACCTGGCAGGTGCCTCTCTTGATGCAGAACAGCTCTCTGGAGATGGCTTCCCTATATTGGATGATCTCTCCTCTAGGGAAGAAATACATCACTGATACTGTGGCTAGATCCAAAATGAAGTCCATTCCGTTCTGCTCAAAAAATGGAATCTATAAAAAAGCAGACTCATTTTCAGGACCAGATCCATAAAGCATTATCATACAAAATGCAGAATAAAGAAAACAAGGTTGTTATGAACACGTGATGGATAGACACACTTCAGATAAAAGTTCCCCTCGTTCCTTCATCAAGACCATCTGCTGTATATCTATCGGCACATCACGGATCAGAGATGGTCCCCCAGGGTAAGTATGGCCACTGAAAATAAATACATTTGTAAAAATGGTACACACACACACACAATCATAATAATAACAAAGTCTGGAGGACTTACTGGTACTTGGACCAGAGGAGACTCATGTAATTAACAACTCTTTTCTGCAGGGATGCACTTAGGTAGCGGTGGGACTCCATTGCCAGTTTCATAACTGATAGACGGTGCTGGAATTTGACCCTGGAGTAAAGACATGTTGGTCGAAGAACCACATTTTGAGTATTGGTTTATTCTCAATACATGAATGCTGATTGTATGACTTGTTGACCAGAGAAACACTTGGAAGGAGTCTGACTTGAAATCTTTTCAGACGCATGGTCACCCATTTGTAGTTTGTTCACAGGATATATTCATTCAAACACACATTCCTTAATGAGACTGAAGCCATATGAGTTAAAGGGAACATATTTAACTTCACACTCTGAGTCACCTGGGGCCACTGCTGCTGGATATTGTGGAGTAGATATGACTTATGATGAAGTTCAAAACAAAAGAGCCAATAATTGCAATGGCCACAGCGGTGAACTTATCAGACGTATTACCAGGGATGATGTCCCCATATCCTGAAAACGCAGACATCTCGTTAAATACTTTCTGTCACTAGTATGCTACCCATAAAAACACAACTGCAAAATTTATTTATGAACCTTTCAACATGCATATTTCTAATTCACACAAACAGGCAATTATTGACAAATGAAACAGAGCAACAGTCAGAAAGCAATATGATAAAGGATAACATTGCAGCTCTTACCAACAGTAGTCAAGGTAGACATTGCCCAGTAAGCAGATAAAGTGTAATGATAAAAGTTGGACTTCTTGGACTCCAGCCCATTATTCCATGCCCAAGAGCCTTGATCACACCTACAAAAGGAACAGGCATGAGTATATAAAGTTTAAACTACATAACAATCTCTGTACACTATTTATAATATAACTAATACATATTCTTCTATTGTAATAACAAAATAAATGTAATGGTGTTAAAATGGTCAATTAAATCCAGTAATTAAATAAATAACCTTAAATTCAAATACCAAAACAATCACTTGATCAAAAACACTAAACTAATAGTTCACAGTACGCTCAATTATTCCACAGTGAACAAACAACCAATGAATATGCTATGGCTCCTGAACAAGCAACTATAACAAAGCACTGCATGCCGGGTGTATGTTCGTGGCTAAAAAAGTCAAATCAAAGACATATGTATTTGATAATTGCTTCTATCGGGGTTGTCCAGATCAGTCTCCCAGCATCTGAATATCACCTGTTTGTACCGCAGCCAGAGATGTACATTAATCCAGCACAGCAATGCACAAAGAGAATCAGCAGGAACATACATTTAGCTGCTCTTTGCTTCAACAAGTTGCATTTGATGTCATTTTCCCTTTTCTTGAAAAACAGATACACCTGCAACAGAGAACATTGGACATTGTGAAATGATATCATCATATGTCAATAACTGCAGTACATTCCTCTTGGGCTGATTGTATGTGTTCAATCTCTCAATAGCATTTTATTTAAATGATGTTTGAGCGCATAGGTGCATGGCTGAAAAGCTACCAATCACAGAGCATTGCTATAGCGTCATTAGTTGTCCTTCTCTGCGCAACAATGCTCTGCTCTCATATAATGACTATGTAAGGAAACACAAAAACATAGATGGGGGCCAAACGATTTGCAGTAAACTGTGCAGACGTATACATGGAAACTGTAACAGAGGCTTTCAGTTTACCTTTCTGAGCCAGATAAGTCGATTGAGGCGTAAGTAGCACAACAACTGCCATTGAAACTTGGCAGGTGCTACCAATGAGAAGATGTCCAGGGGCAAAACAGCCAGGACATCATATTGCAGATTCCAAGAAGCTCTGTAGTTCTTCAAAATGCCCGCCATATCAGACACGTAGCCTTGGACAGCAAATTCAGGTATAACACATAAGGTACATGACAGTGTTCTCGGACCACAAGACCTCAGTAATTAGTCACACAAATCAGAATATATAGCGATTACCATCTGTAGTCGCAACTTCAGTCCGCAGACAAATCATTATGTCAATTCCGGCAATGATATCAATCACTGAGCAAATAGACAGGATGACAGCACCTGGCCCGTCTTTAAAGAAGCCTAAATAAGAAATATACAGTAACTAAATCCTGAAACAAGGCTTTTTGATAATGTTTTTGTGAGTGTGTCCATTGGATGGGGAGGCTCGTAAACAACCCACCTGTTGTTTCTTCATTGTTGGTGAAAAACAGCACCCAGGTATGGATGAAGATGGAAACTGTGATGCACCAGAATACAAAGTTGTCCCACTTCTTTGCAAACAGGCTATCTGGTCGAATCGTGTGCATCCAGGAGTACTTGTTCAGCAAAGGAGGATAAGTCAGTGACCTTCAGCTTCTGTCCAAAGGGCCATATTCACCTAGTGGCCAGCTTGGTTCCAAACACTGGGTGTCAAGATGGAACCAAGATGGCCACTAGGTGAATAACGCCCACAGTCAATGCTTACTACCAGTAGAAATATAAACCAATAAACAGAAGCAGCACCCATTAACAGCTATTGCAGTTATGCTACACAATCTTGTAACAAGGAATTCAAGTTTTGAACAATCTTACTTTGCACACATCTTTGGCTGCTTTGACAGTAGAGAGCTTGGAGTTGGATGCATACTCCATGAACATGTGTGTCCTCTGGTCCTTGGGCTAAAGGGTCAAATATTAATGGTTGAAATGCCTGGGGATTTTTCTTAATAAGAGACACAATAAATGCAAATTTTATAGTCACCTCAATTTTTTTTTTTTTGGTATCTTTTTTTTTAACGGTTTCTTCTACTTTTTTTATTAGCATTTTGTCAGCAGCAGAAGATATTTCTGTGCGGAGAGGGAGGGGAAGGTCATTCCACAGCCCTGCTTGCGTGGTGCCATTATGATGGGTCCACACGTCAGCATAGTGTATCTCTAATCGTGTTTGAACATCCACCGGTAGCCTCATATGTTTCTATGGAATAGGGAGAAAATTAGACATGTACCAAATCCTTAATAGGAAGCCTTCCTTCTCGTAAAAGGAAGAAAACACAGTTGAATATTATCATCATAATATTATCATCATTATATTATGATACAATTATCATCAACTATTGTCCTTATAGGTCTTATAATTCACATATTTTTGGATGATTAGATATTGAGTTATTTACTAAATGGCTTGTGTGCAAACAGGCTTCTTAAACATGATCCACATTGTCGAGGAATTATAAGGATTTCCTTAGGAGCAAATACAATTATCTGATCGCTTTAAAATTCAAAAGAAAACATCCATTAAATGTTTACAGGATTAGGCTACAGTATGTCCGTGTGCTAATGTAGTTTTGGGGTGGACAATAAATCGATTCGTAAAATACTTCTCCACTTTTGGCGGCCGATCGTCTTGATGATTTAACAGCATCGATCACTGACTCGGTGCAGAGCCCTTTCATTACAGGGTTACAGGGTGCTGAGTCAGAGCAAAGCGTTCAGCAGAATGCAATAGGCTACGTCAGTGCATGATGACATACATACACGCAGCGCCCCACAAACTGAGGGAATGTGCAATTTAATGAAGAAGATAAAAATACACAGAAATAGATAAATAAATTAATACAATGTATTTGTGTATTCATTTGTTTCTCTATTAATTTACTTCCCTATTTATTTATTTATTTCCCTATTTATTAATTCCTGTATTTCTTCGTCCATATGTTAATGAAGGGCGTGTCTTGACCACTCAGGCAATAGCAATCAAACCCACAGAAGAGGCACAGACACTCCTCTCCCACTATAAGCAGAAGCAAAAATGAAACTGAACGTTGTTCAGTTACAGAGCTCCTTCGAGTGGTGGCCGATCGTCCTGATGTAGTTGTAGATCTAGTAGATGTAGATCTAGTACAGTTGATCTATGAGCTCTCATATCGATTAACCAATGGGAGTTCGGTGACACCATCAAGGCACACCCCCTCATTATCATATGGGCGAAGAAATACAGGAATAAATAAATAGGGAAATAAATGAAAAGGGAAATAAATTAATACAGAAATAAATAAATAAATAGGGAAATAAATAAATACAGAAATAAATTAATAAAGAAATAAATTAATACAGTAATAAATTAATAGGGAAATAATTAAAACAGAAATGAACAATTAAGGAAATAAATAACTATATTGTATTCTTATATTTATTTATTTCTGTGTATATTTGTTTATTTGCAAATTAACTTGTCATTGAGGCTTTTATTTTTCTACAATTATTTCTGTTTTATTGTATTTATTTATTTATTTTTTTAACCGACCCAACCCTAGTGGAAGTGGTTCAGCTATCCAAAATCTGATAAACTTCAGCTTTCTGTGAGCTGCAAGTTGTCGTTATTTGGACTTCACCCCGAAACAAAACAATACCCAGTTAACACACTAATTGACTGATATCATAATACTTATTGTATCGACCGATACAAAAAAGTATATTGTGATATAGATTTTGGCCATATCGTTCAGCCCTATGTAGCCTATGTTACGTTTTTGATTACCTGATAGGCCTATATTGTGAAATGGAAAATACAGAATTATTAAAATGGACAAAACCACAACAAATTGATGATGCCTTGTAATTACCATATGATGACGAATGGACTCCATGCGAAGGAAGAACTTGACCTTACTAGCATCCAGATTACTGATGAGGGAGCTCATGTCAGGCATGATATAACCAACGATTCCAAAGACACCCATTAGCATGATCACTGAAGTCACTTTGGCTTCAATCAATGTTGTGGCATGCAGGTCTCCATAACTACAGAAAATATAAGGGAATTTAATTAGCTTCACTGATCTAGATGAGTGAAAAGCTGCTTGCAAAAAGTTCCCAAAGCTTTAAAGAGAGCTTTAATGGAATTAAGGGAAAAGCATTCACACTAGCTTCTATAATGTGTATAATTTGTGTTATTAACATAACTTTCAGAACAACCTCAGAAAAAATGTCAATACAAAAACCTACCCTACAGTGAATAGTGTCATTGAAGACCAATATATTGCATCCTTAAAGAATAGTGATTTGCACCATTTTCCTGAAAATAAAGCATTTATAATATTAGGCAACACCCTAAAATATTAGGCAACAAGAACAACCTTTACTCCGTAATACTCCTTGTAGCCTATTAACTACTGTTTGCTGTACAGCATTGGCATTCCACAGTAGTAAAATCAATTTAGTATTTAATTTATCAGCCAATCTGTCACTTTATTAGCTTGAAGGTAGCTGAACTCATTTAGCTTCTAGCTTCATTGTTATTTATTTTCTATGTATTTCTCAACAGATAGTGTAGCGTACCTTTTGACTCCAGGTGTATCCAATTTTCTTCTCCACCCGTACAATTAGCACTGATGTCGCTGTACTTTGGATTACATACTAGATAAAGCCTAAACAAAGTAAAGCACAAAGGACACTTGCATTACACTGCAGAGCTGGGCCTCAACATCAAAATACAATATAATAGACAATATAAAACAATATGTTGGTTTAACTTAACTTCAAAACGTGCAGCATGTAATGCAAGTATGTTTCTGGAAACATGTTAATTTATAACAGATTAATAGTGGCACTCATTAATGAGCATATGAATGTTCAAGTTCAACTCACAACAGGTAAGCAGACAGTTGGAGACTGATGACCACAACAGTGAAGGCATTCATCAGAAAAACATGGATTTTGTTCATATAAGGATCCTTCTGCAAGGACGCTAAAACACAAAAACATGAATTTAGATGGATATATTCATATCATCATTGATTCCATTTGTATTAAACTTGAGTCACATAAAGACAACAGTCCAACTCACAGATAGTGTCAAACATCCTGAAGACTCTGAAGCAACGAGTGAAATGAAGGAAATGACATTCAGGATCTACAAAACTGAACAATTCCAATGGGATCACACCCAAAGTATCGATAAGGAACCATGTTTTGAGGTAGTTTCGTCGCACCAACTGAGCATTGATGACCACACCATTGTACTCATATCCAATGTAAAAACGGGAGATGATGTTTATCAAGAAGACAACATCAAGGCCATATCTGATTGCACGAATAACCCCAATAGTGGAGTCAAAGAACAGCTGGAATACAAGATATGACAGAAATAAGAAACATATATATGCACACACACACCCAAACTATTTTGATAATCTGTATCAGACCACACACAATTCTGCATCAAAACGTATAGGCCTAAAATTAGCATTAGATGATCAATCGTTATTGTTGCCAGACCTACCTCAAAAAAACTCACTGACACACTTAATAAGGATAAAAGTGCGAGAGATATATTCCATTTGATAACATTCGCTTCTTTGGGAGAGATTACAGAAAAGACTTTCTGTTTTGTCATCCCTTGCTCTTTGCCCTCCTCCATTGCATCCTCAATGCCCATCACATTTACTGTTGAACAGAGCTCAGCATTAATATATGTCTATTCAAATATATTAAATACTAAATGCACCTGTACAAACATGGTATGTAGCCTACTGTAGAGCCAAGTGTTGAGCATGGCATACTGACCAGAACACAGGAAAAACTTTACACACATTAGTTCAGCACATCATCTAACCCTCTTTAGATAGGACTCCACAAAGTTAGGTATGGTAGCCTATACAACAAGTTGGATATACTCAAAAAACTCACTTTGTGGTGACATGTTTTGCTTCGGATTTTATTGGGTTGTTAAATGTGTCATTAGGTTGTTAAATGTAACGTTAGACCATATGGAGCAAATATTAAAATATCAAACTAGTTAGCTAAATGTCAGCGTTAACTCACTAACGTTACTGCCCTGACAGTATCTAAGTTACCATTATAGACCCACATCTTACATTGACGTTAAGTGCCGTGGGAATTTGACAAGCTTGTAAGTATTTAAGCAGAGTTCAAATCAATAAAAAGTTTTTTTAAAATGAATCGTTTTCAGACGAGGCTTACCGGATTGAGCTTTTCCAACGGCGTTTGTGAGCCACGTTCAACCGTCGGGATCTTAACGGTTTGAACGGAACCTTCTCCGCGTGCACCTGGAAGTGGTGAACTGCGCGTGCTACTAACGTGCATTTGTTTGCTGTTAGACTGTAGTTGCTATGTGCATGTGATGTATATATATATCAAAGATTATAGAGCGGAGCATAATCTTTTATAT
>JAOPJH010071222.1:0-10654 GCA_027122575.1 Merluccius polylepis
GGTCAGGGGGCAGAGGGGGGGGGGGAGTGATGGTAGAGCAGGGAGGGAGTTGATGTATTATTGCAAGTTGGACAGTTTTTTGCAGCTGTTTTTTTGATCTACTGCTCCCTCTCCTACGCACCTGTCTCATGAACTAGATGTGCTAAGTGTTCCTCTGTTCTTCTGTGGGCGCGCGGCGCGCTACACCAGTGTGTCACAGACGCGTCTATTTAATCATGCTTTCATTTTAGCACAAACACCAAAATATGCACTTCAGCACATCTTACGATAACATTAACGTCCTTCATCCAAAGCTGGCAAAGCGATGCAAGTCATACCTCAAACAGGCCCAGCGTGTCGTGTCTGATGGTGAATCACGCCACTTAACATCCGTAACATATCTATTTTTTGGTCTGCAACGCATGCTTCATGCGGTGTACACATCCTGGTGACTCACGGCCAGCGTCTCCTGGTGTTCCTCAGCTGGCTGTGAGCAATGCACGCAAAGAGGAAGCCGTCACTGGAAAGCCTCCCGTTTCTATAGTCCCGCTCAGCGCTTGGGAATGAATTGACTCACTGCTGATAGAGGGGAGGTTATCGTTTGGGTGGGTTGCTCCTTGTGAATCGGCGAAGCTGCGCTAAATGATTTATGACCACTAGAGGGCGGCAGAAGGAGCGTGTACAGCGTCTCTGTGTGTATGGCGACCTGGATCCCTTCTAATTTGGGCTTTAGTTGAAATATGATGGACTTCATGCAACAGAACGTCAAGTGTGGACAGGTGTGCTTTCAATGAGAGTCTGGCTGTGAATGAAACATATTCTATGAGGTTTGGAAATACATGATCTGCTCCGGTTCACTTTGAGGATACAGGTGCTTCCCTATTCATGGGACAGATTCTCCTAGCAGCGATGTTTCTGGTTATTTTCACGTATGCAGGTTAGAAATCTTGTGCGCACATTGGAATTGTGGCAATATCTACTGTATGTGTTTGTTAGTGTGTGTGTGTGTGTGTGTGTGTGTCACACACACACACACCCCACCTTATGTCTACAATCTGTGCCATCTATTTCCTCTCTCACGTTGTCCGTTATCTCCTTTCGCCTCTGCGTGTGCCAAAAGGTAGACTTTCAATGGCAGTACCAAACCATCGCCAAAATCTATAAAGATAGTACAGTGTCACTGCATAGGGTTTATTGTTCTAGATGTAGTCCACTTTTCTTCTTCAATCATGGAGGCAGGCCTTTCTCTTCTTGTTACTACATCAAGCACGTTGGCAGCTTTGTTCAGGGGGCGAACACGCGCCTCGGTGCCTCTTCAGCAGATTGCTTTTGGCACGTTGATGCTTATGTTTGCCTCAGTCCACAAAACGGCAGTTGTGGTTTTGTTGATTTTAATCTTCTTTTTTGTCTTTCTCCAGAACTGGTACTAGAGAAAGACATGGAATGCGTTTGGTGTGTAGATTTACTACTGGCTCTGAACGCCTCTTCTCCTTGTGACGGCTAAAATAATGAAACATTTCCATGACATCTACCGAGTAGCACGTTGTCTAGTTTAGTTGGTGTACATCATGTGTAAAGTCATTGGATTGTCCCAATGGGGCTTCACTCTTCATTACTCTCTCTGTCTGTCTCTTGCTCTCTCGCCCCACTTTCTATCTCCTCTTGTCACACCTTCATTTCAGCATGGCCGCTGTCACTTTATTAATTAGTCAACAAGGGGGTGTAATAAACAGTGTTAGTTATGGGGTGAGATCACTTTGGTGAACACACTGGTGACTTGCCAAAAACTGATCGTCCGCCAAAAACTGCTCGGCACGGCCTGTAAAGGCTGTGTCGCCCAGCTATGTCTATCTGGATCAAACATGCAAATACACATTTCAGGTAATAGCAAAGGTATGTCTTTGTGGAACTAAGACTGTAATTAGCATCGTTTACAGATGGGTAATATATATAAAATAAATAATAAATCTCTTTTGCAATTATCCTTATGACCCTGCATTGTTCCCTAGATTATAACCAATCCAGGCCTTTAAGCCAGTTTTTTATTTTTTTTATTTTTTTTTATGTGAGACAATACAAGGAACCACAAAGTGAAACAAGACATATAGACCACAATACCTACACAGACAGTCACATAAAGAAACAAAACAAAAAAAACAAAAAACAAAAAAACTAGCAGTTGCAGTGCCAAATTAAATAATTCATGTGGTTCTTCAGTCACTTTTCAAATGCATACCCCTATACATATTACTCTAGACCATTCTTCTTTCAGGTATAATTCTAATGGGGACCATTCCCTTACAAAAACATCAAGCGTATTTCTTATTACATGTGATAATCTCTCTAATGGCAAGATGGACATACATTTTTCATACCACATTGTAATATTAGGAGGATCTTCATCTAACCATTTATGTAGTATTGTGAGGCGTGCAGCATACAAAGCCACTCTAAGAATGTACCTGTACCTACGATCACAATTAGCATCCAGTCCCAAAACAAAATGATATGGATTTAGTGGGATATCAAACCTGAAAATCTTCTTAATCTCATTTTGGACCGATAGCCAGAAACTTGAGATTTTTGGACATGACCACATAAGATGTCCATAAGTGCCACAACTATTTTTACATTTCGCACATAATGATGAGCACATAGGATCATATTTACATCGAATAGCAGGGGTAACATGCAGTCTGTGGATAATCTTATATTGAGTCTCATAGGATTTATTAGAACAAGTAATTTTCTTTGCATTCAACAATATCTTTTTCCACATCCCCTCATCCAGATGGGATCCAAAGTCTTCTCCCCAGGAAGTTTGACTATTGATCGTAGGGATGTTGACAAACATTTGAGAGTAAATATAACTTAAAACTTTTTTCTTTAAAGAAGAGGCCTTTAATAGTGTCTTTTCAAGCAAATTCGTATTCAAGCCACTCATATATGTTGGTATAGAATGGATATAGCTCCTAAGCTGTAAATAACGGAAAAATTGTGTTTGGGGGAGTTCGAATTCAGTCCTGAGTTGAGAGAAAGATTTTAAAGTCCCATCTGAGAAGAGATCTTGTATTCGAAAGATACCAGCATCATTAAATGTTTTAAAACCCACATCTAAGCAAGACAATTCAAAATCAGGATTGCAAACAATAGGCGCCAGAACAGAGAGTTGATTTTTAATCCCAAAGTGTCTACGTACTTGATTCCATGTTTTAAGGGTATTTCGAACAATAAAATTATCTTTTATTCCCTGTAGTGAGATTGCATTATTTATAAAGGGCATATCCGACAGTACAGGTTCACATCCAATATTTTCCAAATCCAGAAATGTGGAATTAGCATCCTTATTTAACCATTCAGTAATATATCTTATTTGTGAGGCCCAGTGATAATACATTATATTTGGCAGTGCTAACCCCCCTTTGTCCCTTGGTAACTGCAGTTTCTCCAATTTAAATCTTGGGCGCTTGCCCTTCCATACAAATTTATTTATCAAACTATGTAGTGATTTAAAAAACTTAACTGGAACATAATTGGGTAGCATCTGCAATGGATATAATAGTCTGGGTAAAACATTCATCTTAATGATGGCAACTCTGCCAAGTAATGATATTAACAAAGGGCTCCATCTTTGAAGATTTTTTCGAATTTCATTCACCACTGGGTCTAAATTCATTTTTACCATATCATCGAAATTACAACAGACATTAATTCCCAAGTATCTAAACCCATTAGGGGACAACTGAAAGGGGATGTAACCCGATAAGTCAGAACAGGTCAAGTTCCCTAGTGGTAAAGCTAATGATTTTCCATAGTTGACTTTATAGCCAGAGAACACCCCAAACTCATTTATTATCTGGACAACAGCTGAGACGGAGGATATGGGATTGTTCAAAAATAAAAGAACATCATCTGCATACAGTGAAATCTTATGTATTTGTTTTTTAGTTTGAATACCAACAACTGAGGAGCTAGATCTAATCATCTCCGCCAAAGGTTCCATTGCTAATGCAAATAATAAAGGAGATAAAGGGCATCCTTGTTTGGTACCTTTACTTATAGAGAAAGGAGAGGACATTACCCCCATAATAGAAACTGCTGCTTGTGGTGCAGAATATAACAACTTAACCCATTCAGTAAACCCGTCTCCAAAAGCATACTCCTTTAAAGTTTTAAACAAATAATCCCACTCTATATGATCAAAAGCTTTTTCGGCATCTAGTGATACCACTAATGCATTAAGTTTCTGAATTTTAACATACTGTAAAATACCTAATAATCTCCGAATGTTTGAATATGATTGCCTGTTTTGGACAAAGCCAGTCTGGTCATGTCCCACAATTTTTGGTATAATATGATTAATCCTAGTAGCAAGAAGTTTAGCTAAAATTTTACAGTCTGTGTTTTGAATACTTATTGGTCTATAGGATTCAGGATATTCTGGGTCTTTGTTTTCTTTTAGTATCATATTAATTGTAGCCAATTGTAATGATTGAGGAAGCGTTTTGATTGACAAAGAGTGTTTAAGCATTCTAGTAATTAGGGGAGAGAGAGTACCTTTAAATGTTTTGTAAATCTCTGGAGGGAGACCATCTGGTCCACAAGCCTTTCCAGATGCTAAGGTACCTATCACCTCCTCGACCTCCATACAAGATATATCCATATCACACTTAATCCTATCTTCATCAGATACCTTAGGAAGTTTTATACGTTGAAAAAAAAAAATCATTTTATCATCCATGCCCACTGTTTTTGATGTATACAGAGACGAAAAAAATTCATTAAATACATTAGCAATTTCAATATTTGTATAATGCAGCTTCCCATGTTTATCCTTAATTTTATCAATAGATTTGTTTGAAGATTTGTTACTTATAAGATTAGCTAAATACTTCCCTGATCTATTAGCATATTCGTATATCTTGTGTTTTTGTCTAAATAAACCCTTTTCTGCATTCTGAGATAGAAGTGTGTTTAGGGCCGTTCTAGTTCTTATAACTTTGTGCCAGTTCGCATTGCAGCCATTGCATTTATGTTCAGATTCAGCTTTTTGTAATTCCAACTCAAGGCGTTTCTGTTCTTTTAACTTATTTTTCTTTTTAGCTGAACAATATGATATGATAATGCCCCTTAAATAAGCCTTAGTTGTTTCCCATAAATTTGAGGGATTTGTGTATTCATTATCATTCTCCTGGATAAACATTTCTAATTATTTTTGAGCCATGGAACAAAAAACTGGGTCGGATAATATAGATCTATTACACTTCCAGCTGTATCTGTTTGATTGATTATATGAAATGTGCATACCCAAAAAGACTGGAGCATGGTCTGATATATGAATAGATCCAATACTACATTTTTCAATTTGTTCTATAGAGGATTGTGGAACAAGAAAAAAGTCAATTCTAGAATAAGACTTGTGGGGATTAGAATAAAATGTATAATCTTTACTGTCTGGATTCAGCAGACGCCAAGCATCTATCAAACCAACTTCATCTAACATTTGACGGATAGCTTTTTGTCTATGGGTCGGAATGGTTGATAGATTGCTAGGATGCTTATCTAATTTCCCATCTAACACACAATTCCAGTCACCACCAATAATAACATTAGGGGCACTATATTGTACAAGCAATGAAGTTAATTTTGTAAATAGATTCCAATGGATATTTGGTGCAGCATAAACATTTAAAATGCTTATCATTTCACCATATAAAAAGCCATATAGAAACACAAAGCAACCATCTGGATCAGATTCACAATGCTCAACTTTTAGTGGAAGGTCCTTATTAATTAAAATAGCAACTCCCCTACTTTTGCTGTTATATGAGGCAGAAAATACTTGCCCAACCCAATTTCTCTTTAATTTTGAGTGTTCAGCTTTTGTTAGATGTGTCTCCTGTAGCAGTCCAATAGCTACATTCTCTTTTTTCAAATAAGACAAGATTTTACTCCTTTTTATGGGATGTTTGCACCCTTTGATGTTCCAAGAACAAGTTAAAATGGAATTATTGAATGACATGAGGGATTACATTTTATATATTTTACTGAGGCTTATATTCCACCACACAATATAAAGTAATGTACAAGGCACTGCTCTGCTGATAACATACATGAATAAACCTAGCTCATTTACAACATAGAAAAAACAAAAACAAAATAAAACACTGATTTCACAATACATGAAACACATAACCCCACTCCTCCCACCCCAACAGCAAAGGGCCCAGCCCAAGTCCAAAGGACATATGCTGTGCCCAACCATACCCTAACCACTGCAGGAAGGAGCCCATGTCTGTCAATTATTTTAAGTAGCAACAGAATTCAAGCAAGAACTGCTATTTTCCAAAGTACAAATAAAAAGAAAAGAAAAACAGACCTTGTATCTAATATAATCATTTCCATCCTGAAAAAGCATAAAGCAAATTATCTTATAAATAATATAATTTCATTAGGACCTAATTCAAGAGTTCGTCTGTTATGTTATGTTATGGTAACTGGGGAAGGGAAGTGCTAATTGTTTAACGTATGTATTGGCTTGTTTTTTTATTTTTATTTTTTATTTCCCCTTCACCCCTCGGTGAGTTTTCCCCCTCTCCCTCACTTCTGACAACATTGAATTACAACAATATTCAAGAGATTACTTATCATTGGTGCGCACGGGGGTCTAATAATACACACCAATATGACCCTGTCAGCCCATAGGTGAGGCAGGTTCACTGACTTGTATTCTATTTACGTAGATTTCTGCCTCTTCTGGTGAATGAAACCTCGATTGAATACCATCATGTTCAATAGATAATATCGCTGGGAAGATCATAGCATACCGTATTCTCAGTTTCTGGAGTCTCTGTTTCACTGGCTGGAAAGCCCTGCGCTTGAATTGCACTGCTTCGCTGAAGTCGGGGAAAAAGTGAACTCTGTTATCTTTGAGCCGGAGCTCTCTTTTCTCACGTGCCAGCCGAAGGATCTTCATTTTATCCTGGTAGTTAAGGAATTTCACAATGATCGGCCGAGGTCGCTTAGATGTGTCGGTCCCGTTGCGCACACCGAGCCGGTGGCTCCGCTCCATGCAGGGTGACTCTGTGAAGTTTTCCTTCCCGAGTAGATCAGGGATCAAGCGTCGCAGGAAAGTTGTAATATTCGTTCCTTCGGAAACCTCCGGAATGCCAACGACCAACAGATTTGACTGCCTGCTTTTGTTTTCCATATAGTCCACCTTTGATTGTAGCGAGGTCGTGTTTTTCTCCAGAGCGTGAATGCGTTTGAACGCATCTGCTACGTCATCTTCGGCTTTACTAACTCTTTGCTGCATTTCGATATTTTGTTCTGCCAAGTTGCTCATAGAAGTGTCCAGCTGGTTTACCTTCTTGTCCAGTGCTTGGATGTTTGACAGAACCTCCTGCTTGCTGTCCTCGATTGCGCGGAGAATAGTCTCCATTGTGTTTTCCATTGTTCCACTCGCGGTCAAACTTTTCACGCAGCGCAGTTTCAAAAACACACACACACCTGCAGCTTTCGGGGATATAATGATCGGCCCAGTTTCGGAACTGTTGATTAGTCTATTATTCTTTTCAATGAATTATCTGCATGCATATTAAGTTCAATATAGCTCAGACAGACAGGCCCGAGTGCAGAGCTCACTCATGCACGTCCTTCCACTCCACCATTTTTTTTTTGTGTGGAGTACTTCTAATCCTAACCAAATTGGTCAAAAGACCAAGCCAGTTTGAAGCCAGTTTGAATATCAGTTAATATGACAGTACAACCCATAAAAATCAGTTTTTGGCACAACACCGGCTCACACATAATAAAATAAACCAAGCTGTAAATGAGGCAGAAGAAATTATTTGCGACATGGTGGAAGATAGCACAGATGATGAAAGGAATTGTTACATCTGTACCTGATTTAAAGTTATTCTACATCAGGCCAGTAATTTAACATATTGGGATGTTCAGTGACAGTATTATTATTATTAGAAACGCACAATTTCCCAGTTCAAGGCAGTTGACTTGTTTTGAATCATCAGCATTGTTTGTTTTATTCATTGAAATAGTCGCCCGTCTTGGCAAAACAAAGTTTTGTGGTTTAGGTTGTATTATTTGTTGTGTCTCACTCTTGTTTCCTTGCCTGTTTGCCCTATTATATGGTGAGTGAACTGTCTAACAGCCTGCCTGTCTAACCTGCGCTCCACTCCAGCTGGGCTTTAGAAACAAAGATCTGGCGCCCCTTGGTGGATGTGTTCAGTTAGCACAGGTCGGTCAGCCTGCTTTTGGATATAAATACCCATCTTTTGTATTTACTGGTAAATGAAGAAATGTAGCAAGCACGCCTTAACATTTCCGTGCAGTACAATGGCAATATAATGCCAGTTGTAGGAAATTTAGTTGTCGTCATATCCCTGTTTATTGTGACTGGAGATGGCTTCAAACAAGTGGAAGTTTTAAGCATTTCTCTTCCTGTCTGTTCTCTCTTTACATCCATCCTTCTCTCCCATTCAAAATAATTCAAAATTATATTTCATGACTATATGTTAAAGCTTTATTCATTTATTTGAGTGCTAGAGGGCAGATGGATTTGAAAGCAATCTCGTATACAAACACACGTCACAGCCATGTAACTTTGGACATAAAAGGAATTTGTTCTGGTATTGGCAAGTATAAAAAGTACAAAGTACACAAATACAAAACACAACACTAATTTATGAAATAAAGTAAACAATGACATGAAATATACAATATACTATATAGAAATCTAAGATGTAGATTGACCATACGGTAGACCTACGACTCCTCAGAGTTGTGAATTGGGGTTGTGTGAGTAGAAACCTGAACGCTGAACCATTAATCAATATATAAGCAAAATCACAATATGGCCAATATCCAATATGGCCAATATGCAATTATCCAAATCGCAGGAGCTGCAATTTTTTGATAAGGGTAAAATGTGTAAATATACATTCATAACACCACCAAAGTACTGTAGTGCTACAGAGATGCCCTGGCCTACAATTTTGTTTTCTCCAGATGTAAGAAAACATGTTTGTTTGGTACAGACCCCAACAAATGTCACATCATGATTTTAATAGTTTTTTCAGTGAAAATGAAAATAGTAATGCAACAATGAACATTCCCACTAATAGTGAACACAATCACAATCGCAATATATGTCAAAATAATTGCGAAATGATTTTTTTTAACCATAACGTTAAAGAGCCCTAAGCTCTATGGGAGTCTTTATGAGAAGGAAGAAAGAGAAAGGGACGTGGGTGCTGTTTCTAACGGTGTCCAACGTCACCCTTCCCCTCAGGATACCAAGGAGCCCCCAGACTGCGTCCTCAGCGAGTCCTTCACTGCGCCCTCCTTCACGCTGGGGTCCGACCTGCGGCGCCGCAGACGCCGCTTCTCAGGCAACCTGCAGCTTCCCCCATTGTCATGGAGACAGGGGGAGCGGGAGCGGTCCCGGACGCCAGATGCCGACTTCATGGCCCGGCCCACCTCCCTGCCCTTCGGTGCCCCGCCCCGGATCGACATCACGCCGGTGGACCCGGACTGGTGAGTGGCAGACCCCACCGTGCACACACACACGCACACACACACACACGCACACACACATTTTTTGGTGGCCATCTGCAATCATTCCAAATGGGTACGGTGCAGGGGGGTGGAGGTGTGCAGGGAATGAACACACAGTGCTAGTAAGTGGGTTACTAATAAGTTACGTTAGGGCTGGGCAATAATTCAATATTATCGTTGATCGTCTTTGAATGGTATTCTATCGTCATGTAATGAGGATATCGACTTATCGCAATACCCACTTTTATAGTATAAATGAATAACAATGTGAAGATATGCCCTTAAAATGATATGAGGTTTGAATTGTCGCGATACACCATACTTTAAACTTCCATATCCGTCAAGGTAATGACCCTCAGTTAGACTGCTTAGAATGGTATTTTGAGTGAATAAGCATATCGTGATATTTATTGATTGTAAAATTCCCCATAATTATCATGATACATTTTTCCATGTCGCCCAGCCCTAAGTTACGTCATACGACAGTGTGTGCCTGCCAACCATCATCGGGGCGGTCCCGTTGAGAGCCCCCACCGGTCCCAATGGGCACCCGTCATGTTATATTTATCCACACGAGACCGCCTGCCTGGTTTCATTTCTTTATCTCCTCTAGTTGCTGTGGCCGTTTTGGTTACACACACTCCCCCCCCCCCCCTCCCCTTACAGTGGCAGGCGTGTTTAATCGCACAGCAACACAAGGTTCCTAACAAGCTACAGATCTGCTGTCTGGCATGCAGCCAGAAGTGTCAAATTCAGATAAGCTTTTGGTTATTAAAGTAATCAGTCCTGATTAGCTCTGGCTTGTGTGTGTGAGTGTGTGTGTTTGTGTGTGTGCGTGTGCGTGTGCGTCGGCGTCCCAAAGTGTTTTGTTCTGTCAATCTGACATTGTCATTGACGTACACTTTGTCACGAACAAAGCGCAACAAACAATAAACAAACAATAAACAAAAATAGACTATTTTACGCTGTTCTGATCATATTAATAAGGTGGGGAAGGAGAGCTGGTGATATCTTTGTTACAGTGTTATTGTGTGTGTGTGTGTGTGTGTGTGTGTGTGTGTGTGTGTGTGTGTGTGTGTGTGTGTGTGTGTGTGTGTGT
>JAOPJH010071289.1:0-10644 GCA_027122575.1 Merluccius polylepis
AGAGAGAGAGAGAGAGAGAGAGAGAGAGAGAGAGAGAGAGAGAGAGAGAGAGAGAGAGCGAGAGAGAGAGCGAGAGATGTACCTTGATGCAGAACTCGTAGTCTGTGGGCGCGGCGTGCTGCTTCTTCCCTGTGACTACGGTAAAGATGTTGCTGTCCTCCAGGTCTGCCAGTAACTGTAGATGCCTGGGCTCCTGCAGTGGGGGGGGGGGGGGGGTCATAAATATGTCAGGCCATCAGAGCAACACAGCCCGCAGGCGAAGCCATGGAAAAGAGACATGGAAAAGATGAATATGGAGGGGGGGTGGGTTTAGGAAATACCAGACCAACACAGACTCGATACACGGTGTTCTTTGAGACAAAAATTTACTGGTTAATAAATATGTGAAAAAAATGGACATTTGAAGAAACACCGGATGAAATAAGCCCGATCCATAAATCAAAACACACACACTTTGTAGTGTAAGCGCTAAACGTTACCTTTGAGGTTCCCTTCGTGGAGCAGTAGAGGCCCGAGCGCCGCAGGAACATGTACAGCTTCTTCCAGGACTTCCTCCCCACCTCCTTCACGTACAGATGTCCCTGGATCTCAGGGTAGCTGTTTGCCGCTAACAAGTTCTGAAAGCGCCCCCACCAAAAAACAACAACAAGAGTTTGGGTATTCAAATTCAATTCAAAGCATTTCATTTGTCCCCAAGGGGCAATTTAAAAGGGCGCATTACAGTAGCTTATTTCAATAAGGGACACAATCAACAAATATAAGCAGCACAATCAACCAACACACACATTTCACAGACACACTGCACAATTACACAACACACACCGCACACCATCATTCAACACATAGTAGTAGTTTTTAAAGTGCTCCCTTAGTGCTTCAATTTAAAAAAAAATGCATATAGAAGGCTATTTCAATCATATGTTCATGAGTCAGTGATCATTTATAAGCTGGACAGCCTTCGGGATGAAGGTTGCCTTCCTCCTCTGTGTCCGGCAACCCGGACAGCGGGGTCTGCGTCCTGAGGGGAGCCACTCAAACTCAGGAAACAGGATGTGAGAGGGGTCATGAATAATCCTGCGTGCTACCTTTACAGTCTGTTGTTTGTCTACAGTCTGTTGTTTGTCTTTTTTTACAGTCTGTTGTCAGTCCATTGTTTTATTTTGCCCAATGCCCTGAAGTACACCTGGTTTTGATGCCCATGTTGTGCTTCTCGATTTGGACTGAAACATCGGCGGAGGGTCAAATATTCACGTCCATTAACTCTTTAACACGAGGTTTAACACGTTAACAGGACTGTAATTGAGTTTGAACTTCTCAGATCTGTTTTGAAGGGAGAGATTGAGACTAAAAGGCAAGGTTTCTGAATGTTTTGAATCACTCAATCCCTTCTCCCGAGCTCATCCTAGCACATATATAATAAATGGGGGGGGGACGGAACAGAGGATTTAAAATGTTTTGAGGTCTGAAATCATGTGTCTGGGAGTATACACTGCCTGAGGCGCAACTATACTTGAAACACTTAAAACCACAGCTGTCAAGTACAGAAAGTCCTTGAACGCGAGAAAGAAGGCCTTAAGAAATCTTCAGACGCTACCGGGATACGCATTTGATTCTACTGGCAGCGAAGTTGCGCTGTCATGTTCAGCGAGGCACATTCCCGATGCAGCGCGTTTGCCTCGTTATCGTTTCGTTTGACCAACCTGTGCATTCGGAGATGTGGGACACTCGAGACACTCAACCACCGAAGCCGAAAGCAACACTTTGCCGAACGTAGCTCTGCTCTTAGTATGGATCGTCGCAGTGTTGCATATGGTGCTGATTGAGTGTACCCAGAGCAAACAGTCTGGAGTACCCAACCCTTTATTCGCACGTCGTCCAATAGCGCGCGAGACACGTACGGCACAAAATGTCTCCACGGCCTCTCTCTTTCAGACATTTTTATGTTGTTTTCTCTGCGTTTTAACACCATGCTTGGCGGTCCCCAGTGGTGGACGCCCCAGGGAAGGGAAGGTTGGCGTGACAGAAGGAGAGGTGTTTGCACACGCACGCACGCACGCACGCACGCACAGCGGTAGTAAGGATGAGTTTTGTTCCTTGATCGGCTAATTCCACCTGCCACGCATGTCAGCTGCGCGGCTCCCTGGCTCCGAGACAAGTCGTGTGTGTAAGGCGGGCATAACGAGTGGTTATTAAGCCGCCGGGCTCTCACGCCCGACGCTCCTACGTCGCCGTCTCTCCCCAGGTCAAAGGTATGGAATGTCACCGCGCTCCCACAATGTGCGTGCGGCGAGCGCCTCCCTCGTAAAGCCACATTTTACCGTGTGACAAATAAACACGAGAAGAGGTTAACAGCCAAATGATTACCAACTGGTGTGACTTGTGGGCGTGTGTGCGTGTTTTTATGTGTGTCACTGTGGGTGCGCGTGTGTGTGTGTCAGTCTCTCAGTGTGTGTGTGTGTGTGTGTGTGTGTGTGTGTGCGCATGCCTGCCTCAGTGTTTGTGTGTCTCAGTGTGTGTGTGTGTCTCGGTGTGTATTTCAGTGTGTGTGTACCTGCAGAAGTTGAGGCGGTGGAATTGTGCCGTTGGTTTCCTGGCACCACGCAACCATGTGCTCCGGGAAAAATGTCTGTTATATAGTGAGAGAGAGACAGACAAGAGACAGAGACAGAGACAGAGAGAAAGAGAGAGAGAGAGAGAGAATGAGAGAGAGAGAGAGAGAGTGACAGAAAGGGAGCAGAGAACGAGATACAAAGAGAGAAAAAAGGTATAGTTAGTGGTTTAGCGGCTGACATGCCAAAGCCATTAGTGCTGCAGATAGTCCCAATATTTCATAACAACAAAACTGAAAAGCTGACACTAAACACTGACAGACAGACCGACACATTCTGACACAAACATTCCTCTCATCTCATCTTTTTATGGGAATGAGCAGGCCGCCATTGCTGTACCAATATGCTCTTGACTATAAGTGTTGGTGACTCCCAGAGACATTTGTAATCGCACAACACTTATTCCTTAAAGGGATCTGCCAGACAGTTTTGGTCAAGCCCGAGTAGAAAAAAGAAGCTGTTTGCCGCCATAAAAAGCCACACTGTATAAAAACGTTCCTTTAAAATCTCATATTTAAAGAATTAAAAAACTAGGTAGCACAAAGTCGTTGACTGTATGACTTATGACAATGGGTTTTGCCATGGAGTGTGCTCGAGCATATCCCGTGAGGTAATAAAATACAGGAAACAACGTCAGGGTTGAGCGTTTCCTCATACCAGGGGATTTCTGAAGAATTCATATTTGGCGTAGTTCTTCCTGAAGAGGAACCTGCTGTCACTGCTCATGGAGGCTTGCACCTGAACAACCAACTCATGGTCTTCCAGACAACGCTCTGCAGAGAGAGAGAGAGACAGAGAGAGAGAGAGAGAGACAAAGACAGAGAGAGGAGAGATAACACAAAGCAAAGTGAGAGAGTGAGAGACTTAAGGCAGGGATTGCATAGAGCCAGAGGCCATCCTGTAAACTCATGTCACAGAGGAGAAGAAGAGAGATAAAGAAATACAACGGAGGACGTATCTCACTCAGCACATTTCTCTTTCAGGCGCAGTGTCTTGCAGCTGAAATCTGTAACTAGTAGGCAGTATGAGATGCCTTCCACACTTGGTTCTGCTTTTGCCATGTAAACTAATAAGGACACTCCAATGGAAACATTATTGTATTTGCACAACCTTGAAGACTCTTTAAGACATTGCAAGGCAAAGTCACATGTTGTCAGTGTCTCTGATCCATAGCAGTTACCACTAAATAGTTTCCATTCAACTTGTTTTGTTGAATGTTTTTGTTTAGTTCACTGCCCTGTTGACAAGTATAACAAACACACCCAAGCTATTATTTCTATTTAATTCAATAATAATATAATACAATACAAAATGACATATCTACCATGAACTCATGAGTCACATTTTCCACACACTGCAACTTGTAAAAAGTTGCAAATATCGGTGCCTGATGTTGTAAGGCTCATAATCCAACAGTACATTTAAAAATAATTAGGATAAACTAATTATATCATGAATGGTTAAAGGTAATATGACATTTTTCAATATTCCAACGTGCAATATGCAAGTCGCGTAAATGGTTAAATAAGTCCGACTTTTTTGAGATGACAAAAAAACATGCCACTTGCCACACAATATCCCTGTTCTCGGTTTTGGATAAAGTAAAATCTGTAAACCGTTGAGAATTAACCAAAGCAGCTCGGCAGGTCAACCTTTACCATACAGGACTTTCACCCAACCACACAAGCTCAGCTGGGCATACAGGGATTGGCTGGACCATCGCAGAGCCCACATGCATTGTTCCATAATGAATAAGCAATTCTTCTTTTCAACCCATAAACTAGACATGCACAAAAACTAAGCTTGGTTGTTTATTTGTACGTTCGTCCTTAAAGGTGGCAAATGTATATATATATATATATATATATAGATATATATATATATAGATAGATAAATACACAATGTGTGCATTGCGAGGAGGTCTCGGGCAACACCACCTGTGGATCTATACAGTAGACTATATCCTAAGTATAGTAAGTCGTGACACTGTCAATGTCAACAACATGTTCTCTTGGCTTTTTTCAGTGAAGAACCGTTTGACTTCTAGAAATTCTCCGCAACCAACACTAAACACAGGTTTTAACCCAACTCCGGCCTCTGTGATAAAACACATGTGTTCACCCCACAGCATGGAGATGCTGGGCGCGCACCAAGCCTCCCACAACAAATCATTTGTGTTATCTCATTAATCTGTTTGTCATTTGCATAATCTTCGCTTGTCATGAACGCTGTATCACTGTCACGACTCTCCAGCCCCCTCTCCCTCTCCCTCTCCCTCTCTCTCTCTCTCTCTCTCTCATCGTCATTTGAACCCAAGAATCACACCCAGTGCGTGTGCGGTACATCTTACCCACTAAAACGCTCAACGTGCACCAAAACGTTCCCCTAGACTGGGAAGGCAACCGGCTTGGACAGCAGGTGTGAACAGAATAAGGGCTTTCACAGAATATATCTTGCTCTGAGCCACAAAGAGAAAGGATGATGTCATGCGCCGACTCCCTGCAGCACACCTTCCATCCCCACAAGCCAAACCATTGCTGCTGCCACTGGTTGAATTAGTGTTAAAAGATTCATATGATATTACATGGAAATACAAGATCCCCCAACCACCACGAGAAAACACAGATTCTATACTTTTTTTCTTCTTTTTTTTTTTTACCACGCCACACTTTAAATTAAATTAGCACACACATGCTCTCGCACATCTGTTAAAATGTACAGACATGAGACGGAGCACAGACCTGACTTGTCTCCCGTAAGTGCTTTATAATGGCACCTCACTCGTGGAGGCTGGGGCGGGGGGGGGGGGGGGTTAGGGCCACCCCACACTTTGAAATTGATCCAAATTTTAACGTTTTTACGGTCTACAAGGCCAATGAAAAAGCCTGTGTTACCAGCCCTCGAAATGGAGTGGCCTAACCATTGTTAAGCCACTAAGTTTCACTATGTTAACCGGCCGCTTTACCGCATCTCCACGGTAAGGAGATAGATTGAAGCCAATGCTGGAACTTGGACTCACCCCTTCAGGGAAATATTTAGCTTTTTCTGTTGAGCGAAATACGCAATATGCGTGTGTGGAGCGTGTGTGTGGTTGATAGCTGGTTTACAGCCTCACCCGGCCCGAGTCAGACTGATTAGACTCTGGGGCTGGGTGGGGCTGCACACCTGTGGTGCATGAGCAGTCATGGCACCCAGGATAAACCAGCTATCACCACACACACTCAAGGAGAGAGCCTCTTTCATGGCAGCACGTAACATCTGCTCGCCGTATTACATCTCGCTATCTCCAATAAACGCATTCACTGTGTCCTGCGTCGGAGGGCCCCAGCAAAAGCCACTAAGGTGGCGTGTGGCAGGGAGCAACTGCCACAGCATAGCTTTGAAATTCACATATAAAAGTTTGATACTGAGTGATACCAAACATTACATCTGGTATTAAAACAAACTTTTAAATACATTGTAATGCTCTAATACAGTGGTTCCCAACCTTTGACTGTACTACTAAATGGTCATCGAGACTGTTCGCGGTCCACTTCATATGCAAACAGTAGAAAAAAGATAAATACACATGCGGTGGCTGAGCAAAGTGTGCCAGCGCCCCCTTTATACACAATTATTACTGCAATAAGACCACGGTCAGTGGGAAACAGTGGAAAGAAAAAGTCAACAACGCTACTACTTCTGCCCCCAAGTGTGTTTATTTAACACAAATGAACACAAAGCATCAATGGAAAATATTACAATGGAAAACATATGATGGAATTGCACAAAGCGACACTGATTTTTAAATAATAACAAGCCATAATACTATAGAGACTGAACAACATTTAAAATATATTTATTCTCAGTTATCTATATAATTTTTTCTATAATAGTAAATGTGTCTATTTCAAGGTAAAATCCCACGTACCACCTGCAGTACCCTCGCGTACCACGGGTTGAAAAACACTGCTCATTAACAGTTCTAACACTTCCACTTCTAGTAGCAGCAAGGCATTATTGCCTATTTATCATCTGATGGTAATAGCAGTCTAAAATCACCATTGATTTTAAACTGTATTATATCACTCATGTGTGTCATCATTGAACCCCACTGTGCCAGTTCTGCCTGGAAAATCATGTCCCGTATCCCACGAACATACATCCATAGACACAGAGACAGATACATGCCCTTTACACCCGGCATTAACATGCGTTTTGGCAGACATCAATCGGATATCGCCAAGTAGTATGAATCTCTGGGGTGAGTCAGGCCCAGCTCATGGACATTTATAACATGCAGGTCCTGTTCAGATCACCCTCTGCAGAAGGAATTGAGCTCCTGCCTTATGGCCGCCGTTTCAGGGTGCCTGCTAGGAGGACTAAGACACATATTTTTCCTTGTTAACATATTGTTCCTGTTTCTGTGGCTACCGATAGGCTCAACGGGAAGTAGCCCTAATACATTATGGCTTTTTCTGATGTATTTGCATTTGTTGACTCTGCTTTTTATTGCACTGTATCTCTATCTCTGACACAAGCTTGTGTTTTTTATTGTCCTATTGTTGTCTACCATCCTATTGTTGTTCCTCTTGTTGGCTGCAGATGTGGTGTTTTTGATGCAGCCGTTTGTATTACTTGTGTATTTATCTTAAAACCCTGGCTGCAAACCAAATTTCCCCTTGCGGGACAACAAACATTAAACTTGAACTTGAAGTATCCAGATTTGTATTGGACATTGCTCTGGCTAAAGGATTGAACTCCATACAGAATGTGACTCTCGTGCGTCAGTTTCCCCGCGAAACAATTCAGGCCTGACGTCCGAACGCCAAAGTGCCCCTGAGACCATCTCAGTATCCGCTCTGTTTCTGAAGTGGCTTACGTCAGTCGTATTCCCTGCTAACTTAACTACTTAACAGCCTCTCGCATAAGAGATAGCCGTTTAGATCGCCCCCATCCATCACCTCCATCCCACTCCCCTCTGTTCCCCCGGGGGGGGGGCGGCGGTCGATTGCATTACACTGCTTTACCGTACGGAGGAGAGCTGAAGTAGCCTGATGGCTTTTTGTTTAAAGCGTTACAGCGTCTTTTTATTTTATTTTTTTACTTCTGCATCCATATCTTCGTCCATCGGAAGTTCATCTGCTTATGACCTTTCTTCTGGTGCATTGACCGTCCGCCAATGAGCGTGTCTATTTACTTGGGTTGTCAGTGGTAACTAATTATCAAAACATAACTATTAGATAGATATTATGTGTTCCAAAATAACGATGATGACACACCAGCGAGGTCACTCTCCCAATGGTAGATTTCTTTACTGATGAGAGATAAAGGTCGATATGAAGTAACTACTTTACCATTCTATTTATTTATATTGAAACTATCACACGCAGTTTGAGTCAAGTCTTTCCCATGCCGATAAAAATGTTTGTTTCTACTTATGCTTCGGGAGACGCGATTAAAGAAAAGAAAGTCCTGGGAACTTTCCTTAATTATCACAGCAAAGACGACTACAGCAGCTTTTACGACAGCGCTATCTTTGGTCAGAGTATCAGAGATAGATGCTGCACAAAAGTAGCGGGATGGATAGTGTGGGAAGACAGAGGCTATGACGTATGTTTGCTAAGCTAGTCATCCTGATAAAACAAGGATGTTGCAGAGAGAAAGAGAAAGAGACAAGGAGAGGGAGAGACGAGGAGAGAGAGAGACAGAGAGAGAGAGACCGAAAGAGAAAGAGACAAGGGGAGGGAGAGACGAGGATAGGAAGAGAGAGAGAGAGAGAGACAAGGAGAGAGAGAGACAGGGAGAGGGAGAGACAAGGATAGAGCGAGAGAGAGAGAGAGAGAGACAAGGAGAGAGAGAGAGACAAGGAGAGGGAGATACGAGGAGAGAGAGAGAGACAAGGAGAGAGGGAGAGAGACAAGGAGAGGGAGAGACGAGGAGAGAGAGACAAGGAGAGAGAAAGAGGAATAGAATAGGGCTAATAGACAGACTATTGCATAATGGGGCTTCTATTCTTCATCTATTTATAGGTTTCTCAAGGAAATGAATGGCAAACGCGTAATTATCACTCTCTACTCCTCAGAAGAGCAGGACTCTAATCATAACCATGCTTTGGGGGTTGCCCCAAGGGTCTGCCTTGCTTAATTGCGGTCTCCGATTGGTTAGGAAGGCATTCACACCCTTGGTCTACCCTCCGGTCTACCCTGTCTATTGAATTCAAACAGGCGGGTGGACTATATTCAAAGCCGATGCTTCATGACTCCAGGGATGGGCTCCCTGTACCTACTCCGCTATAATGCATCACACTAAACAGTCACGAGTCACCAGCCTCTTGCCTGGCCCTGGTTTGTGAGACGGCACAGCCCTCTCTTTACACGCCGTTTCGTACAACGCTACGTCGTGAGGCATCGATACGAGCACATCATGCATTGACTTGCCTTTAGTCGCCTCAGTTTCCGCAGCGTGTACCGATGCAAAGTTGGCAGCGCGGCTGCAGCTGAACACTCGCACGTCCTAATGTGTTGCTCTAGAAAGATCTGACTTTGGGTCTCTATGTTCTCCAAACACACACTGGATCGCATGTGCAAGCACCGAGCCAATGCAAAGCTGAGTGGGAATGCACTGTGTGTGCGCCGAACGGATGCCTAGACAAGCTAACGCACCTGTAAGCTTCATAAAATAGTGTGTGTGTGTTTGTGTGTGTGTGTTTGTGTGTGTGTGGGTCGGCACCCACGTTTTGTGTACGAGACGAGTTATGTATGCGCCTGTTAATGTATGTGCGTACGCATAGCGTACGAGCCATGTGCCTAATTAGTGTGTGTGTGTGCACATACAGTGCGTGCTTTTGTGCGTAAGGGCGTTTGTGGGGTTGGAGGGCGGACGGGTGGGGGTGACTGCCACTTACCTAGGCCCAGTAGGGGGTGGTGCTCGACAAGCACCCAACTGTTGTCGTCCACACAATGGCTTTTATACACCAGGAGCTGGCAGAGGTCCCTGGCTGTCATATCTGCTGGGATTTCGACCACTTTGCCCATGCCGTCCTCGCTGAAGATCTTCACGATCTGCATGGCGGGAGGACGAGACCCGAGGAGAGAAGTGTGAAACACGACCAGCGATCGATAACGGTGGCAGTGCCCGCCGTTCCCAAAAAATAATAATAAGTCATGGGAAGAAAGCAAAGCAAGAGAATCACACTGCATGCTGTACATACATGTGCGTTTTGAAGTTACTTTTTTGTTGTTGTGATGTTGTGAATCGATATGTAACACTTCATTTTACAACGCGGCCCATTTGCACATAGCCCAAACGCAGCGGTACAGCAGCCAATCATGCTCCAAGGCAAACGTTATATTGCGTCCATCGTATTTGTGTATTCGTGCTTTTCGGTTTGCTATACAGCGCACGCGGCGGCCCCTGTAATAATTACCGCAGCCTGCTCAATAGAAAGGAAGAGACACTCGACACAATGTAGCAATTGTGTTGCTAGAAATCACAGGCGAGCACTTCTCCTCGGAGTGACTCGGGTGTAATGTACAGCTGAGTAAACACAACACGCAACGCAAAGCCTACCGGCGGACATAGTGAGGAGCTGTCGAATGTGTCTCATGAGGTCCCGGCTTGTGTGGGCGGAATCACAATCGTCTCATGCATTCACTAAGATCAAGTCCAATTGGATAGAGAAACGATGTGATTTAATGTTATACCATTTAAGCCAAACAACCAAACAACCAACAAAACATAAACTTTCATTTGTTTTAATGTCACGGCCAAAAATATATTCGATGTACGGCGGTGATGGGATTATGGCCATATTTACTTCTCATGGAGTTCCAACTCTGGGTTTTGTTGCATAATTTATCATCTGTTTCCAATTTGTTGGACAGTATGTGTGCGTGCCATTTACAGCCGTGGCCCTAAGGGCACAACACACAAGCATACACTCAGTGGCACATAGACACACACACAACATACTCACGTGCACGCGCGCACACGCACACACACACACACACACACACACACACACACACACACACACACACACACACACACACAC
>JAOPJH010071301.1:0-10643 GCA_027122575.1 Merluccius polylepis
TCATCGTCTTTCCGTCCCGCCTCGTTCTGTGATTGGATATCACATTTTCGCAAATTCTTGCGAGAGAAACAGGCCATTGCCACCAGACTGTCTGGCAGATCGAAATTTCGAGCGCGCAAGGCAGTATGGGTATACCCAGGCTAGCGGGATACACTTCTAAACAGCGATTTTAATATTATATATTAACCATTGATGGCTCTATAGAGAGGAGTGGTGCTGCCCAACAGTTACGCTTGGAAGCCCCGTCTCCTGGGCAGGTACGGGACGTCCCTGGCAGGCGGACATTATTGTCAAACGTATATCGAACACGGGGGAACTCCGCCCATCCGGGCCAGTAAATGTTGGCAAATTAACCTTTTTTAGTCTCAACAACAATATGCAATGGCGAAGGCTTTATTTCTCTACAACTGTTTGTCCGTTCTGGGCTACTGTACAAACATGGTGGTGCAACATAGCGGCATCCATGGAAGGCGACCCGCTCACCATGTAGATATAAACGGCTCATTCTAAGTGAACGATAACACAATGATTATTTTCAGGTCATTATACACTAATTAAAACATACTTATGAATATTATATTCAATTTCTACCAAGTCCGTTCCACTAGATGCCACACAATTCTACACACTGGACCTTTAATAGCCAATTACACGCTAACAGATCCCTGCCACAAGCCACAGGATTTGGTCAAAACAAATATGAAGCAAAAGAAAGTGAAAGGCCACGTTCCGTAGCAAAACAGGAAACACTGCGTACCTCCACCCCTCGCACTTTTTGTTTCCGGCCCAGGAGCTGTGCAGTCTCCCCTGAGAAGTTTGGCTATAGCATTGTCGAACTTCTGGATCCACGATTAATAATGGCAACCAATATGTTGGTTTTGTTGTTTATATCTTAAGCAACTGAAAAACAAGTTTCTTCCCAAGCATCAATTAATTGTCAATAATCTACCCTAATGGGTAGCAACCTGCTTAAACCTTACATTACAAATAAGACACACTATAAAAAAATACATACTACATTTTCAAAGTGACAATTGTCTTAAAAATGGTTTAATTATATTATGCTGTATCTAGACATGGGTTACATCAAGAGCACTGAATCCAAATAATATCCATTGCAGGTTACTTTCATATATTGGACTTTCATACAAACAACATGTTTGATTTAACTGCATGGTATGCACTCAAATGTTATTCAGAGCAAAACAGAAATCTGGCGTTGTGGAACTGAAAATCCTTGTGGATGGTGTTGGTTCAGGGTCCCCAACATGCTCTCTGGGACAGGTCCCTAGATGGCACTGTGAAACATTGTTGATTTCACCCGCAGAATAAAAGTACCCAAGTTTCTCTCTGTATACCTCACTGCATGTACTTCTCTTCCCTACTCTGCTTGCCTTGGCCCAAGGTTAGAGAAGGAGAAAGCAGACAGACAGTCAAAATTGTCCTCCAAACAGTTTCAAACAGAGAGTCGCAGACTCTCAGCTATTACACATTGAAAGAGGCACTTGCACTGGGGGATGAAACCTCTTTACGACGATACGAAAGCAGAATCACGCACAGTACCGCTTTAAAGAAGCAACCCAAATGGTACGTCTTTGATGCTTTTGTAGTGATTGAGTCGTCTTGAGGAGGTCGGAAGACTGCAATAAACAGAATGATTATTCGGTGAGTCGACCTTGCCCGAGAAACCGGGTAAAAAAGAAAACCGAGGACAGGGTAAAAAAATATGTGTTATATTCTTTCTAGCCAAAAAGAAAAGCAGTCTGCTGCCCATTAGAGAGCTCGGCAGAATTGCTGCGCTTAAAACGTTTTCCATTTTGTTTTTGATTATTCCATATAGCCAGTATTCTCATTCATTTACTTGGCAGAAAAGTCATTTTCTGCCCAGTTAGCCGCGCGCTACAGCGATTAGGTCTGGCATAATGGGCCCCAGCTCTGCTGCTGAATCACTGACGATGATAAAGGGCCATCACAACTAGTGGGGGGGGGGGGGGGGGGGGATATGCATATGACTGCAGTTGGCTATTAAAGCAAGGCAAGGCAAGTTTATTTATACAGCACAATTCATACACAGAAGCAATTCAAAGTGCTTTACATAAAACAGATACAAAAGAGCATAAATAGAAAAATTATATATATTAAAAAAAAATAGGAATAAGGAATAAATACCACATAAAGGCATAAAGCCACGTAAAAAAAAACATAAGAGGCATAAAAGAATAAAAGCCACAGTGCATTTCAGAGTCAGAGTGCAGTTATTAGCAGCAGTTAAGTTTCAATTAAAGGCAACGGTGAACATAAAGGTTTTTGAATGTTTTGAATGTAGCCAGAGTTGGGGCTGATCTAAGATCTTTATTTTATTCCAACTATGTGTAAGCGTAATAACTGAATGCTGCTTCACCATGTTTAGTTTTAATCCTAGGAACAGCACTGTGCTGTACTCTGACGTGTAAACGCTTGTTGCTCTTACATGCAGAGGTGTGGGTATTTATTCCCATGTGTGCCCATGTTTGTATGTCCACATCTGGTGGTGTTTGATCCCTCAACATTTGATTAGATAATGCAGTGACCGAACACGCAACCACCGGATGCTTTATAAGGGGTTGGGGGTGGTTATTAGGGATGCACCGCTCAACCGGCCATTAACCGGAACCAGCCGGTTTTTGCTCCTCGGATGAGTACTCTCAATTCGCAGCTGATCTTCTTACATATTCTGACAAAGTGTTGCTTGTCGGGGATTTTAACATTCATGTGAATAATCTGCCTGCTTCTCTCGCAAAGGTGTTCCTGTCTATTACAGATACGTTTGGTTTCAAACAGCTTGTCCAGCGCCCTACCCACAACGGTGGAAACACACTGGATCTTGTTCTGACCCGCGGTGTTGACATTTCAGACTTGGCTGTCTCACCTTATACCTCAGCTTTATCTGACCACTTTTTGGTCACATTCCAGGTGCTGCCGACGGGCAGCCTACCCCTGCTGCCCAGGCTATGTTTTTTCTCGCCCTTTGGGGGGGCTGGGGTTAGGGGGTGTCAAATGTGTGGCCTGTGAAGCCCTTTGAGACTGTAACTGTGATTAAGGCCTATACAAATTGACTTGACTTGAATTCAAATAAATATAAAACATTTAATTGATGACAAACTTTATTGAAACCCCAACAAAACACAGCATGGAGGAATTAAAGGAACATTAGATTTCTTCCAATTGATTCCTCCTTCCTGCTATCATCATCCACTGGCGACAGTGGCGGGTCAATAAAACCGGGACAGGACTTGGCAGGGACCTAGCAATAATGATATAACGATTTTTGAGTGCCGATATGAATTATATATCGTCATAATACATATGAAATGTATTGCTATTCTAGAAATATTGCGATTCTGTAAATATTACGATACGATAAGGTTGGGGTTCAGGTTCTACAGGTCCGTCATTGTTTTTTAAATGAACATGTCCGAACCAAACGTAGTTTAGATGCGAATTGGCTACAGGCGGACGCACTAAAGTGCCCTCTGTAGGACGGTACCATTCATTTGCTTCTACTACGATAAGAATGAGAAAAAAAATGAGTCAACCTGATGATACAAGTTTTGCAGAAGCAAAGAATCGCAATACTCACATGAATCGATTTCTTCCCCCCTATCCTAGTGGATGAAGGAAAATATTACAAAGTACCAAAAAAAACTGTGTGTTTCTGTTACAAATTCAAAGCAAAGCGTTCATGCATGTCATCGAGCTAAGAACAAATCTTTGTAATCAAATTTTTTTAATGAAACCAAGTATACACTTTGTGTGATAACACGGTTTTGTTTTATCGAGTAGCACAGTGTGACAAACAGAGAAGACTAAATATTGCTTAACAGCGGGGGTGAATTATGTAATGGGGGGTGCCAACACTACCAATATCACAGCTGATGGGGATAGAATTGACTGGTGTTGGTAAGAACCATGCTGGTGATGGAGCACATATTTAACTTTCCCCCCGCGGGGTCAAGAGTTGCACCTACTGGTTTTCAACATACGGAGAGCAAGGTCAAACAGGACCACAGAGGAACACCACCAGATGGCCACACTACAGATGTCACCAAGTGCTGCGCACACACACACACACACACACACACACACACCCTTAAATTATTAAAAGAGGGAGATTTAGAGAGAACGAGTCAGGGCCAGAGCTCAGAGCAAGCACACACATAGACAAAACTGTATCTGGCCACTGTATTTGAAATACAGTTGCCAAGACACAATATGGTAATTAAACAGACATCTCTTTTCTTTTCAAAGTCAAATCAAGATTGTCATTAAACTCATCGCCCACTAGTAACAATACTTTCCGTCTGCACTACCTTGAACAAAGCAAATAAGTCAGATAACAAATGGGTCTTTACCTACGATGATACGCCATGGCTATCGTTAGCAACATCACAGGCGTGCTTATTGATATTCTCTTTCTCTCTCTCTCACACACACACAAAGAATAGACCTCAGAGCAAGCTGAGATATATAGTATACTGTACTGCGGAGCAAGCTCAGCGGTGCATACAAGATCACATTTAGTCTCACCACTATTGAATGAGATCCAATCTAAATCGATCCCCTGAACTACCGGCTCCACAGAGTGGCTCCGTCCATTAAAGGGAAGGGGAGGGGGGGGGGGGTACATTGGCCAAACCACGGATTCATTGAAGGGAAAACATTTTTAAACCAAAAAATAATTGGAAAAAGACCCAGTGGCCAACTGAGCTCCCTGATCCCAAAGCAGGAAGGAAGGGAGGTGAAAGGTCAGAACAGCAGCTAGAGCTTTCCCATTCCCTATCCCATGGGAAGGTCTTCTTTCTCCGGTCTAACTAGGCCACTGGACAGCCCACAGCAAGGCTGGTGCCAGCTTAATGGAAACCCGTAGCTTCTGTGTGAGAAAAATCTATATGACAGACACACACACACACACACACAGTTAATGAGCACGCCATATGCTAGCTGGTGTGTCATGTGCTGCATACTTTCCCACAGGGAATTGAACCGTGCACACCCAGGGCCAGTGACATCCTGTTGCCTTTTTTCCTTCTTTCTTTCACATGAATCTATAACTCCCAACAGCGTAAACATTTGGAACGACACACGCTTTAACAATAGCACGATAGAGCCACGCACCACCAACATTGTATATCCATCAAGAAAATATCCTATAAATATTGTTAACCGTGTTGCCAATATCGGACCTGTGCCTTGCAGATGAACTAAAAAGAGGATATCATGGAGTACTGTGTATTCTGTCCAACGACGGCCCCCTTTTCATCAAGATCAACTTACTAACTTTACTCCTAAAACTAAGCTGTCAGACCCACGACTAAAAGTGAGATTGGGGAACGTAACAGTGCTGGATATTATACAAAAAGCCAATAAAACTTCAGGATATAAATACCTATTCTGGGACACCGTCCAAAACATACTGTGCATATTGTAAACACTTCATCGGTGGGAATATTTGGCACTAGTCCATGGAAAAAAGAAAAAAAAAAGTGGAGCACGATAAAATGTCTACTCGTAGCGGCTAACAACATTCAACTTAACTATTAGGACTTACATGCCTCGTCCACTACAGACGCTCAATGATACCTGACATCTTATATCTGGTCTTCCCGGTGTTCAAAGCCTATGCGAGTGTTTGGCCAGCCTGCGTGTAGATATTAATAGCATTGCAACGTGCTTGTGAAGGGAAAGGAGTGCGCCGGAATGCAGAGATGGAGGGAGAGGGAAAGGTGGCTGGAAAGCTCCCTTAGCTTAAGATACCGGGAGGTTGTGGTTGGCTTCGACCCCGTTGGCAGGCTGACCGTGACACAGCACAAAACAGGAGCGTGGCCATATAAAGTTAGGAGGAAGCTCAAGGCCAAAAAAAGAAAAGCGGTACTAACAGCAATAATATCTTAATGTATGATCTCCAGCAGGGGGGTCATAGGAGTGAGCCACAACAACCCTGGAGATGCATCTCCGGGGGAAACGAAGACGACATGTACACCTGGCATTAACATGCATCTTGGACGATCGGATTACAAGTGGACAGCGCTAAATACATTTTCCTTTCCTTTCCATTTTCCTGTTATCGGAGTATAAACAAAGGATCGCATGGGAAGCAGTGGTGATGAGGGATGTAAAGCGGTGGACTGACAGATCAGAGGCCAAGCTACAGGACGCTCTGAGTGATGTCGACTGGGACATGGTCCAATCCCATTCCAGTGACGTCAGCGAGTTTACAGATGTTACGCTAGCCGACACCATCGTCCCCGCGGTGAGAGTTAGCTCCTTTCCCAATCGAAAAACCGCGGCTTGACAGATCCATCCGTGACACTTTGAACGCCCAAACCGCTGCTTCTTTGTTTTGGCGCCGTCGTGGTAGAACGAGCTCCCTGCTGCTTTCGCTCACCAGAAATGTTTGTGAATTTTTTTTGAACTTTTTAAAATGTTTTTAATATACAGAACAACACAGGGGATATACAACATGAAGGATATAATTCAATCATCGATACATTAGTCATGCTTTAAACGGATTTAAAAAGGTCTTCACATATACGTTACCATTTACTAAGAGTTAATATCAAAGTATAGTGGACACTTTTGAGTTGGACTACAGTATCCTAGTTTAGTCTACAGTTTTATGTGTAAAAAGATCTTGAAATGTTTGTGGTGTTTGTTTTCTCTTATGGACTTGAATTACTGGCAGTTGTGTCCATGTGCACTTTATTTTCATACGATGATATGTGAGTTGTGCAGTGGCCGCTGAGTTCAATATAATGTGATGTACAAATTAGACTACCCAGGTGGTACACACAGGAAGTTGTATTCATTTCAGCTCTATTTTTTAAATTTTCAGTAAATTAAGAGTATTGCAATGTATCCCAATGTATCATGATACAATCGTATCGCGATACGCATCATATCGTGAGGTCCTTGCCAATATCCAGCCCTACTAGCTTCCGCAAGAGTTCACCTGGACTCTGCATGGCCTCCCTCCTCTAGCCTGCCTTTACCACCTCAGGCAGCCGAAGACATTCAGTCTCCCTGAGGATCCTCAGGTCCTTCTACTCTGGAGCTGCAGACTAGAGCATCCTGACAGGACGAATCACTGCCCGGTTTGGCAACAGCTCCGCTCAGGTTAGGAGGGCCCTGCAGAGAGTAGTGCGCATTTACTGTAAATATGTGGTGCAACTGTCTGTTATTATATGGGCAATATTATTCTAGAATAGTGTTAGGACTAATACAACTGCACATCATTCTGGGGTGTCACAGGGAAATAGTTCCAGCTAACCCTGAGCGGGGGAGCAGTGCTTTGCAGCAGTTGCGTCGGGCCCAAAGCCAACAAGAGGTTTCACCAGGATTCAATCTCATTCTGTCTGTTTCGGCTAAACATCCAGTTATCTTTCCTGTCCTTTCCTTTTGAGATATTTGACGAAGGCTCCATGACCGAAGATAACGAAAAGTCCACACTATCCCCTGAAATTGATCTGATGCAGCATTTACGTCATCACAGTGAAAAGCTCTGGTCACTGCCTACCTAGCCTTGAGTTAGTTTGAAGAGCTTATTATTTATTTGTTAGATTGATTTGATTTGTTTTAAGATGTTACAATGTTATAAAGAGAAGGAAAATTAGTTTTGCATAGTTTATGCCTCGTGAGAGAATCGAATCGTGAACCCAATACTGAATCGTGAGCCAAGTGAATTGTTATACCTCTACATCAATTCTAGTTTAGTGATACAAAGACATGCCAGCCGGTATACCGGTTTTAATTTCCCATACGATTTCATTTTTTTAAATTGTATGCCTTGTAGATTTGTTCGTTTGTGGGCACTATTGGAGAAATCTGCCTAGCCAGGGCAGTCCGTATGAGCTTACTTGTGTTGGACAAAAGATACAGCAATGGGAGCTGCTAAGAGAATACTGTGATATACCGTGAAATCTGTGAATCCTGAACAATACCGTGAATTTTTGGTCATACCGGCTGTTTTTTGTACCAATTTGTTTGCCTGATCCTCAGAGGATCATTTGTTTCAACGCTCAACTTCTTCAAAGGCAACCATGCCATCTGGTAACTTCTTTTAATCTACGTTCTCAACTATCTGCTTCCGCCATAGAAACAACACCAACAGCAAATACAACAGTTTGTAACAGGCCATGTGTGAACACAGGCTGTGTTCATGGATCATTTAGGTCTGGGTCTGGTAACTAATGATATGAATTTTCCATGATTTGACCAAATGATTTATTATCAACCATTTAGAAAAATGTGTTACGATTAATTGACTATTTAAACATGTGTTCAGTTTCAGCCCTAGTAATTAATAGTTGTCGACGACGTAATTCAGGCTGAGATGTTGATCACTGCACACTCAAAGGAAAGAGTTCGCCTTTATCTGACTTTTCTTTATAAAGTAAAACAGGATTATGTCTGCGTGTGGCTTAGATGCAAACGAAGCACTCCTTTAAATGGAACGCATCAACAAGGCAAAGCACTAGTAACTAGCGCTCCCTGTTACAGACACGCCATACCGCATACCGGCTGCAAATCTGTAAAATATTTAACAACAGCATTTGTCAAGACCTATAATAAAAAGATGCATTTGTCCTCCATAGCCTACAGACTCCAATATCTCCAGTCCCCTGTTGTCGACCTTAAGTAAAAAACATAAAAAGCAACTATTGTATTTACTTTTTCGGTAGAAACTTAAAAGTAAAAGTATTCATAGTGTAACATTTACGATATGTGGTTGCCTCATTGCGTTCAGGAATTATCCCTAATGCATAATTTATCAGCTGTATTTACGCATGGCTGGTTTCAGCCAAGCAAGACTTCCTTCATTTCATGCTAGATCTGAGACCAACATATAAAGAGAGAGACCAACATATAAAAATAAACCCTGACAGGCAAGTGCCGCAACAGCCAAATCATTTCTACCACTATTGTAAAAAGATTGCGATTGATCCATCGCATATTGATCTCGTCAAACCGAGATAAAATTGGAAAGATAACGGATATTCACGCTCCGTAATAAAGTGATCTTCAGTGGGGAACTAATGGGACAGTCCACGGTGGATCAAGTGGTGTTAGATTAACACAGAAAAGCCGAAGCAATGGTATTAAAGCGGGGGGGAAAGAGAGGTGTTACAGGTTCAGCTGACACCGCTAGGTGAGTTGGACTGCTGAGTGTGCCTCAGCATCGCTCTATTATGGAGCGCAAATATTTGTTTAATATCCAAATATTATTTTTAACATTGCTTCTAATGTGATGGTTGGATTTAGCCTATGGATCTATTGCACCCGTCACTTCAATTTGCTTCCGTAAGCCTGTTACCGCAATGGCGTGTAAAGCTGGAAAATGCACTAACCGTTCCTGTGGGCAGTGTGAACTGTGACCGTGATTTCTCTACCATGAACTGGGTACTGGGCTACAAATCACAAAACTCGTGATTACTTTTGATGGCAATATAAATCTATCCTTAAATTTAAGAATTTACTAAATTTGGTAAATTAATCTTAAACTTTTGGTACGTGAAAACAGGTCTCAGGAACAGGCTGCAAGGAGGGGAGGGCTGCATGAATATTTCTATAAATGGGCCTGTGGCAAAATCTCCATATCATGATGCCATGGTGACATTTTTCTCCAAGCCAAGGAAGATAAAGCAATGAATCGTGCACACATGATGTGCTAATGTTTTGCAAAGGTCATAGGTTAGACAGCTTATTTGTATGCAATACATGCAACTTATTAAGTCATCCTCTCCTTGTGATCACTTTGTTTTAAGTCTTGAATATACCGAGCAAACAAAGATTTGAACGCAAATATAAATTGACCGCCTGCTGCGGCATCTGAAACTGACCGCACCAATATGCCATCCCGCCTGTTTAGGGGTTTTCCGGTGCGTACTACCGGGCAAAAAATAATTTCTAGGGGAAACACTGCGATCATCGGTGGACTAACAATGACTAATAATAATAATAATTATAATAATAATAATAATAAACAATGAATTGTATATTAATTGCCGAAGAATTGTCTCCTGCAAATAGCTAATTGTGAAAGGTTGCAATTAATGCATACAAAATTAAACATTTTAGTACACCTGTTACGTTAAAATCTAATTACAAACCGTTACTCAGCAATGATTAACCGTAATATATCACAATATCGGGGAAAATAATATTTTTTGTTTTTTATCATGCAGCCCTACAATGGCTAGTGACTTCACTTACAACTAATCGTCATGCCATCATGTATTAGACTAAAATTTATATTTTGGCCTTTTCTGTCCTGTATGTGCCTTTCATTATCATTATGCCATAAGAATTGGCTGTAATTGCACAAATTAGCAAAATAATTGACTATGGTTGTCCAGGTTTGTGTTTTTGTGAACTTGAGGTTGGCGCTATGTGACCAAAAGTAAAATAAAATGAATGACTACATCAAATTGTTCACTTGTAGTTTACTTTGTAGAAGCCTACCCTTGATGGCTTGTAGCCATATTAGTATCATCGGTGTGTGTGTGTGTGTGTGTGTGTGTGTGTGTGTGGGTGTGTGTGTGTGTGTGTGTGTGTGTGTGTGTGTGTGGGTGTGTGTGTGTGTGTGTGTGTGTGTGTGTGTGTGTGTG
>JAOPJH010071375.1:0-10630 GCA_027122575.1 Merluccius polylepis
ATATACATATGACTTTCATGTTACAGATGCCCATCTCTATTCGTCCACTTCCTTAAAGAGATATCTCAACCCTAACCCTAACCCTAAACTACTAAACCTGTTGTTATTTAATGTGTCTTGCTCCTACGGAGGCCCCTGAGGCCCAGACCGGACGAAACCGGAGTTACTGTGCCGGAGAGGACGAGTTAATATTATTATTATGATTATAACTTTGTTAAATAACGAATAATAAAAATCACTGTTTTATACCAACGCTTACAAGCAAAATAAGGGTTACTGTTAGTTTACCGCCAGCCTCTGAGGTCTGCTGTCAGGGGTTAAAGACATTTATGAAATATATTATTATTAAACATATTATCAAACATATGATTCTTAAAGATATTATTATTAAACATATTATTACTGACGTTTCTCAAGATGGCAGCCAAGGCACCAGGAAGAAACAAACAGCAACAGACAAACAGAAGCAAAGAAACAAAGCCAGAACCGGGGGGGGGGGGGCGCTGTGAGGGGCCCCCAGGCGCTGTGTGGGGGTTCCCAGGGGGGCCTACCTTTGGACCGTGTACAGCATTGTGAAGACCAGACCCGCAATCACCGGCCGCTTGTACTTGAAGAGCTTCGCCGCCGGCATGTCGCTCCTGGGGCGGTCGGGTCCCATCCGGACTACGGAGTTGGAGGTCCGGTACCGCGGACCCTGGACGCGCGGGCTAAACTTGACCTCACCGGGATATCTCTAGACTTGGTCCGTCCGCGTCGTAGAGGAGGGTCCCGGTGGCCCGGGGACATGGGGCATCTCCCGACGCGCGTCTTTTACGCCAAACGCGCGTGTAGCGACAGCCAAGCAACACGTCCGCCGCCCGCCCGGTTCCTCCTGGTTCCTCTAGGTTCCTCCAGGTTCCTCTAGGTTCCTCCAGGTTCCGCAGCCAGCGGTCCGACACGCGGAGGCGCCCACTCAGCACGACGCTGTCACACCTGCTGCTCCTCAGCCCGAGATGAGGCGCACTCAGCGACACCTCAGCAGCTCATTCTGGCAGGAAGGAAACGCTGCCGACTAGAATGCAACATCGCATGTGATGAAAACCTCATGCATGTCAGGGAGGAGATGTCATGTCATGAGCTCCTCCTCCACATGAAGTCAATATACTGCACGTTGTTGAAGCAAGGGCAGCTCAACCTGACAGGAAAGGAAAATCTATCAGAATTAACTACATTTACATTTAAGATTCAAGATTCAAGTAGAAAAACATGTTTCCCTGTACAATGGAATTCTTGCTTTGCTGTCCGCAGAACGCCAACCAATGTAAAATGTACAATACTAAAAATATATACAATATATACTGAATAAAATGTACAAGATAACAAGGTAGTCCATGATTATAATCTCCTATGCGTTGTTTAGGAGCCTGATGGCAGTGGGAAAGAAGGAGATATTAAGTTTGGCGGACCTCGTGAAGGGTCCGTGCTGGGGTGGGTGGTGCTGGGGTGGGTGGTGCTGGGGGGGTGAGGATCGCGCTGGTCTGGAGGAAAGGGCACAGAGGGAGTCCAAGGAGGACGAGAGGGAGGATAGCAGGGTCCAGGAGGCTTCCTCCGGGGGACAGAAGAGAGAATTGTTCATCTCTCTTCTGTCGCGGATGGCGTCGTTCTCCCTGATGGATAAAAAAAATAAAATAATAAATGGGTTGCCCAAGTAAAGTCTACGTGTGGGAAACACACGTGTGTATCTGCGTTGGCGTCTATGGGCTGCTCCTGTAGGCGCGTGAGTTCGGTAAATGCTGGAGCTCTCTAAGGTTGTTGTCCGTGACAGTTGGTGAGTAAGATGACCTCTAGCCTTCTGAAAAAAAACGGAAAAAAAACATGAGCATAGCGGTTGTGACATTTGCTTCCCATCCCTTGCAGTTGGCTTGTCAATAGTGCGGTTTTGCAATACTGCGGTGAGATTCTCAGGGTTGCCACGAGGGGACCAGAACCGATGGTACGTTCTACGTACGATAGAGTAGGCAATATTTTTCGAGGCCCTGTATGATACGCCTATGGTGTCCGTCGGTATTGGTCCAAATTTCGAGGGGCTACAAAAAAGGCCTTTTCGTTTCATTTCTGTATGCGGGTCGTTCTAGACGGGTTTTCCTAGGACCTGATGCAGCCCATTCGATTGTTCATGTTTTTTGACAAACGACCGTCATTTTCTTTGTAATTAAAGGCGAGGCAGTGATTTCACTCAGAACCTTGTGCACCAATTTGACCGTTTTTCGCGGGCTATAAAAAATTCCTTATCGTTTTACTTTTCTGTATTCAAGTCGTGGTAAGAGACTTGGAGGTGTGATAACCTGCTGCTGTATCACCTGCTGTATCACCTGGGTGTATCACCTGGGTGTATCACCTGGTGTATCACCTGGGTGTATCACCTGGGTGTATCACCTGCTGTATCACCTGGGTGTATCACCTGGGTGTATCACCTGGGTGTATCACCTGGTGTATCACCTGGTGTGTCACTGTGATCAGAAGAGAGGCTGGAGGGAGAAACACCCCAAGGAGACTCAGGCTAGTGGAGGGATTCAGCAAAGGTGGGAGGGGAGCGCATATCAATTGGCAGAGACAAAGAAAAAGGTTTAAAGTAAAGAGTAAAATTAAACAAAAATAAATATCGCTTAAAAATACAGTGTTTGTAAAATAAATATGTTGCTAACAGCAGTAGAAATTTAAGGTAGGGACTGTTATCTGCTTAAAGATGCTTAAAAATGGGAGAGAAGAACAGCTATCAGGCATTAGATGGCCACAGGAAGGGACATTCGATGCAGAAATGTGCCGGGACATGGAAGTAATGCTGAGAAATCACAAGGTTAACAAAACAGGAAGGAAAATAAATAAAATAAAAAGGGAAGAGAGAAAAATGAGTTTTAGCCATGTTCCAAAAAGAAGGAGTACAATGGAGGCAGAGAGAAAAGATAGTAAGGGAAATGGTTAGTAGGGAAACATACAGGGAGCAGAGGGAAAGGGAGACAGGGAGCAGAGGGAAAGGGAGACAGGGAGCAGAGGGAAAGGGAGACAGGGAGCAGAGAGAAAGGGAGACAGGGAGCAGAGGGAAAGGGAGACAGGGAGCAGGGGGAAAGGGAGACGGGGAGCAGAGGGAAAGGGAGACAGGGAGCAGAGGGAAAGGGAGACGGGGAGCAGAGAGAAAGGGAGACAGGGAGCAGAGGGAAAGGGAGATGGGGAGCAGAGAGAAAGGGAGACGGGGAGCAGAGAAAAAGGGAGACAGGGAGCAGAGAGAAAGGGAGACAGGGAGCAGAGAGAAAGGGAGACGGGGAAATCGAGAGTATGTTTCCCACTCTCCCACGGTGAATCATAAAGTGCACAGGCAACAGATAGACAGGACATTCCTCTATTCTAAAGTGACATATAAACATATAACATATATAAAGTAACAGCTTAAACATATAAACATATAAAGATAGCCAGTAAAAGATAAGATATAACAATGAAATGTGCAATGTAGGAATTTACTGACAATGATTATAAGTAGTAGCATAGTACTGAATAAGTTATGGTAGTGCAAATGGCAATTTGTGACATTAGCAGTGCAGTCCCAGTGCAGTGCAGTGCAGTCAGTGCAGACAGTCAGTAAGACAGCCAAAAACAGTTTGTTTGGTAAGTGATGATGATAAAAAAGTAGAGTAGTGCATAGTCCAAGAGACATCTTGTTGTGTGTGTGTGTGGGGGGGGGATTTCAGCTTCCTGCCCGTCTGGAGCATATGGCTGGAGGAGGGAGTGAGGGGAGAGAATTTAGTTTTCTGACGGCCTGGTGAATGAAACTGTTTCTGTGTGTGTGTGTGTGTGTGTGCGCGCGTGCGTGTGTGTGTTAGCACTTGGCTTGTTCAAAAGTCCATGAGTGTATGGAGTGTGTGTGTGTTAGCACTGTTTTAGGTGCTCTTACTTCAGTACCCGGGTACAACAACAGGCTGGTAGTTAAAGGGCTGTACCGGAGTCATCCATGCACTTGTTGTTTGTGTTGCTCCATAAGACACTGGCGGGTATCAGTACATGTTGTTACTTGGGAGTCCAGTGCTATAACAAACTGGATTGCCCAGCTGGTTATATGTGAAAACTCTCGGGGCTCGTCTTTCTCTCACTGGTCGTTGGCATCCTTGTTCTGTTTCACTATTGTTTTCACTTGGAACAGGTGACAGTGAGGCTGGCATTCTCTCTTCCAAAGCACTTTCCTCCTGAACTATCACTTCCCCTTGGCCTGATGTCTCCTCTTCATTCAGCATGTCTCCTCTGTCCTGAGCCTCTCGCAGCTGGGATATGTCTTGTTGCTGATGCTCAGCATCCTTTGAGGGTCCTGTGAGTTCCCTGTCAGCATCATCTCTGTCTGTGTTTACCTGAGGCTGCATCACAGGCAGAGGCTGATCCCTGGACATATGATAGTACCCATAGTCATCGTCAGCACTATCATCGTCTTCTTGGTTTGGTTCTTCCCTGTCTGTACTGGTCTGAGCTGTGACTTGTCTCTTTGGTTTGGCAGGTTTTAGCTGGATCTCTAGGGGCAAGTTGTCGCATGGCAACAGGTGCAGAATTCTACTTCCTCTCCCTTTACCTTGCTCTGGCAGTACTTCATATATTGGCATATCTTTTCCCACTGACTTTGTGGATGCAATCTTCCCAGTGGTTCCGAAGCTTCCCTGTTCCCCCTCTGGGTGTCATATTCCTAACGAGGACCCGGTCACCCTTGTGCAACACAGAACTCCTTACTTTGTTGTCATGGTTTCTCTTGCTCCTCTCAGAACATGTCTTTGCATTTTCTGTTGTGATCTTGTATGCCTCTTGCATCTGTTGTTTCCATTTTTTCATGTATTCTCAATGATCAGTATTCCCTGTCTCAGTGGTCAAGCCGAACAGCAAGTCAACAGGTAGTCTTGGTGACCTCCCAAATAGGAGATAGAATGGAGAGAAGCCTGTGACTTCCAATTGAGTGCTGTTGTATGCATAAATTACTTTATGCAATGACTCTTTCCAATTTGACTTCTGCCTCTCAGTCAGCGTTTTCAGCATTTGCAGTAGTGTTCTTTTCAGCCGCTCAACTTGTCCGTTACCTTGTGGGTGGTACGATGTTGTTCTTGAGCCCATCACTCCACAGTTCTTCTTCAGCTGTGCAAATAACTGATTTTCCAATTTACCTCCCTGATCGTGGTGGATTCTCAAGGGGAAACCAAACTTCAGTGCATAATCATTAAACATCTTGTCAGCAACCGTCTTGGCAGATTTCAATGTCGTGTCATATGCTTGTGCAAAGCGCGTGTAATGATCGACTATCACTAATATGTGTTCATATCCACCTTTACATTTGTCTAAATGCAGAAAGTCAATGGATACCAATTCGAATGGCTGGGTCGTGACAATGGAGGTGAGAGGAGCTCTTGTTTCTCTACAGGGCTTCTTCTGTTTGAAGCAGGCACAGCTTTGAGACATGTAATGCTCCATCTCTCGCTGCATGTGTGGCCAGAAGAAACGATCTTGAACGAGTGATGTTGTGCGTTCCAGACCTTGATGTCAAATCAGTCAATCAGTCAATTTCCAGTATCTATTGGTGCTTGTCAGTCCATGTAATTGGCTTATGTGAAGGTGCCCCTCTGTTCTTCCCCTTTAGTTTCCTCGTCCTTCCATTACTGTCTTTCTGTTTATCTGCTTCCGGGTCCACTTCGAGCAGGGCATACAGTGGTCCCGCCATGCGGGAGAAGTCCGTAATGTACTGTCGGTAGTAGCCCAGTAGTCCCATGACTGCCCTCAGCTCCCCCACAGTCTTTGGCCTCTTCTCCTTTAAAACTCTCATGGCAAGAGTATCAGCGGGGTCCACTTTACTGCCCTCAGCAGACACAATCCGTCCTAGCGGACCTCACGCCTGAATACTTCAAACTTACTGGGCTTCAGCTTTATTCCGTGCTGCAGTAGTCGCTGTAGCACTGTCCTCACATCCTCCACGTGGTCCTCGAATGATCTACTGAAGACCAGGGTGTCATCTAAGTATGGAACACAGATCTCGTCCCTCAAACCTTCTAAACATTCTTCCATGCAGTGCTGGAAGTCAGCTGGAGCGTTCATCAGGCCAAATGGAATTCTGATCCATTCATAGAGACCCCAGGGAGTCACGAAAGCGGTCAAGGGCCTGCTCTCTTTTGCCATGAAGCCCTGATGGTAGGCTTTCCCCTTGATCCAAGAGGGAGAACCAGGAGTTTCCTCCTAGGCCATCCATGATGTCCTGCACTCTGGGAATAGGCTGGCGGTCGGGGAGACTCTTTCTGTTCACTTCACGGAAATCAATACACAGTCGTAGACTCCCATCTTTTTTTCGAACACAGACGACTGGTGATGCGTACGGTGAAGTAGACTTCTCCACCCAGCCCTGTGCGATGAGGTTATGCAAGTAGTCTTTCATTTCCCGGTACAATGGCTTAGGCACAGAAAGGTATGTTTTCGCAAACAGGTTCAGTATCTTTCAGCGATATAAGTTGCAGTTTTTCTATGCAGCCAATATCATCATCTGTTCTCGAAAAGGAGGCCAACTCCTCTCTCAACATCTTGTGAACTTCCCCTCTCTCTGGCTCGCTGAGGTGGCTCAGATTAACAGGCGGGTCCCATACATCACCAGTAGCTTGATTCTTTTCGACTCTGATGTGATTCAGCGTGGCTGGAGGTGGAGGGCGGGACAACTCTAGTATGGAGGCTGGATAAACTGCCTGAATATGCTGGACAGTCCCGATCATAGTTCTCCCTGGCACTATGTCATGGTCTGTCGGGTTCTGCAAGCTTACGGTAATAGATGGTTTGGTACTTTTAATCACTTTTCCAAGCGTCTCGCAGAATTCGAGTCCCTCTGTCCAGCGGGGGTTCACATCGAGCTCAAAGATCAGTGTGGCATCTTCATGTGGTGAGTGCATATGCACGTGGCACTCAACTTGGACAGTGTTTGGGTATGTTGATCCTCTCCTTTGTCTTAACAACATACTCATGTTTCTGTGCAGCACTTACTTGTTCTACAAAGGCTTGTGCTTGGTTCGGCTCAAGATCAGGAAATACTGCCCTTACTGTATGACCCAGCCGTTCCCTGTTAGTAGCGTTGGACGGTTTCAATTCACTGTCTATAATAAGCTCAATGACATTAGAGCCAATTATCGGCCGAACAAGCTTACTCCCCTTCATTACAAGTGTGGGGACGATAACTTCTGTGGTGGGTGCTCCCCCTGAAGCTAGTCTGAAAGTTATCTCTACACACCCTGCATATGGCATGTTCTCCCCATTTGCTGCCACTATGTCTAGAGTGTCTGCGGTGTCCAGCATTTCAGAAATGTCTCTTAGTCTTGTGTCCGGTAAGTGCACTTCTTTCCATAGCTCATCAATTATTGTTACTTGGGAAGCTGAGTCCCACAAAGCATGAACCCTTTGAACTTGGATGTAACAGTCAATCAGATACTTTTTCCCTACCAATGGAGCCACTTTAGCCTGTTTTTCCCTCCTTGGGGTAGTGTTCACAGTCATACAGGAGGGTGGTGCACATTTTTCTCTGTGCACAATCCAATTATCAACTTGACATGGCTTAGAGCAGTAGAGCACTTTTTTACATGAAACACATTGCTTCAGTCTTACCCCTTCGCCCTTTTGTCCACAGTGCACACAGTGCTGGGACCCTGCTGTGTAACCGGTCACTCCCTGTCCCGTGTGAGCAACCTTTCCCCGTTTAAAGGATCACCTCCAAACTGTCTCTGTCCTCTAGCTTGACAACCAGCCAGGAAATGTTCACTGCTGCCACACCTGAAACAGTGCATGCAGTAGTCTTCAGCTCCACGCTGTTGACAGCCAAAACATCTTCTCATACGTCCACGATTTGGTGGTGGAAAGCTGTGCTGTGGAGCAAACCTCTGCTGATACTGGGCGGTCCCTCCTCTCTGTCCAGGGCCAGGAATGGACCAGTATCCCTGTGGCGGGTCCTGCATCTGCTGACCTTGGAACTGCTGAACTGATGCGCCATCTGGTCCTTCCGCTGGTGGGTGCTGTCTGGGCGTGTACTGGGGCTGTTGCATAGACTCCCTAATTTGTGACACTTCAGCTTTAAGATCTTTCAGTAGAGCCATCTCAGACTTCATCTCTTCAAGCTGGGAGAGTACCATAGGGGGAATTTTACCCGCATTTTGTTGAACAGCCGGTTTTTCGTTCTTTCCAACAGGAGCGTCGCTGGACTGGGCTGAGTGGATAGTGACAGGCCATTGTTGTCCTAACAATTTTCTCTTATTTTGCCTCTCTGCCTCACAGGCACATAGGCTGTGTTAATTTGTTCAAGTAACAATTCATCAGAAATGTCAGTTTGCTCAAGATATGGCTGGAGATCCCGTTTGATGCCGTCACTCTGCAGGCCAGTTAACACACCTCGGCTTCCTGTGAGGTGAACAAGATCTTCTGTCTCAGGTCGAAAGCACGAATAAGAAAGTTCTGTGGGGTTTCTTTGATGCCCTGAACCTCAGAGGTCAGCTGCTTATAGAGATCCGGGGCACTCTTCTCTTGGTAGTGAGAACGGAGTATCCGTCTTAATGTGGGTAAGGACAAGTTAGCTCTCCCTTCCAAATAGCTATGAAGTTGCATGCCAGCAGAAACGGCTCTTATCATCGCATCTACAATCTCGAGTTCTGGAAACCCTTTACTTAGACCATGTTCGATTTGACGAGCTAAACTTGAAAAAGTGAGCCGGCCTTTCTGCCCGGGATCCCCGATTTGGCCAGATATTTTAAAGTCCTTATGCCATGGGGGAGGTGCATGACTGTGGGCTGTGCTCTGTGTTGACTTCCTGCTGGAAACCATGTTGTTGATTTCTCTGTTCTCTTGCTTCTCTTTCTCACTCCGTTTCTGTGAGGTTGTCAGCTGAAGCTGCAAGGCCTCAATTTCTTTCAATATCCTTTCCTGCTTTTGGTCCTGTTTTTTCTGTTCCTCGTTTAACAGTGTGTCCTGTGAATTTACCTGTGCTAGTGTGTCAATTGTACTAGCTGCCTGGAGCTCAACAATTTTGTCTTGAAGATGGAGTAGGTCAGACATTCCCTGGTCCTCAAACTCTTCTAGCTCCACCCTCTGGATGTAGTTCGAGATTAGCGTAATGAGAGCTGTTGGACCCTTGCCAGTAACACACTCAAACAATGGTCAGGATCCCACTCTAGCCGGTTCACCACCTGCTCTCGATGTCTGGGTAGTTTAAAAGGACTGTGTGACGGTTGGGGACATCCATCTCTTGTAGAAGATGACCCACGTCGCACACGATCTCGGTAGGACCTCCACATGTTACGCCCCTGTAAAGGGGAAATAGAAAGAAATGAAACAGACACGATGTTGCTGGCTTCAAGTCCAAGGTGTAATGAACGAGCAAAATGCATTACATGTTCACCAAACTTCACAATACATAAAAGTCTGAACGACACTTCCAAAGCACTGCATAACAGAAAATACACGCACCATTCTTTTAACAGCCAATACTATAGAAAATATATGCATTTTATCTTCAATTAACTACAACAAATAAATATGTATTATCCCCTTAAGAAACTACACAATTGGAAAAATACACATACATTTACACAAACAGCATAATAGGCGTGCGTTGTCCAATACCGTCCCTACTGCCGTTATTCATTTAACCTTAAATGCACTTAAATACTATTCACTCTTGTCACACATAGTAGTTATGCACCTACACATTTAACAATCACTATATTCCTTAAACTGTAACACATCGACATTGCTATTTTAAACATACAATACAAAATTACCGTAATACGGACAAACCCCGCTTGAACGGCGCTGGGCACGTCTCTATCACGCTCTACTTGCGTGACCCAAGCTAGCAGCACGCTACAGCCGAGCCAACACTTTTGTGTTTGGGCTAACTAAATTCACTTGCTAAAACGACTTGCTAAAATCACTTTTGACACAGATATTTTACCATTGGTGTTTTTCTTGTAACCTAGAAGACGTGCACACAATTAAACATATTACAACCATTGTTCTTACCTGTAAAGGGGAAATAGAAAGAACAAAATGAAACAGACACAATGTTGCTGGCTTCAAGTCCAATGTGTAATGCACAAGCCGCGAGCAACACGCCCCCCCCACCTACAGGAAAAACACGGAGGACCAACGCAAAACCGAAAGGCTAGAGCAATCAAAACATATATCTATACAGAGCAATGGATTACAGATATCAACTGATAACTAGAAAATTCCCTCGGGGGAAATTTTGAAAGGGCCACGAGAGTGTGTACATTATGATGAGATTCTTCAGAGATTTCAAACAATTAATACTAGTAACATTATGATACATTATGGTGGCTGTGTGTTTTGGACTTAAAGGCATTGTGACGTAGATCTCGCCGGCGCAACAGGATTTAGGTCCGGTCGCGCCGTGTCGCGCACCTCTCTTTTTTTTTCAGCGACGCACGACAAAGCGGAAAAAGGAACATGGACGAGTTCGAAGGCACATTTTAACGTGCCTTGTTGCTAAGGCTTCTTTCTTTATATGTTCTATGTTATTGTGTGGTGTAGGCCTATATTTTTTCGCTAATAAACCGTGGTTTTACGTAAGTGCTGTCTACTGTTGTTGTGG
>JAOPJH010071432.1:0-10619 GCA_027122575.1 Merluccius polylepis
GACTAGAATGAAAACTGATCCCAGAGAACGGTCGAACTCGGTGGACATGTGTTATGATCATATGGTCTCATTTTGTGCCGGAATTGTCCTTTAAGGGTTGTACATCTAAAAAGGGCACGTTTTATGTGTGTGTGCATGTGTGTGGAATAAGCTCTGCCGCGATATCATAACAGTTGAATCGCTTTATTTATCTGAGAGGCCAGACACTCACACCTGGACCTGACCTTTGACCTTGAACACTTCAAATGACCTTGAACCCCAAAAAAGGACCTGTGACTCTACTGACTGTGATGTACATCAATGCCATTGAGACTACTACTGACAAATACAAATACAAAATTTGACTCGTACAAAAAGTGGTCAGAAAAAAATCCCTTATTACTTGTTATGTGTACACCCTGTTTTAAATTGGTCCCCAATTTCCCATTTGGGATTAATTAAGTACATCTTATCTCATCTTAGATGTTGGTAATTCCATAATACTATGGAATGCCTGTGGCTTTGTTAGCCATTTGTTAGCTTTTGTTGAGGAGGGAATGATGGATAGACAGGATAGATCAAACGGCGTAAAGAGAGAGAGAGAGAGAGAGAGAGAGAGAGCCTTCTGGCTAGTAACACTAATTAAAACAGTTTTTTTCTACAAGTGAAGGGGATATAGGATTTGAAGCTCACAGATTGGATCGATATCTGCTCACAGCCAGAGGCAACACTGTTGTATCTCACCTTTTTCAAAGTTTATCTAAGTTCATTTCGCGGTTTGAAGCTTCAGACATGGTAAACATTACCTTTTCCGAATCCCCCGAAGCGCAAAGATGAAATAGAATAATAAACTTGATATTTTTTTGACCACACTCAGCTCTTATTCATCAAAAAGCTTAAACTGTCCTTAAGCGTTTCAAAAATGTCTCACCTTTATTTCCATTCTCCGGGTTTAATGTATCGAAATCAATTTGGTGTTTGGTGGCGAACGACACCTGCACCTCTAACTGGGAGGTTAAGGTCTCTCTGGGAGCCATTTTGACTGCTAGTTAATTTAGTACCCACACAGTTCAAACTATAAAAGTCCCCCTGCCCCTGTCTTTACCCCTACCCATACATAAAAGCCAGAGGATAGCTTTACACCTGGGGTTTGTGATAATGAGCAAATCTAAAAGGTTTACTCAAAATTAACAGTGAGGACTTTTATTTTCAAACTTTTTAAATATGTATTACTGGTAATTTTGGAGGAAAGTGTTGAAACTTCCAACAAAAGACGAAAGGGCCAGTAATACCCAGGGACCCTTGCTCATCGTGACTGAGAATATTAAATTAAGTCACAATAAAAAAAAGAAGGCTTCCCCGACATGATCAATTTAGATTACCACTTTAGTATCATACAGACCGATTAATCTTAACGTAAAGCTCCACATTGTGTGCACTGTGCTATCCTGAGCCTTATCTTATCTAATCTAATCTTAAGCTTTTGGGTTTTTAATATATTGCATTCATGCAATACAGGAAGATAATCTAGCTAATGTAGCATGTAGCTCCTACTGTTGGTTAACATGTTTTTGTTTTATCTTATATGTATTAGATTTATTTTGTATAGGATATTCCACTTTCATTCTTCCATTTTATTCTTGTTTGATACACTTTTTTGCTGCTTTAACACCTGAATTTCCTTTCTGGATTTAATAAAAAGATATCTTATCTTATCATAGCAAGGTCTTTCCATGTCATACTTAAATACTTTATGATATGATCAATGGAGAAGAAAATGTCATAATTTATCTGAGGGCCTTAATCCGAGAGGCTTTAACAAAGGTAATTTTTGTTAAGTACCCGAAACAGGCACTTGGTCGTTAAAGAATCCACATCCTGTATACCCTGTTCTAAATTGGTTCCCAATTTCCCGTCTGGGATTAATTAAGTACATCTTATCTCATCTTAGATGTTGGTAATTCCATATTACTTATGGAATGCCTGTAGCTTTGTTAGCCATTTGTTATTTTTTGTGGAGGAGGGAGGGAATGATGGATGGACAAAAGAAAAAAACAGATCAAATAGTGTTTTTATTTTACCTTACATTTATTTGGTATAGGTATATGATTGGCTATTAATAAGCCATAATTTCAGCTGCTCAGTAAAGGAATGGTAAGTACTAAGTTCTATGAGTTCCATTACTGTGAGTTTTTGAAGGCACTTTTTTCAAAAGGTCTCAAGTTGAACCTCTGGTTGCCTGGTTAGTATTTGACCTCTGTGTGACCAATGTTTAAAGCAGAGGTGGAGCAGTGTTGACAACAATTTGCATACTTATTTAGATTATCCCAACTCAACTAGATTATCATTATAAGTTATCATTATAAGTTTATACTTACTTAAAATGAGGTAGTGGTGATGTTTGACCTTCGGTCCAAAACTTTGAGTTTGTTTGTGTTTAAGTGGTTTAAGTGTTATTTTTATTAGATTGTGCCACACTTGTCAAGCAGTATGTTAGGTGTGAGATTATCATCGCATACATATATATATAACTTGGCTGCATCAGTGGTCATTGAATTTCTGATGAATCTTAAATTAGATAAATTAAACTTAACCCTATGACATACTTTCTTCACATGAGATTTGAAAGATAGATTCGAGTCAATCAGGATGCCCAGATATTTAATCTCAGAGACAAGTTGTAGTTTTGCTCCTGGTAGTATTATGTCTGGTTCTGGAGTGGTACATGGCTTTTTTGAGAAAAACATGCTCACAGTTTTTGTTATATTGAGCTGAAGGCACGATTGATTTAGCCAAGCTGTGATGTGGCCCAGTGCATTTGTGAGTTTTGCTGAAGCTTGTTTGTGCTGCCATGTGCATAGATCACCGTTTCCTCAGCATACAGCTGAATCTCCACGTCAGAGCACACAGAGAGTAGATTGTTGACATAAAGGCTAAACAGAAGCGGCCCTAGTACAGATCCTTGTGGGACACCAGTATCGGAATTAAGAGCAGCTGATTGGAGATTATGGAACTTCACAAGTTCTTTCATTTAGATATGACTGTCCACTTGAGGGCATCAAGGGAGAAGTTAAATGTGGACTGTTTGGCATTGAGTAACACTGTATCAAATGCCCTTCTTAGGTCGAGGTATACAGTCCCAACAGCCTTTATCTTTTCTGGAAAGAAGCAGTTAGCAGTGTCTGTAGAGTGATGAGCTCTAAAACCAAATTGCATTGGATGCAGTGAAAAGTAGCTATTGTTTAAATGGAAGATACATTGTTCTGCACCCACTTCTCTGCTATCTTGGACACTACAGGCAAGATGATTATTGGCCTGTAGTAAATAGCCTGAGGATCACCTGACTTAAAAATAGGTGAGACAATGGCTGTCTTCCAAACATTTGGGAATACCCCCTGGGAGATTGATAGGTTAGTGATCTGTGTAATGGGGGGGCTAAAGATTATTTAAGGCACTTAAGTATGACTAAGTCCATCCCATAGATATCCTTAGCTGTGGAAGGTTTGACTGAGTTCATAGTCATTTGCACTTTACTCTGTGATATAATTAATCTTAAAAGAGGGCCAAGTAAGATTCACTGGAATAAGATTCTCACATGTGTTAGGGAAACATTGTGCAATCTCGGCGATAGTTAATAAAGTAATTTTTGTAGGCTTTTGCCAATTCTGCTGGATCTTGCAATAGGTTACCATTCATTTTTAGTTTTAATTGCCTGCTGCACCTAAGATGATCGGTCTCAGCTTCTGATTCTAAATCCAGATTAGTGTTGTGTTGCCTTTAGCCTCACTAATGATACTGATGAAAAAGTTTGCTTTAGCTTTTCTTCAGTTTCTTCTTTCACCTGCTTAGACTTTAAGACTCTTTTCAACACAAGATCCCTCTCTTCTTCATTAGTTTCAGTTAGTCAGTTGTGGTCCCAGAGCCCAGCGATAAAGTTTAATGTCTTTAATACTCTTTCAGGTCTATTACTAAAGATCAAGTCAGTCTGTTTGGGAAGAGGTGGTTATATTAGTTGGCCCAATAATCTATTGAGTTGTATCAAAGTTGTCTGTGATCTGTTTGAGGGCCTTCCTGTGTGATCTCTCTTCCCAGTTGATATTGTAAGCACCCATCAATATGACTTCTTTCCTAGAATCATACTCTTTGAGCATGTTAGAGGAAGGTGGGTGGCACAAAACAAAAAAGGGCATTAAGCAGACGCTTTTGTCCAAAGCAACTTACAATAAGTACATTTGTTAGGAGAAAGTGCAACATTAAACCGCTATCAGTAGAGTAAGGATTTCACAAGAATGAGTTTCAAGCACACCTAATTGCTAAGTTAACCGATTGCTAGAATACAAAGGAGATAAGTGCGAAAATACTAAGCGCAAAATATCTAAGTAAGAGCCAGGACATACAAAGACAGAATGATTGCAAATGTGTTATTTGTTTTTTATTAGAGGGGGGAGGGGTAGTAGAGGAAGGATGCTAAGCGGGGTCCAGGTGAACTCTGAACCGGTGGGTCTTGAGTACTGTATATTACTGTATAACCTGGTACATCTTTTGCAGCAGATGGCGAGTTACTATGTAACCATGTCTCTGTGAAGCATAGAAAATCTAAGTTGGAATCCCTGAGAATATGGTGAACTTGGTTAATTTGGGGAATCACACTACGGATATTCAAATCCGTAGTCCACTAGGTTTGGCTTGTGGGTTCCAAAAAACGTCAGATTGGTTTACAGTTAAAAAAAAAATTAATTTGTGGTTGATGACCGGATTCACTCCAGCTGTCTTGCTGCAAAAATCATGGTAAACTCTATATTGTCTTGTTTTGGATGTTGTGATGAACTCTGTGTTGCGTGTTTGTTGGACAGCACTCACTAGTAATTGGTGGCACGACCGGAGCACAAGGCAAAGTTGGCAGTAGATTTCCACGCGGTGAGACTCCCAGAACTCGGCATTGTCAATGCAATTTCATTCAAGGTTGATGTGTGCAGCCAGTTCTAGTTTTGCAATTTCATGTCCCTAGGATCTCGTTGTCTCTCTTGATGGCATTTCATTTAATCAATATGTCCACAGCCTTGGCTGCCCACAGTCAGCCATTAAGTGTGGTCTCTCCACCCCCTGAAGGGCAGACCAATCAAGACTAAGAGGTTTGGCTGAAAGGAAGACCTTCATTGAGCAGTCAAAAGGCTGGTTTTGAATTTCAGATTGAAGATTATTGTTTTGTTTGAATTGTTAAATCACAACAATTAAATTTGTCTTTGTTTTACTGGTGATCAGGAAGTGGAAGCTCATCAATCATTTGTGACATCACAACTGGTGCTAATGTTAACACAATAACAGTTGACATCCAACTTTCAATTTAACAAATCCAGGTAGCAAAATAATAAGCCCACCTAAAAATCTTGCAATAGCATAGGCCTATTTGTTGCATATTTCAGCAAGATAACAAACTTCACAAATTACAAATGGTGATATCACAACTGAAATCATAAATGGTAAAATTGCAAATGGTGACACTGATGTCACAAATGGTGCTTGGTGAAGGATAAGAGAGTGCTTTAAAACAATGCATCGATAAACTTTCCCCAAGAAACTAACCATGAGGAAAATTCATTTTTAAGTGAAGTTTTTATGTGTGTATTCATACTGTTTTGGTTTGCTAATTATTTCTTTGCAGCATGGCTTTAATTAAATTTGCAGCTCTGGCATATTTGTTAAACACGACTTTTGGTAAATTTGAAAACAAAGTCACCACTGAGATCAACAAAAAATAATTACCAAACAATTCACGCTGCATGTCAGGCTTAAAGAACACTCAGACAAAAAAGTTGCGTTATCTTTGAGACAACAAGACAACAATAATATACATGAGCAAAAAACAGCAAAATAAGTATTTTTTTTGTTTGAAAAACAAAATGTGTGCAAACTTGATCACCAGAGCAATAACCATAGTTTGTTTGTCTTTCTGACATTAACCCTGTTACTAAATCTCCCTTGGAAATAGCTTGCAATATATCAGCACCCTCAGGGGTATTATTTAATTCACATGAACATTGCAGTTAATGCAAGCTTCTTGAAAAAAAGAGGGAATTGGAGCTATCCATATCTTCCTTCAACCATATCTACTTATTAGGCTTAGGACTCAGTGATGGACTCTCCCTTGATTAGATCTAGTGTGTGTCAGTTGCGCGATTAATGATGAGCGAACTGAACTAAGCGGCCATTGATTGCAAGCGCTAGAAGGCGTTAATGCATAGGGCGGAGGGGGGGGGGTGCAAACATGATCATTAGTAAAAGGAGGATACCTTCTCCTAAGTGCTTAATTTGACATCTCCCGAGGACTGCCAATGAGAGTGACAGAGTAAAAAGTTTGCTTACGAGAACCCAGAGAAAAGTAAACACGATCATTAAAGCTTGTCTTGTTCCACAGAGAGAGCAATGGCTCTGTCTCCTTAAGCCAGGGGATGTGATGCCAACTGGTCCCTTATGTGATTGAGATAGCTCGTGGCTAAGAAGCAACGTTGCCGAAAGAAAATAACTCTTGGGATGGAGAATGGTGGGTAGCTATAGTCTATATTTGTTATACCTCCGACTGGGACAAATATTCCAAAACTATATTCAAAGTTCAATAATAATCCAAAATAAATACATAAATAAATAAAGCAAAAAGTAAAGAAACTAATTTTAATTTGAAGAGATAGTTATTTAGCTTTATATATATTGTGACTTCATAGGTTCAAAAAACAAAACAATAACCACTTTGTAGGAAAATATATTCATCTTAATATGCTCTCTTCCTAATTGAGGTGGAAACACAGCTGTGAAACACAGCTGGAGGTATACCAGGTTAGGAAAAACGATATATGTACTGTATATGTGGCATAAAAACACCAAACAAACGCAGACTGTAAACAGCATGATAAACCCCACCACTGTTATGACACATGAAACACAGGGCTAAAGTTACTGCTGTGTGACCTTTTGTAAATGGCAAAGCAAATATCAGGAATGTCGAGATTGTAGAACATAATAGGTGACATTAATGGCTAAGAAACAACAGTAGCCATGCATTCTGCTCAACTAAATAAATAAGATATGAGCCAACCGCAGTGCGTAGGCGAGAAGCCGTTGGACTTTCTTTTCATGTAGCTACTATAAAGTGCCCCCTTTTATGCCTTTTGTTAATAATTATTACATAATTTAACAATCCTGTTTGCCATTGTCATTCAACGTGACTTTATTATAAAACTACTTCCAGGTCTTTTCCCAATTATGTTGTTTGACATTCCAATCATGCAAGACATATTTCAAGCTGACTTGAATGGCAGTCGAGCACTGTATACGGTATACTGCCCATTATGGCTTCGTAAGTGCTGCCGTGGACTTTCTGAGACGATTTGAGTCCCTGAACTTTAGCTCAGAGTCACGTCTTTATCATTCATTCAACTGCTATTATAAAGCCACCGAACACAAAACATGAAACCTGAGGAAGAAGAGACAGGATGGGGGTGGAAGGTGTTTTCAACTGAGAGAAAGATGAAGAAATACAATGGATGTAGAGCAGTCCCATAGAAAGGCACATTGAAAGTTGAATTTATTATTATTATTATTATTATTATTATTATTATTATTAAAGCTGCTGTAGGTAAGATTTGAGAGTTGTAAAGAGATAGGGCAGAAGAGAGCAAGATTTTGAAACTAAACAACCAATAAAATGTCCCCTCCCTCTCTATGTTTCTCCGTCATTGAGAAGTGTTGCATTCACGCACCTGTGATTGACAGGCAAGATGGATTCCCCGAACCAATCAGGGATGAGATGTCCTGATTGGTCAGAAATGAGCCGGGAGTGGTCTAAAATCTAAATTGTCTCATACAGAGGCAGGTGCAGTCAACTAGAAACAGATATTCTCACAGCGCATTTCACTCACTAATAGCTGACCGATGAGTCAGACTATGTAATTTGTAACAAACTGCACTGAAATAAACATAATACCTACAGCCCATTTAAGGGAAGGGGAAAATATGGAAGAAATAGAGCAAACAAAAGACTATGACAACAGAGACAACGGCAGCAAACAGTATCGCACACCTTGGCGGTGCCATGGCAACACACAGAACACTGCACTTGAGAATCGCTTTATGACTTGAAAAAAATACACAAATAAATTGCAAGGGGACAGTGTGAGGAGAGAGAGCATTTTAAAGATGGACGAAGAGTAATCCCGGCGATGAATGAGGTTGACAATTTGATGCGGCCGCTGGGAACAATAAGCAAGTAAATGACTGATAGGGAATCCAGCAATTAATACTGGGCACCAAGATGACCCTTATTTAGAACCTTTAAATCCCTTGTATTTTAAACTCTCCCAGAGGGTGGAAGGGAACAGAGTTTCTCAGGTGTGTTTTCCTGTGTGTTGCGGGGGCAATTCCTAAAGATTTGAAAAACATAAACAGCTACCTCAGCTAATCATTCAGATTGAGTTGGCTGTTGTTTCCCCCTGGTAATCGAATGGGCCATATTCACCTAGCTGCCATCCTAACTGTAAACTCTGCATTTACTTCCCTCACAATGCTAGCATTGAGAACCAAGGTGGCCGCTGTAGGTGAAAAAGGCCCATTATCAGCCAATACATGTTTAAAGATTTAATTTCTGATTGGCTGGTCAGGTTCGTATCCAGGAACCCTCCCCCTGCATACTTACGAGTGAAAGAAAATGAGGCGCCCATTTTCACACATTCACAGCAGCATGAATGCAGATTTGATGAGCGATTGAATGAATAACCAATGGATAAACGAACAAACAAACAAACAGATGAATGACTAGACAACCAACTGACTGAATGGACGAGTGGATTCATAAATGAATGAGAATATTATGCTATGGTCCTGTCTAGGGTTAGGGTTATTTTATTAAGTTACATTTTATTTTGAGGGAAGGTCAGGCAGGATGTTTACAAACTTAAAATAGGCTATGAAAACATACACAAAAGAGGAAGAAGCACATATGCAATACAAAATGCATAGAGAGAGAATACAGAGGAGAACCTCATCCAGAGGAAACAAAGGGGAATGAAGAGAGAGAGAGAAGAGGATGGCGAAGTGGGAGAAAATGGAAACACAAAATGTGTGCGTGGGAGCCAGAGAGAGAGGCCGCAAACAACTCCAGCTGATTGGCCGAGACTGGCACAGCCAATAAAACTATTGATTGGTGAACCGGTTTCTGTTTGCGGTGAAACTGCAAATTAGGTTAATGATGCAAATACAGTGATAGAGCTTTTTTTCCTGTCTTTGTTATTAAAGCTGTTAATGAAACTATTATTAAAGCTGTTAATGAAACCATTGTGTACAAAATATGCTAATATTTTGTACAAACATTCAGCATGCAGGCGCAACTTGGCAAAATGTTTGTATGCGCATCTGCGTAAAATGGTAAAATTAGCAATTAAAGCAGGCAACTGTGATTTTGGCGATTGAGCCAGTGTGATTCAGCTCCAGCCTGTATGTCTGAGGAAGACATTTGGCGGCGCTCGGTAAGAGAAATAACAGTAAAATCATAAACTGAACTAATTTGCTAGCGAAGCGAGTCTAAATACAATCGTCTTTATGGGCTAGCATAATAGTGCTGTAACATATGCTTTTGTTTATGCGGCAGCTAATTTACAGCTAGTTTTGTTCAGGAAATCATTAAAAAGGAGACAAGAGTAATGTTTGGATGGGAGTAGTAGAGTTATATTAGCACTGGGCTAGTGTTGGTAAATGTAATCAAGTCCATGTCTCCGTGTTGCATAGTATACACATATACAGATGACTTTATACAGAGGGTTTATATGATATATAAATGGTTAATCGTTAACCTGTTAAGAGACTGAAATATGTATCTTTGGCATAAAGATACATATTGGCATATACATGTAAAGTATTCAAAGTGGTAATATGCAGCCAAAATGCTATAAAAAACACGGTAGCACAACCCCCCACTTAGTAGCCTACTTAATGAGTAAACAAAATTCATATGACCAGAAAGGTTAAAGTGGAAGTAAACAACGTTTTTGCTTTAAATTATAATTATGAATTTAATGTTGATTTCACAGTGTAATGGCTATAGAATAATGATTTTCCCCCGGCAAAACGATTTACAGCACAAAGGTAGTGCGTCAACCACCCAGTAGCAGCATAGCTGGCTATGTAAACTACGATATTACTACGCATAAAATGATGACAATTTCACTATATCTCTTCGCTGACTATTCTTCACGGACATTTGGAAACAAGTGCATGTGTGGCCTGTGTAACCGATTGTCTTTGTGACAGCGGGGCAATCAATAATACCACTTGCAAACGCTAGGAGGGAGCGAGGGGGAAGTTGAAAAGTTGTCTATTTCCCCCTTAAGCAGTACCTTAAGATAAAGAGAGGAGAAGAAATAAAATGAGAAGCTACATCAAAAAAGAACAAAACAACAACAACACAGACACCAGCAGACCATTTAGCCTGTGCTCTAATGATGGGAGGGAAACTCTGGCGGCGGGGATGGCCAAGCAAGGCAACAACAACATCAATGAGAGAGACAGAGTGAGAGCGAGAGAAAGAGAGAGAAAGAGAGAGAGAGAGAGAGAGAGAGAGAGAGAGAGAGAGAGAGAGAGAGAGAGAGAGAGAG
>JAOPJH010071451.1:0-10618 GCA_027122575.1 Merluccius polylepis
TGTGTGTGTGTGTGTGTGTGTGTGTGTGTGTGTGTGTGTGTGTGTGTGTGTGTGTGTGTGTGTGTGTGTGTGTCAGGCTCTAAACCAGGTGGTGCTGTGGGACAAGATTGTCCTTCGAGGTGAAAACTCAAACTTGATCCTCAAAGACATGAAGTCGAAATACTTCTTCTTTGATGATGGAAATGGACTACGGTAAGCTGCACAAATATCCTTATTTGCTAGGTGAGGGATACAAAAATATTTCCATTAAAGGGACTGTAGACAACTTGTTTGCTTTAACATATCAATATGAAGTAAATGTTGATTGCACAGTGTAATGGCTACAGAATAATGACACCATCAGCGTTTAGATTGATTCCCTTAGCTTCCCTATAAGCCTGTGGGTACGATCTCCCGGGAAAAATAACGGCTCCATTTACGGCACAAAGAAAACTCGCCAACCATTGCGCGTGCAACCAAACCAGGAGGAATAGCGCTTTTGTTTACCTGGTAGCTATCCCCATTAGCTATCCCCATGTAGTGGAAATGGCGGACGGTGGAACAACCGAAGTAAAGCCAACACTACGTTTTAGTTGCATTGAGTATACTACCTGAATAAACCTCATATCGCGACTCGCCAGGGGATCCAGTCAGGCTACCAACCCAGTTCGCTTTTCTCAACACATACTAAAGAATTTGTATCTGCTTTCAAGTCTCCATTATAGACTAAATGAATGAATAAACTCAAGGTTTCCCTCCTAATATTTTTTTCTACTCCCCCTCCACCTCGACGCCAACCCCTGCTGCCGATACTTGTTTGTGCGAAGCAATACTGCAACTATGGTATTACTACACAATGCACATCATTACAATAGCTTTTGTCTGTTCCCAAATAAAATGATGCCAATTTCACTTTACCTCCTCAGTGAACATGCTTCTTTCTTTATTATTTCCAAAGTCTTGATCGTTATTTCCAAACATCTTGTGTTGTTTGTGGTTGCTAGGCTCTGAGGAAATGTGAAACCAGAACACGGTTCTGGTTTGTCTTTGCGAGCGGTGCAAAAATAATACCACTTTGAAGTGCTACATGGAATGGAAAGCAAAGTTATATTTGTCTCCCTTTTTTTGCTGATCAAAAAAATAATCTGATCTATGACTCAAAACCATGATCCGAACCGCAAGTTTAGTGATCTGTTGCACCCCTACTATATTTATGGTAGCCTTCTGGCCATCTTTTTCAAGCATAGAGAAAGTGCATAACCTTGAGGCGTGCTCATGCTAAATGCTCTTCGGTACACCGATGTCATTTCGACAAATTATATTGGTAACCTATGTTTTAGCGAAGCCAGGAGTTATGATGGGTCAATCACCCGGACTGGTGTTGTGGAAGTAGTTTTGAGGAAGGGAGACATTATTTTAGGTGCTAGCTAGACAAAGGTCATCCATACATGGTGTCTTCTCCCACATTTGAGGGCCGTGTATTGTAAATAATCAATACCATTGCCAGTACCATTGCAGGGTTTCCCATTAATGTATTGGACTGTGGCTGGCCGCCGGAGCTGATCACAGCCACTCTAGTCAATGCATGTGATCCAGATGCACCGTGGCGCGTTTCAGAAGCGTCCCAGAAGCGTCCCAGAAGCGTCCCAGAAGCGGCTGTCGCTCCAGATATGCGCCAGTTCTATTTGTGACCGAAGCCGCGTCCAGCACGGATCAAGCCCAATAGAGCAGATCGAGCCGGGCAGGAAGTCGGATAATAAAAGCCATAGATTATCCGGTCAATTTTCAAAATAAAACACCCTCCCGATCGAACACAGCCACAAATCTTGATCCATGTCGTTCATAACTCGACTTTAACTATATTAACTTTGTCTGTAGGCTACAGCACAACACATTAGGACATAACAATGATGAACACAACACTTAACACTAGGGCAGGGACGATATGCTCTTCTCCCAATTCGATTCTTTTACGATGGTGGGTGCCGATTGCCGATTTTTGACTGAAGCTGGCAAGCCTCAACTGCATACTGTGCAATTAATCGAATTTTGATCACGATTTCGATCCTTGGGTCAAACAATCTCCAAATTAATAAAATTGATTTGGAACGATTCTTTTGGCATTTTCCGTTGTCTGAGGTTTTCTGAAAGACGCGCATGCGCAATTCAGTCCCTCCCCCAGAGCATTCAACGCGGCCCTGCGAGCTGTGTGTGTGTAACTATAAAAATGTCTAGTTATTAGGCCTATGTCTTTATTTTTGTGTACTTGATAAAAATCCTACTTTCTCTGTTGCGCACACCGGGTGTACATAGCCGCATTGCAGTCATCCCGAGTGCCCAGGGGTTCTCAACCTTTTTTCCATCAGCGCCCCCTCAGGGATAACTTTGGCAGTACATTGCCCCTCCCCCACCCATATTGAAAGGAGACGGATAGCTGTGGGTTGGATGGAGAAGGAATGAACCTGAGCTGTAAATAATCTAGGCTGTACGGTCTACATTTTTTTCTTCATAATGTAGGTCATTTTGCGTAATTCAATTCAAACTATTGTTTGATACTGTTCTAGCTGTCGATTGTTTGCTGTAGAGAAACGTTGCGAAATAGAACCTTTCTCTGCGATTAAAGATCGTAGCCAAAGCTACCTGTTTTCAACAAAATGACAATAAGAATAAAAATGGTTTGTTTTTTAATCCATTTCATTTTCAATTTGCTTAAATCAAATTGTTAGATATATGGTGTCGATTGACTCCCGAAAACCCAGATATGGAAATAATGTTTGGGCAGGCTAGAACAGCCAATAGAAAGCAAGAAATATGTTTGAACGTTCATCCGATACGAGCCTTTGCTGCGTCGCCCTTTCAACTCAAAACATTTCACTCAAAATAGTCAAAATAGTACAGGTAAAAACAATCCCTTGAAATGCAATTTTGGTTCAAACGTTTTTGACACATTTGGTTTTTCAGCAAATTTCCTTGATACTTTGGTTGAAATGTTTTTCAAAGTGCAGTAATTTGCTGCATTTGGCTAAAATCCTGCGCAAAACACTGCATTACTGGTTCTGCCGATTAGAGCCTTTGGCTGATCAAACAGTGCATCCCTAGTTTTTAAATGAAAGCGTGCCGTGTGTGCTATACACTGGCAATGTACACTCATTTGTGCATTTGTATTTTATTTGGTTAATTCAGAGCAACCTAATGTGGGTGGAAGTAGTTTTATTTGAATTACCATAGCTGGCAGCCACTCCTTTGTATTTTCGCAGTAAATAAATCAACACAATTTGAGACGGTAAACTAAAGTGATTCAATTGTTGCAGACGCAGGGTAGTTCAGATCAGGAACTATTGTTAAATCCTATTGTGGGTCTTCTTCAGTGGGAGTACAGTTGGTCAGGGTGCAAGGGTGGTGGGCGGGCGTGTGCATGAATTGTAAACACCATTTGGAATACAATGTTCACTGTTCAGTTTAAGTATATAGTATATAACATAAAGCAATTGAATGTCACTCGACCCAGTTACATGAGATGAATGAATCCACACCTCCCATTCTGTCAATCAAATGGCTTTTGCAATGTGTTTATGAAAGTGTGCTCTGAAAATTGACCAGAACTCGGGTTCATATGTTATGTCTGCTAGGTCCATCGTTGGCAGTGAAACACTGCTAAACTGCTTCATGAGGTCTGCAAGTGCTGTAAAATAGAACCAATGGACTATGTTTAGGCGAATGTGTTGGAGGAAAATCCAACCAAGCAAAACTTTCCAATTGTCATAGTGCATCAGTCATGAGATTGAATGGCTGGTTCAGCATGGTTAGTTTAGGAATGGGAAGACAGACAATGTAGCACTTCTTATTTCTGAAATTACATTCCTTACTTTAATGGTTGAAGCCCCACTCACTCCAGAAGCTTTCATTATAACTACACATGCAAGCAGGAGCAGAATTTAGTCTTTGAGATATTCTCACTTACCAAGCTAATATGACCACAATTAAGTCAGATTCTCTATTTGCTTGTGGTATGTTTTAATCAAGCCTGATGAACAGCTATGCATTGTACTATACTATGTGTGCTATACATGGTAAGGACTGGCCTAATCCCATTCCTTTCCTAAGAGCTGTGAAACATTCTGTCTGAAGTGACTTGGACATAAAGTTCCCGAAAGAAAATAATTCTGGGCGATCAAACCATCGTAACCATTTCTCCTGGCTTCCCTAAAACATCCTTTACAAATATAATTGGTAGATGGCTGAAAACACAATAGTCATATTTCTAATGTTTTGTGATGGTACTTCACCTCAGCATATACACATGGAGGAGAAAACCTGTGCTTATGTGGATTTTGGTCATATTCCACTGCAATAAACTACACTACTATGCAAGACATCGCCTAAATATTACAAGAATTGTTGTAGGATGTTGGACATTTGCTGCTTACAATTATTTATTCATTACAGAACCTCTGAAAAACATTTATTTTAGTTAAATCTGTCACATTTTCTGCTAACCATTATGTGCTGCCCACACAATGGTTTTGATTGTTGTAGAGAAGCTCTTAAAAAAAATTGTATTTTGACAGGGCTGATTGTCAACATCACAATGAACTATTGCAAGTTAAGGTATTTGCTAGTTAAATGCTTTTCCTGTTATTTGAAAAGTGGTGTGTGGCAGCAAAATAGTCGGACATTGTTCAACTGTTTTTTTGTTGTTGTTTTTTTACAAACTTACTGTACAAACCTACCCTGGAAGACTTTTCTGCACCTTTTTTAAAGTCCAATGACGTCATGTCCTTTTCCTGTGTGTGTGTGTGTGTGTGTGTGTGTGTGTGTGTGTGTGTGTGTACACAAATGCATGTTGGAATTAAATGTCTCAGATGTTTGCACAGTGAAAACGTGCAGTTTCTCTGCATCATTCATTCATGCAAAAGCTGCATAGTGTTCTATCATGCGGTCATTTCGTATGCAGCTAAAAGACAATATCTTAAACGGTGTCAAATTATTACTCAGCCATGGGTGCATAGGTCACTGTCTTCAAAGTCAAGGCGTAGGTTTGTTTTCTATCACTGTGGAGGTGACATTGCAGCAGTTTTGGTTAACATGATGGTTGTGGGAGGACTTTTTAACATCTTGATATTTAGATGTGTTTATGGTATCCCTAATATTCAACGATTCATCTTTATCCTTAAGTTAATCTTTTTGGGACCTAAACATTCACATTGTGCATTGGGAAATGTACACCTCCATCTATTTCAAGATTTGGTGTGCTACTCTTTAGATATTAAAGCCATGTCTATATGGAAACACTCGATGAAGATGAATATATCGCAATATCATGCTTTCCTAGTGCATGTTGCAGTGGATTAGTGTCTTAATAGTTTAGTGTCTTTGGCCACCAGTGTGATGCCCCCCTCCATAATGCGATTACCAAGATCTGCACTTGGTGTCAACAACCCTGTGAGGCCACAGTGTGCCCTTGAAATCCCCCTGACCTGCCAGTGCTTCCCGTGCCACAGGCACCCAAGTCGCCAAGGGCCAAGATGTCTGTTCTCTACCCCTATGGGTCTAGCATGATGGCTAGCAGGGAGACTAAAATGGTGTTCGTTACTATCTACGACACCAAGTGTGTTGATATGAAGATGAAGCATGCAATTATTTGGTTAAAACGTTTAGATAGTAAAATACAGTAGATGGAGGCAACATGGCAAAAGCTGATTTTCCTTCATATATGAAGTGCCGTCCGGTCCTCATGTTACCATGCGTTTGTGTCTGCCTAATGCCCTTTGTGTTTGGAGTTGGCTCTAATGTCACACATCTTCATGTTTTGTATCCACAGAGCCCACGGGACCAGCCAAGGTGGTGAGGGCGGGCAACCCACCGAGGCCCAGGCGAGGGGGAAAGGTAATGTGTGTGTGTGTGTGTGTGTGTGTGTTGCACATACACATGCATACAATTATTATTTCTATTTTTATACAAAAACTACCCAATTGCTTACACGGCTCTAAGGCTGTTTTACTGGACTTTAATACAACTATTCTATGATGGATTGATCTACCGATCATTCAGTTACATTCAGTATTGTATAGTATACAATTTGTTGTAATATACTGAATGCATAACTGGTATCCAAACTCTATGTAAGTTTAATGACCTAGACATAACATTTATTATTTATTTTTGATTTTAAAAGGTCTTGGGTTTGGTATACTTGAACACAATAGCTAAAACGCTTAATATGTTGGCTAAGTGTAAAATATCAATGACATAAATACAATTGGAAAAACAAGTCAATTTATTTCATTGGCTCATTCGAAGAGTATGTAGATGCTGCTAATCGCTTGTTGTGCTTTTTTTTTTTTCCATTCATGTATGATTTGGCCATTATCTAGGTTGGAGATTTTGGAGATGCCAACAACTGGCCAACTCCAGGGGAGATTGCTACTAAAGACACACAGGTGGGTTTTTCTCTTTACTTGAACACTGGCTGGCAAACTGATCAAGCATTATTAGCCAACAACTCTGCCAGTGTAAACACCCGTCAACCATATATGTATATATATATATATCTAACTCCTACCCTGCTAGCCAAAGCAGTGGGGGCTGTGTATTTTGTGAAACTAGCTATTTTAGTGGTTGAAGGGTGTTAATTATGCAGCTACACCGGACAGTCTTGCAGGCCCAGACAGACCAGTCTGTCAGATGCTACTGGTTAGGCTTTGTCTGCTGCCTTTTTGTTTTCTTTTTTTATAGATGCGGTTAGCCACTAACTTAGCCGTTCTTGCTAAAAAGACAAAGGCAGAGAAAAAAAGGCTACTTTCCCCCCCAAATATTAACCTTTATTTTATATATCGGTCCTATATCATACAAATGTATTTTGCGGCAACATTTTGAATGTCAGCATGAGGGGAGGTGTATAAAGAAGACCAATATAATCTTCAGCAAATATTTGCTTTGTACTGCCATTATTAAAGTATGCCTGTTATGTTAACTGAAGTCTGCACACTAGAGTTGAGGCACTGAGATGGAACTAAGTTAGGGCTGCACGATAATGGCTAAAATGATAACCACGATTATTTTGCTCAATATTGTGATCATGATTATTGATCCATTTTGGTGAACTTCTTTTATTGCACTTAGTAATTCAACAGAAAACTGCCTCAATAATACACAATAATAATGTATTTTAGAAACTTATAACTAACTTAAAACAGAATCTTTGAATCAAAATCGGACTTTCTTCACAAGAATTCTTAAGTCTTCTTAAGGCTACATATACATTAAATGGTATTCAGTAAAAGAAGAATGCCACTACATGGCACCAAATAACAAGAAGGTCATATTACACCTGCAGGTTCTTTGTAAGAAAAAACAGCCTTTCAACATGATCTGGTTTAAGAGAAGAGCAGAGGCAGGTAACAATACTTCCCCCAGTGCTAAACAACCTCTCAGAAGGGGAACTTGAAGTCGGTATGCATAAGAACTTTTTTGCCAGTTCTGAAAGCCGTGAGAAGTCTGGCCCGATATCTGTATATCTAAAGTAATTACACACAGCGGAAAATAAACCCTTTTTAGGAACTAGCCTTTCGCCTTCCCCTGCTACTCCTGACATTTACTTTGTCCATCATAGTTCTTTGCTGGTTTATTTAAATGTGGCCTTGTGGAGCCTATTGTATTCCTGTACTAGTCGTAGAGGTGTTGTAAAGCAGAGACGGAAATAGTTTATCATGGCATGCGCTAGAAACAAACACCTGTGATTGGTCAGACAAATTGACCCATGAATAACCTGGATGTAATCCACCACACTTTCTTTGCTTTGGAGTGGCAACACCTTGTCTGTAAATGCACAAATTGAATAATATAAAATATATATATATATATATATTTGTAAATAAAACAATCGCCCCCGGCCACAATCAAGTAATTGTGGATGCCAATATCGTCATTGCGATTAATATACGATTAACTTTGCAGCCCTAAACTGTCACACTTTCATTTTTGTTTTCTTTTATTTTCCTGAACCCAGGCGTCCATTAGGGTCTTGATCATTGTGTCAAATGGCGAATGCCATGCGTCTTCTCATCTTACAGTAGTAGCAGCAGGACTAGGCCATGGGGGCAGGGGGTGGGGTTCTATTTCTGACCCGTGTCACTAGCAGAATGACCTGACTGACACCCACCCCACCCCCATCTTGGGATGGGTGTCTCGAAGAATGACATAATGTATTTGAATATATGTTATTACATTATCTAATTATGTATGAAATGGCAAAACCGCATCATGAAAATATATTCATATCAAAATATACAAATGTTATCACTGTCAAATAGGAATGGGTTAACCTAGCAATTATGCAATTATGAGTGCTTGAAACTTGTTCTATTGACATCCTTACTGTACCAACAGCGATATATTGTTTCACTCCTTCTGACAAATGTACTTATTGTAAGTCGCTTCAGACAAAAGCATCTGCTAAATGCCCTAAATGTAAATGTAAACAAATTAGGTATTATAATTATTTTATTTCCAATGCCCATACCTTAGCCCGTGACTGGTCAAAAATGATGGTCAAAATGTGTTAGACTGGTCAAAATGTGTTAGACATGTATGTATCCTGGTAAAGCAGGCGTCTAAGAAGTTTGGTAGCACTTCGCCCACAGGGGGTACTATAATTTGCGGTCAACTTCAAATGGTCAGCCCTACAGTCCCGATGGATGAAAATGTCTGAAACTTGGTATATAGGCCTTATTTTACATGCTGAACTTTTGTCCCTCTTGGAGCCATAAGATGTCTCAGGATAGATCTTTCTCTACAGTAACCACTGATCTAAATGACAACAAATGTCTGTTATTCAAAAAGTTATTCATGGGATTTTGGTAAAATAAAAATGGCAGTCATGCAGAAATCAAAATATTTAAATGAGCAAGTCCACTTCAGAAGGTGTCACACCCTTGAAACTGGGTATGCATATGGAGGACATGCCACTTAAGAAGTGTGCCAAGTTGTGTTGATAGCTCCAAAAAATTACGTTGGCGACCATTTGAATAAATGGCAAGTTGAGCACTAATGCCCCAAATCACATATAAATAGCAAATAAAATCTTCTCAGAAACAAGTCTAAATCACACCACATTTGCAACACATGCTCTATTAATGTGCCTGATTAAAAAAACAGATTTGGCATTTTGATTGACTAAATAATGGCTGATTTATGCAGCAATGAAAATATCGAGATGGGCAAAGATTTTCTATCAACAACCATTCAACTTCAGAAGGTCCGAGGCCCTTGTAACTAGCTATGCACATAGCGGACACCCCCCTTAAGAAGTTTGGTGTTGATAGCTTAATAAATTAGGTCAGTGTCAATTTCAATAAGTGCTCAGCTAAGCGCTAGGCACCACTTTCACAATCACACATTAATGGAATTTTCTCTCAAACCTCGACTCGGATTCACTCCAAATCACTTTGGGAGACTTATCTCACCCTCCACGAGTGACGTGCCCCCGCGAATCGCTGGAAAAGGGCGGTCGCTGGGGTCGGCGGAGCATGTGGGCTGTGAATACCTTTCGAGACTGATTGCAGTCTTAATTGTTATTCTTTTTTTAGACGGGTCAAGTCATTAAGTTACATGAGGGACAGGCGGAGTGTTCCTGCATTTGTGATAAATGCCAGTGTAAGAAAATGTAGGTCATGGCTTCAGAGCCAGGAATAATCAGGGTTGGGTCTGTGTGTGGGAGGGGGGTCTGTGGATCTCCGGTAGCTGGGCATAGGGGTGAAGGCTAGGGCCAAACCCCAGGGAGGGATGTCCTTTTAGGGATCCCCCTCCCATAAAAGCGCCCCTAGGATGTGGCTGCTGCTGCTATTCTTAGGAGTGTCAAAAGTATGCGGCTCCCCACGTAACATTTAAAACTATAAATCACTTGCATAATCACACCGTGTGAATTGGGAACTGAAATGAGAACCCCCCAGTGGCAGGTCTTTGTGGTGGCGGTGGCTTGGATGCAGGTGCTTCCAGTGGGCTTGTCTGCAGGGGACTAGCCTTTTGCTAGTGGTTTACTCACTGTCTGCAATGTAGTCTAGGCAGTTAACTCAATTATAGGAAGATTAAACCTGCACTGTTCACTTAAGCCATCATGTTATTTCATTAAATTACATATTTGTAGTAGTAATAATAATACAAACTAGTCTACCTCCTCAAACTGCTTGTTAATTCAAAAGGTAGAGGGTTCTTCTAATGGCCGCTGCTGATTGAGCCCTGTGTGTTTTTTTTAAACGTTTTTCTTTCATGTTCATGTTCCAACATAATGCAAACAAAGGCTCACATTATTGTGTGCTTGAATTAAATAACGAGGTACAAAAAGAAAATACAAATACATGTATACCATGTGAAACACGTGATTCAACAATGACTGAAAAGGTGTAATAGTTTTTGAACAAATGCGGTGGCTACAGTAAAAAGTGTGGAGGTTATCTTGAAATGTTTTTTTATTAGCTTGTCTTCCCTCTCATGAGTGAAACTCCCTTCTCTTTTTTTTGTTGGTTCTTTTCACAGTGGCAGTTTCTGTTTTGTGTGCAGGGTGGGGCCCACACACACACACACACACACACACACACACACACACACACACACACACACACACACACACACACACACACAC